>JAPZDV010000023.1:14684879-14706656 GCA_029814665.1 Acanthurus lineatus
ATACACTAAAGTATGTTAAAAGTTTAATTTTTTATAATCATGAGGAAAGTAATTAAGATACCTTAAACTAATGTAAACAAGTCACTCAAAGCTATTTCGTTTTGAGACTTTATCATCTTCTAGAATTTAAATGTGTGTGTATGTACAAACTGTTGTGGGGAGTTTACACTATTATCATTTTATTTCTGTACTCGTAATAGAAGAATTCTACTGGAGCTGAGTCAAAGAGGGAGACTATAGCTGGTGGCTATGACTCTTTCCTGGCAGGCTATTCTATCTGGGGTACTACAGGTGTAAAAGAATATCTTTCAACTGGCTTGTTCATGGCAACAGGAATATATATTTGCAGTGTATCAAAGGTTTGTGTAAACAGCTAAAGCCAAAGTAAGATTTTTAGCGGAGTGATAGCCAGGGTCCTCTGTGTGTGTGTGTGAAAACACAGTTTTTAATGTATTAGGTTGTCTGCACTGTGCTGGGTGTGCTTCTTGTACATTATCTGCTGCTATAAGAGGATTATGATTTACCTGGTCAGGCAGAGGGAGGGAGCTGAGATGAGGGAGAGACACAAATTTTGTTGCTGTTGTCTCAAAACCCAAATATGAAACAGCTACTGTAAATTAAGGAAAATTGCATTTTGGTGTATTATGATTGAAATATATTGAATTTTGATAATCTTTTGCCCTAAAGTATTTGCATTACCTTATATTTTGGGTTCTGGGGTGTTGGAATTTAAATCATTGGCCTTTTTTTTTAGGATGTACTATGATTCTGCAAGCAGCGGTTGATAAGTTTACGGCCTCGGGTAGGAGGAGATGAGTTCTTCAGCTCTTGTTACATGAAAATTTAGTTTGCGGTTCAACTTTTTAAGAGATTATGTAGAAAGTTTGGAGCTAATAACATCTGTGGTATCTCTGATCAGCGAAATTGAAAATTATAAGTCAACACAATCAGAGGAAAAAAAATATCTGCCATCCTGCAGTCCTCTCTTTGCCACATTTGTATTTAGAATCCCACCTCTTCACCATGCTGATAGGGATACCCCCCCCTAGTATCTGCCTATGTGTTCCTGTGAACATCCATGAGTGAAGTCTTGAAAAGGAGGCAGCGAACGACTGCACTAAGGCTGATATTATCCATTTACTCAAACAGCGCTGACTTGTAATTTTCAAATACCCAAAATAGATATAAAACAAAAGTTTTTAATTAAAACTTAACTATAATCACTCAAAGAATTGAACTGTAAGTGCATGTAATAGGAGCTGTGTAACACATCTCCTTCTACCATAGACCACAATCTTATCAATCACCCCTCATTTTTTTGCTCCAATTGCTCCAATTATTACAGTATAGTTGAAGCATTTACTGGAAGCATTTAATGAATTAGCATTTTATACATCAGTATTGTTCATTTTTTAAAGTTTTGGATCATTAATTTGATTGCTAGATAAGCTTCCTTTCATTTGGCTCTTAACCACATCATATCTACAGAGATTTTTAAATAAGATGTGACAAAATAAACCTTTAATCGATTAGTTAATTAGTCAAGGAACCCTGCTGTTACATTCACCCATTCTTATTACGTCTCAGAGCAGCGAATGTAGCTGAGTAAACTTGTAAACTAAATAGTATAATAATAAAGAGGAGAGACAGTTCCAAATAGAGTTCCACTTTCAGAAGCCACCCATTACTTGTAGAGTGACTTCTTTGTGTAGCTACCTGGGCTCCAGGTTTATTTTTACCCTCCCTACGTCCCTCCTCATTCTTTAGCAGCTTCAGGAGATGGCGTTAGTTTGGCTTCATCTCTGACAAAAGATAAATGAGCTCTGGGTCTGTGGTGATCCACTATGGCTGCCAGGGGGTTCCAAAATAGCAAACTATTTTTCATATGGAGCGAAGTGATATGGAGTGCGATGCAGCAGGCGCTAACATTTACCATATCATAGTATGCAGGAATACATTTCATTCTTTGTTTTTTCTAACTTTTTCTTTTAACTTTTCATTGGAGGGGTGGGAACTGTGGCAATTAAAATTGATCAAGTATGCGCTGAGAGCAACCTTATGTTGTTCTTTTTATACAGCGATTGTAGAAAAGGAAAAAGGAAAATCATCACTGAAGGTAAAGATTAAGTGATTATCCGGGAAGATATGATACAGCATTGTTTAAAGCATTTTTAAATGTATATATTTCAAAGACGAGAAGTCATTCTTTCCTCTGGTCTCAGCATTCATGTGATATTCTCTTTCTCCTACGCTTGTAACAATGTGTAGTAATTAGGGTGGATTTGCAGAGCTGCGCAGTTGCTTTGATAGAATCTCAAAATTGGTCATTAATCACCTTCTCACCACGAGGCAGAAAAACAACAGTGATGTGTTTTCACAGGAAAAAATGTCCTATGTCAACAGGAGATCCACCAGCGCTCGCTATCAGCTGAAAGAAACTTTCCCATTTAAATGAGGAGCTACAGAGCTTCGGAGGCTCTTTGAAGAGCTGTGCTTGGCACAAACAAGAGCGGCAGCCTCTCCTGTGTTTTTAACAGCCGAAACATCGCTGACACCTGATGGGTGATCAAACACAAGCCATCTCTCCCTGAATCCTCATGGGGGCTCATCTTTGTACTCCTCTCTCTACACATAAACCTGCAGACCACGCTGCTGGGACACCCCTCCACTCAATATTTACTAAAGGCTCGATCACCTGACTGGATGCACTGTATTTGTAAAGGCAAATACATTTGTTGTTGTTGTTTTTTTTTTCTTTCCTGCATTTGCACTCGCAGCCTGTCAGTGCTTTGGATGTAACACCACCCACAGTGTTTCAAGTCCCACTATGGATTTTTTTTCTCCCCCAATATTCTGAAGGGATGAGTAGCTGGCTAAATCACCTCTCTGTAGAAACAAGCCTTGATGCCTCATGGGAACAGACAGGGTTTGTGAGATGAACTCTTAGCAGTGCTCATAGAGAGGTCAAAGTTATTCCTGCTAGCGGGACTCAAGTTTTTTCCCCCCTCATCTGTGTCTCAGTTCTTCTCCTTAATGATCCGTCTGTGGTGTGGTGTGTGCCTACTCGTTAGAGCTGTATTAGCATGAGCATTACAGGAGCGGGTGATCAGGTGAAGTCAGACCGGCCACACAGGAGATGTGCTCCGTGAGAACCTTTCGTTGTCACTGAGGTGAGATGATTTATGATTTATTTTCCAATAAATCCCAGCCTGCTCCGTGCACTGGGCCCTCCTGTCAACAAACGGCAATCACGGCTATCCCTCTACACCTTCCCTCCCACATCCACGGCAGAAGCTTCTCCGGTGCTTCCCTTCCGTTGTTGAGCAAAATTGGGAAGGGCTTCCACGGTTAGTAATACAGCTTATTTGTAAGCGTGCATGTCTGGTAATTGGAACAAGGGAAGGGATGGTGGCGAGATTAAAAAGCCATGAATGACAGAGCTCCAGTGGTGTTGGATTCAGTTGAAGGCTGGCAGGCTCTGCACACCTGGGCCTCCAGGCAGATGGTGAGGGTTGAGGGTTACATAATACCAGGCTAAGCCATATGTCTCCCAACCACACAGAACCTTTAGGAAGCCCATAGTTTACCTCTGAATGCGGTCCATGTGAGACCGGAGGGCAAATGTGTTCTGCTCCCTGATCCCAGACCAGGTGTTGTGCGAGTTGCCTCTCTGTGCTTCTGTGGTGAACATTGGCAGCGAAACAGCTTATAACTGGATGGTAGTGTATAATAAAGATAACGATCATGAGTAAGAGACAGTGCCAGGTCTTATGTCCAGAGGACTATTGCATTGTAAATAGTGGTAAAAAGCTTAATTACATATTGCTGAGGATATACAGTAGTTCAGGTCTGATACTGTAATTGTTTAAATGAAGCACACACTCATTGGTATTGCTTAACGCTTGATTTTGGCTAATTTCAGTTAATGTACAGACCTTTTTTTAACACAGTGTCTATGGAAGTAAAATGAAATGCTAAAGAGAGGTCTGCTTGAAATAAACTTAAACTTAAAATGATCTCCTGGCTTCTCTGCACCTTATTCTCAACTAATTATCCATGGTAGATTTCCTTATTGTGATAGAACAGCTCAACAATGCCAGGCTTAAAAAAAAACATGCACAGAGGCAAGTACACCATATCTCATACACAAACACTTAGAGAGAAATTTGAGACATTTTGGGGAAAGTTATAATGCCGAGATGAAGAATCCAGAGATTAGCAAGCTAAATGGGAAACAATAGACGCTGCAGCGGGACAGAAGGATATGATTCTTCATTGTGTTAATCACAGCGGAACAGGCCTGTCGTCTTCACCAAACAAAGCCATGGTGATGCTAATGGCACTGCCAACCATGACTAAGAGTGCACTCCGAATGATTGATAGCCAGAGTTATATCAAGGTGACTTTCAGTCAGCTCCATCAGTTTGTTTAGTTTGATCGATAATGACCAACACGTCTTAACATAGACATGCCTGTCACACAAACTCATTCATCAGCTCGCACTCATTATCTCAAACTTTTTAATTTTCGTTTAACAGAGAGAAATATTTCATCCTTGTCTGTCAGGGCTTAGCAAATAATATAATAAGTGCAGCTGTGAGAGCTATATAAAATAACATAATTCTCTCTAGGTACATTAGATTTCAGTGTAACTAATACAACCATTAAGTGTTCTTGGTGTTAGAATATACAGCAATGTGTCACAAGTGTTTCAAGTCGGATGTCTAAAGAGCAACACTGGAGCCGGTCCCGGTCGCTCTTAATGTGGCTGGAAGAGCAGGTCAGGCCAGCTGCAGAGACGAGAGCAAAGTCTCTGTCCACTTGGCCCGCTGCCCCCACCTCGCGTACGCACAGCGCAGTGTGCCCACAGGCTACAACAACGACACACAAAGAGTGCCCCATGTGCTACATCACAAATGAAAGATCAAACATCAATGTTCACCATAGGCTCTCAGAGCAAGCTGTTAATCACAGTGAATTTAATGTGTTCCAGTTGAGAGATCACCCCGAGAGTACTCCAGTTAAACTGTGTGTTTTCACTGAAGAGGTTTTTTGTTGTTTTTTTTGTTTTTTTTTAAATGTCTCTACATAGCAGTGTACACATAATTGCACTGCCACAGTAGAATTGGATAAAATGGCATATAATGGTTTTCTTTTTATGTTGTGGGACTCTCTGCCACATTAATAAAAGCTTTAAAGTGTACATTTTGGTTAATAAAAAAAAGCTCCACTACACTTACTGCAAAATACAGATGTATCATGTTTCATTTTCAAGGAAATATCAGTTTAAATGCAAATTCCTAATGCGTCTCATCACCCTGGGTCGAACCTGAGCGTTCGCCAAGATGCCCACAACGGAGAGTTCAGATATCAAATTTGAAAAGACAGGGCAAATCCCAGAACGTGGCAACAAATAGCCCAATGGCAGTGACTCACCTCTTTGAGAGGCTTATGCAAACCCAGGGGGAAGGTGATGGATTTTTTCCCTTACCTACAGTGAGCGGAGCAGATGCTGGAGAAAGATTCTGGATGTCACGAGAAGTAAAATATGAGTGCGGGTCTGTGTGTGTGTGTATGTGTGTGGGGGTGTGTGTGTGGGTGTGTGTGTGTGTACACTAGTTTGCAGAGTTCTGGAGTTTCAATAACTTCTGAAATACTTGGAGGGTAAAAAAAGGGATGAGAGGAAGAGATTACACACCATCACGGCACAAAGAGCTTCCCCCCAGAAAGGCGCAGATCACTCAGGTTATATATTTTTAAAGCTTTAAGTTTTATTTATTGACTCATTGGAGACAAAAGGTTTTTTTGTAGATAAAATAAATTGCATAAGATATATAAAACTGGCAATACACAATGTTGATGAAATGTTGTAAAAGGAAAAACTGTGGATTTGTGATTTCATGGTGTGATAACCATCTAAGAAAATATCATGGTTTCATGTTATCACTGTATTAGGTATTCAATAATTAATACTACCACTTAAAATGACCTTTAAATAAACAATAGTACAAGAGTATTTTTTTTATATTGAAAATTGTATTGCAATGTCACACAATGGTATTTACTGACAGACATGAAACTTGATGTAATATTGTAAATTTTGTTTTAAACAGAATTTGTACTGTAGAATTTAATAGCCTAATAAGAAAATATACATGCTATGTAAACCATCATATTCCTCATACCTCGTATACTGTTAAACCTGTAAATTTCAGCAACACAAATTACAATGTGGGAACTCTCAATATCAGCGTTTAGAAAATAACCACTATAATATAAAATTAGCTTAAATCAAATAAAGATCTCTTTATCACAAGTAATGAATAATTTGCAATTAATAATAAACACTTTAATTAGCTCTTAAAAGTTACAGTAAAACTTGTTTCTTAGAATATTCGGCATTTAAATGTATTGAAATATACAGATTTACTCATTTTGAATGCTTTACAGAAGTGGTTTGTATTTTGGTGCACAAGTTGAATGGAGCTTGATTAACTCAGCCCGTCCTATGTGCATTCTCTTTGTAAAACACTTAACTTTTCTATTCATATCTTACAATTTTTCAGCTCCGTTAATGCAGGCATTGTTTATTTTGAAAAGGTCATTAGAGTTGTGAGGAGAAGCGGGCTGTGTAGAAATGATTTGATTGAGGTAGTGGAGGTAGCTCTGGCACAGTGAGTTATGGACACCCAACAGAGAGGAGCCTCTTCATTAGTGGAGTGATTAAAATTGATGGGAACCTATGGAGCTCCAGCTCCCCTGAACTCCCTGGAGCATAGCTCTCATTCTGCGCTCATTTATTTGGGACTTTGTGTTGATCAATAAAAGGTGCCTGCTGCTCACTATGGGGCCTGGCTGGGGAAAAAACCCACCCAGGAGAAAGAGAAGAGACTTGTTTTGTTGTTGAAGACAAACATTAGTGGGAACAATTCAAGCTTTAGAAAACCTTGGGGGAAAACGGCAGCTTTCGCTGTCGACTGTATGTAATTTTCTTTACAGGCTGTCTTATTTTAGTCTTAGTGAATTTTTAGACGTTTTGCAGCCCACGCTGCTTCAAAACTCAAAGTTTGGTCTCACTTTAACCTACAGAAAAACATAAAGAGAGTGAGGTCACTGTGAGTCATTCTTGAAGCTTGTAAAGATGTAAACCAAATAATTCAGAACTGCATCCCCTCTTTAAGAATTTACTTATATAAGACATTGTATTGATTGTTTGGTCAATCAATGTGATATTGTCCTCATGAACGCGACATCCGTATGATTATTCTGTAATAAAATGGTGGTGCTGATGGTGTAAATCAAGGACAATGTTGGGATGTTTTTTCAGTGATTACAAACTGAAATTTAATCTCAGCTATTTTTTCACATTTCATGTGTTTTCACTGTGATTACAGGAAATGCATGTGAATCCCAATCCACTTGTTTTCTGAGAGCATAATTCTTTTATATCAATGTTCTGTTGCCGTCTGTTGTGAAATTAATTTACTAAATTAAATCAGTTCTCTCTCTGGTTTACAATAGCTTTACACACAAAAAAATGTCATATTAATTGTAAGGCATATTAATTGAAGTTTGCTTAGCCTTTGTTGACAGAGTGATACACTTGAAACCGTCGTCACTAAAAGGAACAGAAATTAATATCTGTGTATTGGACCAGAGCCAGATAATGGGCAGAGATGCTGAACAGAGTCCAGACTCTCTTTGTCTGTGTCCAGCTCTGCTCATTAGAGTGGCGCTGTGCAGCTCATGGCCCATCGCTTCCCACTGCTATGCAGGGCTTTGCCCAAACAAACAGAGATGATGTGAATCACATGTCGGTTTATTGCAGGAAATAAGAGTTTCTGCAGTGCTCGGGGTTTGCAACACAATGTGAGCTGCAGCTTAGGTTTAGGGAAAAGTTGTTTATGTTTATTGTTTATTGAAATTTCTAATCAGCACAGTGACCCAGTGCATGTTTATTTATCTGATCAATTTTAGTTCTTGTAGGATTTTTTCTTAGCTCTCACCATGTTGACTGTAATAAGTGATGCACCAATATGATACACTGGATCGCCATTTGCACCTAAATAACCTTATGAAATGGATCAGATAGTGAAATGGACAGACTTTAACAATCTACATTTAATACTGTTTCTTTATAACCAGCAAAGACAATTTCAGAAGATCCTTGTAGATTGACAGGTAGTCTATTTTTGAAGGATTTTACACAAATTAACACAAAAGTAACAGAGAAGAAGGACAGAAGGTTTAATAATACCTTTGTCAACAACTAAAAGCCTCTGAGATTTATGTTTGTCCAGTCTCTTGCTTGATCATTCTGTCTTCTTCTCATCTTAGTTTCCTCTGTCATTGTCCTTTTCACTGCTGAGAATACTGAGTTACCTTCTTTTTTAGCTAAAAAACCCTTAATAGGTGGTGTTTGACACAGTGTTTTAAGCAACCCAAGTCACCCAATATAAGAACAGGTGTTTGGGGGGTAAAGTGGGTGAATGTTACAGCAGATTAACAACAAAGTAGTTTATTGATTTGTGCTTTTAAATATTTAACTACAAACAGGTACATCCGGTTTTATAATGGTTTTATAATGTTTTTCATTAATAAATTATTTACATTACTTTGCAGCTTTTCTTTTCTCTTTTTCATGGAGTAGCAAAAATAACTTAATATTCCTGTTTGCAGTTTTGCTGGGAGAAAGTGAGGATACAAGTTGGCAAAGATTTTTTTTTTAAACAGCCTCATCTATCCTGTATGCAATATCCAATTTGCTTTGCAACTTCCTTTTACCTGCGGCTGTATCACAGCTCCAAGTTTTACAGCCTGTAATCTGCACGGCCTGACACTCAAACTGAAACAAATACTTCCACTAAATTAGCTCAAACTTTTGGTGAAGAAATACAGAATTATTTTGATCATTATTACAAATCTTACAACTCTGAAGACGGCATTGCTCAGAGAAAAACATATCTGATAATTAAACTTGGGTAGTGGGGTTTATTAAGGTTAAGTTTGTGGCACTGTAACACGATACCGTCTGAAATGATTTCAGCTTGGTCCAAAGATGTTTCAGCGTGCCTCCTATCTTTGTGCTTGATTGCAACTAATGAGGAAATTGGGTCCTCCCCTTGTTTAAGTTTGCTTAAATGTTTCCTCCACAGTGCTGGTTATAGCAACTAGGATGTTTGAGCACTTGAACTTCAATCTTGGCAAAAATTTTAAATTTTACATGTGTACACACTTTTAGATCTCGTAGCAAATGATGAAATAAACATCCCTGCTCAAAAGCTAATGGTGACTAAATTGTGAACAATGCATTTTAACAGATTTAAAATGACTTTCTTTGACTTGAGTCCCTGTGATTTCTTTGTGTGGACATTCCACCCTCCCTTGCCCAGCGGATCCAGAGAGAGGCAGGCTTTGAGGAAAGTCTTTTTGTGTTAAAGCCTTTGAATATCTATTCTTTATGATCTCTATTCCCTCTGCTGAAGTTCAGAGTGTGCGTGAGCGGAGGAAGGGGAAGGGTGGAATCATAACACTGATGATAAGATGACACCAAACATACTTTGGAGAGCATTTTTGATTCTTTACACATTTTCCTAAACTCAGACAAATATATCCAGAAGCTATCACTGTATTCCATAAGCTGGTTCGATGAATAATGGTTGTTATGACAGGGAGCAGTGTCAATCAGACATGATAGCTTGAAGAAGTAAAATAAACATGAAACAAGGCGAATAAAAAGAGAGTTATATAAAGCTCCCCTTGATGTTCAGCATCGTACCTCTTTACCCCTCGTGTGTCTGTTCTATAATGGCACAAAGTAGGGATAGGTTGGCGCTGTCTTTTTCATCTCTCTGCCTTTTGTTAGTATGTTGAGAGAGGCAAAGAGAGAGGGAGAGTGAGGAAGGAGGAAGAAGAGGAGGGTGCTGGGGATTGGACCCAGTCCCTGCACACCCAATTAAAGGAATCTTCTGCTCAAAGACACAGTCTGGCAACATGTGTTCTGACATTTGTCTTCCTGAGTGTTGTGATTTACGGTACCATGGAGCTAAAGGCTAAATTAGCAGCCGCCCAACATCAGAGGCCCGAGCAGTAAAGTTGGATGGGCGAGGATTGTCAGATAGGATCAGGCAGGCAGTGTGCTGCTGTCTTGTTTTCATCATCACATGCAACAGTATAGACTGGCGACCACAGCGCTTTGTTGACTGATGAGTCAAACTGATGTTTGCTGTAATGTAAGATCTGCAAATCATATTCTGTGTAATTTGTTTTTTGCATTGACAGCGTGTTAATTGACACCAAATGAAGGAAAAAGAAAATTATAAATGCATTTGCACATTTCCTATCCACCACGTTGTGTGTAAACAGCATTAATATTACACATTTCTTGATCAAGCATAACATTTACACAACCTATAAGTACCTTATTTCTTTAACACTGTGTTATAATTATGAAAAAAGGAAGTAAAGTAAGACTTATTTCAGGTGATTTTACATACACAATAGTTATTACCATATAGTTTTTCTTGATCACTGCTGTAATGAGCAGAGTGGGCTGCCACTTTTCATTAGTGTTAACATGAATTTTCTTGTGTGGCTGTTCTCATATACTTCTCTGTACAAAGATATGAGTCTATATATGAAATATTCTGCCCTGGATATGGGGTTGTTTTCTATCCTCTGAACCTTTAAAACATAAACTCTAATTGAGATCCTCCTTCCCTAGACACTGCTTTGATCTCTTCCTGTGGGACCTGTTTGTGCCACACAGGATTCTCTGATAAGTCTTCGTACCAGGCAGCAATTACACTGCTAATTACACAAGTACAAAACCTTGACCTTGCACTTGATTTACCTGCCCCAGTGCTTTGCCTCAGATTTCCACTTCTGTAAGCACACAAACAAAAGCAGCAGCAATGCTCCGACTTGCATACTCAAATTCAAACCAAAAAAAAAGATAAAGGACCCCTTATGCTAAATGCACAGACACTACAGAAGTGCTGTGGAGTTGCCGTCCCAGCAGCCGGTGTAGAGGTGTGATCTCACAAGGTGAGTGGATGCTGGAGGAGAAGGGCTGTCTTGCGGTCAGCAGGGAGGCAGCAGGCCTCGGGGAAAAGCTCTTAACTTCTGTCAGGCACAAATAACCACGCCATTTTTCACCTCCTGATTTTTAACTGAGAAAATCATTCTGGTCCCCAGTCATATGAACTCTACGCACACGCCATGAGTCAATTCTAGCTCTGACAGGAGAACACTTTAACACGCCAATCTTTATTTCTCTGCTGTTGCTGGAACTTTTTCTTTTTTTTTATGGTTCAGGGTTTTCGCATACTAGGCATAATACACCCATCTTAAATTATAGACTTTGTGAAAGCATTATTCTGTAACTATGGCTTGTCTGGGCAAGAATGAGAGCAGTGGGAGAACTCTGGCTTTTTTGGTTTTCATAGTTTTGTGACCAAGAGGGAACAGCACGCATTAAGACTATTGAAGACTAAAAAAATATAAATTATCTGTTACATAAGAAGTGTCCTTATTTAATCCTCAGGCTGCAGATAGAACTGACATTATTTACCCACATGAAATGCATATTTATTATGAAAAGTCAGTGTAAATCTCAAGTGTCAACACAGTTTTTGTTGTGGCCAAACAGATGAGACAGCTCTCTTACTGACTACATCCTCTTTAATATTAGCTTAAAAATAGTAAAATAGTGAATTACATTTGATCACATTCATACACTCAATATTTCATAAGTATAGGAATTTCTTTTTATACAGAAATGTGGAAATAATGTGTTAGCAGCCTTTCTATGGCTGGACTGTGGACATGGTGTATTACTGTGGTCAAGCTGCTGCTAGGTGGTGCTATTGGTAACTCTGCACTTTAGAGAGGAACTACACACATAAAGTGAAGCAACACTGTAGATTCAGCTGTATTTACCAAAATCACAAAAGTATTAAGTCCTCTAGGAAGTTTCTCTCCTGCAGTTTAGTTTTTATATTCAAAGGCATAATGTATATACTGTACAATATGCTGCATTCACCATGTTTGCTGAAATAACAGCAGTGACTTTTCAGCTGCCTCCTAGGTCTGCACTCCTGAGGCGCTCATTCCTAAAGTGAAAACATATAAGAGCGGATGCCCCCCATGCTCGAGTATGTTGCCATACATCACATCATTTAACACTTTGAACTGTCAGAAATGTGTCACTCTGTCTCTCTCTTGATACCTTCATCTGTCAGAGTGAAATCATAAATACAATCATTTCCCCCCAATGTTGGCTCTTTATTCTGTCAACCGTTTCAAAATGTGACTGTGCCTCTTCATTTCCGCTGCATGAATAAGTGAAAGGACATTAATATGTCTCTTTCATTACACTCTGGCACTCTGCACTGCGTGAGCATGCAGAGAACTGTGTGTTTGCTGGGCTCGGGTTCTGATGTCCGATTTGTAAGGCAACAAAGATATGTCACCATGTCCGCATAAAAAAAATGTGTCATTTTTGAGAATTCCCATTTTGTTCTGCTGTTTAAATAGACTGACTAGTGCGGTACAAGTAGACAAGTACATTTCATACAGTAAATTTTAAAGATTTGATTTAAAATTATGGTAAAAATATTTGTACTCATCCAAATAAATCCCCTTTTTATTTGGAGTTCAACTTTTTATTTCTAAAGAGTTTCTTTTTAATTCAATAGACTGCATGTAACTTTATGTGCTCCTGATTGTAAGTTTAATTTTAATCAAATATTTCTCCAAAATGACATGTACAAGCATAGTAAAATCACTGTTTGCAGCCAAACCGATTAGACTTCTATTTCTATGTTTTATTTAAGGATCACTGTTCAGTTTGACAAACACATCCTTTCCTCTTTTCTATCGCCACTCCCAAGACAAGATTAGAGGGGAAACTCATCAGTCTCCTTGGCTGTTGTCTGATAAACTTTTTATTTGAAGGGTGTCCTGTCTGGTGTCTCTGGTGTCTTCCTCCAGTGCACTCCTGATTTGAAATATAGCCTTACATAATGAGGGAGAAAAATAGAGCGGTGTTGCACCCCTGAGCCGATGTCAGCTTAATCAATCATTTTTAAACACAGGCAGGCATGCTTACTCTACTCGCTACACATCCACCTCATCCTTCCCCTGCTCAACAATGTGACAGCAGCATAATTCATTTTAACTCAAAAATTAGACAGGCAGCATCAAACTTGTCCTTGCATCCTTTTGGTTTAAACACGGCGCAGTGTGTCCGTCTGAGTCTGCAGTGTTCACGTTGCTTTTGTTTGTGCATTTATAATCACATGTAAAATAAAACATTCAATCTCATCATTATTTTATGAAATGCATGCACATAAGTAATGAGCATTTAGATGTACGTAGGGAAGTATGTATGTATGCATGCATTTTTAAAATTAGCTTTGCAGATGTGTATGTTTGTCTGTGTTTTTGTTTTTCTGAGTTAATGTTCTGAGTGTGCGTATGTGCTTCTGAAGTTCAAGTTTCTCAGCTTTGATGCTGAACATGCAACAGGCGTGGAATGGCAGTGTAGGGTTCATGCGGTCAAATTGCAGTGGGTCAGGAGGTCAGGGAAATTTGGAGGAGCTGAAGCTGAGCAGAAGGAGTGGAACTTGGCCTCTTTGCTTGGCAGTGAGAGATTCCTTCTGGCTTCCAGTCAAAAAGTCATCCTTCAGTGCAGCACAGCTCCAAAAGTTATATCATGCTCTTGTTGGTGAATTACATGCAAGGAGTGCTGTGCTGGAAACATGAAAACACATTCAAATCTCTCCCTGTGACACTGTGCTTGTTTTTTTTATCTGTCTTTTTAAACATGAATTAAACATCTCACTTTAATGTCCTCATGGTTTTGATCCACACCTGCACACACTCAAAGAGGTCAAAATTAGCTGACTTACTAGAAAGTAGCACTGTAAACCAGTGTATTCAACATGTCACACATTGTGCTCCAGTTTGACTCTGAAGGAGGGACCCACCTGATCCAAAAGTTGTATAATGTTTACACAAATGAAATTCACCTTTTGGGTAAGTGGCCAAAGCATGTAAGTGTCCAGATTCTTTTGTCTACTTTCAGTTAATTTATTTGATAAGGTTTTTTTTTTTTACACATTACATGCACTTTTATTTCAAATATTTACTTTGAAAATCCATGAAGGAGCTGTTGATTTTCCCTATTTGAAATTCACATATTACTTTTAATCTTTTGTGTAGAGATCTACTTACTAGTAGTTGATAATGGATTGCTGCGCACTTGATTTGTTCAACTTTTTCAAAATGTTAATGGTGTTGCTTTAGCACTTCGCACTCCTACACCTGTTATGTGAAGCCTACTTAACCTACAGTTCAGACAAACGGCTTTGCATTTAATGCATTTTTGTGTTATGTTATTATTTTTGCTGATTTATTAAGAAGGGCAGTGTGGTTTGCTACGCACTCAAGTAACCCTACATGTAACACCACAACCACCACTAACAAACAAAACAATAATACTAATTCTAATAATACTACTTTACTTATACTTTACTAATACTGAACTTATAATATACATAACTACAATAAAGAAAATAAACACCCCTGGTGTCAATATTAGTATCCATATCAGCACATATCAAAGTCCAGGTATCCAATCAGATCGGAACTGAAAAAAAACAAACAAACAAACTGTGAATTTCTATATTTACCTTTCTTTAATTAATGCCACTCCACAACTGAAGTGTATATTCAGCTTGAAAACAACTGAATAAACAAAAGGTCAATAACAATTACAAAAGCACTCAGCTTACTTGATGTTAATTTTAATTTTCAGTGCAATTACCCATGAGTCAATCCCTGTACAGTCAACCTAATAAAAAAAAATGTAATACAAACACATTTTTAACATATAGGAGACGTTTAAAAACAATAAAACTCCCCCTCTATATACTGATCACCTTATAAGTTTCTTAGTTTTGAGCAAAGTGATTTGTTTTTTCATCGCTGACTGTCTGTGCAGCCTCTCTGTGCTGGGAGGGCAGGGCCATGTCAAAGTCCACGTGCACCGCTTTGAAGAGGCGGGGTTCCGCCTCGCAGCTTGCCCGCTGATCACATGCAGAGAGCGTGGTGTTTGTAATTGCTGCGCAACAAGCGGCGCGCGGATGCCGGTTGCCAGTGACGTTTGATGCCAGCTGTACACGGCACCGTATCCCTAAAGCCTGTTGTCTCCAAACTGCTGTCAATCTTTAACTTTTTTTGCCAGGAGAGAATGGAGACACACAGGTTATTCTGCGAGTGAAGGGAAGAGCAGCTCGAGCAGAGTATTCAGTAATACGGTCCGCTCCTCCCACAGGACGGTGGAGACGATGATGATGATGATGGTGATGATGATGATGATGATAATGATGACGATAAAAATGGTGGTGATGATGATGTAAATAAGAGAAGAGCGCTGCGGCCATATGTTTGAATTCTCAGACACAAAGTTGAGTTGTTTTGTGGTCGAGAGTAGCCTACAGAGGGCTGTAAGCCGCAGACAGGAATAGCATCCACATTGAATAAATAATTCTTGTACCTTTATAGCTTTCTACTGTGAACTTGCAAACATAGACGCTATTGTGTACTGAGAACGGAGTTTTATGATGTGGATGATAGGCTGGTGGCTATATTTAGTTAGAAACGATTTGCAGAGCTTGATAAAAGCAAAATAACAACCAAATGAGATGCAATTTTCGTACAAATTATATTTATGTTTTTTTTTATTTAATAGTACTATAATAATAGCCTTTAGTTTACATCATGAACGATACAGATGCATGTTATTATGATGTATTTTGATCATTTTGGCCAGTTTTCAGCTTAAATGTAGCAGATGAGGTAGTGTTATTATTATTATTTCCCCAACATTTAATATCCCTTCATGATTATTCAAAGATGTGGTTAAGTTCTGGGCAAGGTTAGAATAATAACATGTTGCCATTCCCGTGTAAAACTTCGCAGGGTCGATCGGCATGGATTACTTTCAGGCCTACATCTATTCTTCGACTATTGACAACCTCTCCCTTTTCAGTGTGCATGACTGGAGCTCTCACTAGCGCTGCTAGTGGACAATCAAACCTACACACCCACCTCCAGACACACTCGCATTTCTCATTTCTTACTTCTTGTCTAAATTACATAGCAAGACGTAGTGTCGGAGCATACAGATCGCATAGAATTAGTTTTAAGTACTAGCGGTAGTTAAATAGTAAATCTGAAATTCAACATGGAGTCCCCTCCAGATCCAGCGAGCGACCCGGGCAACAGCGCCTCGGAGCCGGCTACCCCGGTCAGGGAAACCCCGGTAAACCTGGAGACGCTCCGGAAAACGGACCATCCAGCCCCGGTTCGAAGGCAGACCTGCTCAAGCACCAACAGAGGTAAGCGGACCGTATTCCGTGTTTTACTGTGTGAGAAATATCGACCGATCGGGGAATTTTTTAATCAAACTTCAAAATGAATTAAATCGCTCCCCCGTAAATAACTGCACACTGTCTAAATTCACCCAACCGCGGGGACACGGCTTTCTCATTTGGTACCACCGCGGCTTTTGCCCGTTTGGTTGTAATTAGTGCCTCGGTGTGCGTTGGTGGTGTTCAGGCTTCAGTGACAGCTCAAATCATAGGGGGTGATACGGTCACAGATGTCACATTTACTCTGAATGCAAGATAAATCAATTATCCAGCAACTTCAAATGGACCAACAGGAGCTTTGTGCCAAACAGGCCAACCTGTCCGCTCAAACGCGATATTGTCAAAGTGTCAAAAGTGAACTTTTGGAGACTGTGGGCTAGTTTATCGATCAGTCCCATTCTCCTTACGCAGGGACGTGTCCTCCACTATGCCTCATACAGCACATAGCGCCGTCTGGCCGGATTTTTACATCTCCAGCTCACAGATTTAGGCTATTCCTGTGTGCAAAAAGACGCCCCAGCAGCTGGAATTTGTTTAGCGTCAGCTCTCAAACACTGTTGCAAGCATGAAGGCGCTTTGCACGCCTTTTTTTTTTTGGCGACTAAAACCCCCCCTACATGATCAGACAATAAATACTGAACAGGCCTTTATTATCAATTAACCCCGTCAAAGGTCTGTCTGCATTGCTGCTGAGGACCAGTTCATTTTTACATGATTTATCCACCACGTCCCGTCCATGTTGTACAGTACAGACAGTATTTAACCACACCCCCTCTCGGCTGTCTCCAGTACAGGCTAACCGGGCTCATCCAAGTTCAAAGAAATAGTCATTTCTCTGCTGATTCTTGACAAGCAGAGTTGGTGTGTACACATGGCAGCGAGGCAAAACGGCGCATACATGACAATTAATTCATAGCACGGTGCTTTTTCGTGCGCGCACTCTTCCTGCGCGCAAGGGTATATTTAGAGTGTGATATGGTGAATGTGGAATGTAAGCTGGTTATGTAACAGGTTTAGCCATAAACAGAGGCGCGCAACTGAGAGCAGAAATCATCACCGCAGATCTTTTCACTTTACACAAGAGCTCACCCACTCCTCCATGATCACCGCTGTTGTTTAATTATTTAAATAATAATAATAATAAAAAAAAATCACTGCACTTCAGCAGGTATTTACTGAAGGGAAAACTGTGGGACTTTGTGGGTTGGCACAGCCGGAGCACTTACGTAATAACGGGGCAAAGACAGGTAGTTGGGAGGCTTCGTGGATTGATTTCTTTTTTCGCAAGTCTGACTTTGAGACACTCCTAACCTGCTGACCCATATTCACCCCACCCTTTTACAGTATGCACAGGATTAAAGTGCGTCTGGGAAAGAGAAAGACAGGAAAAAGAACGCCTTCAGTCTGTTATGTAATGCTGAATGGGTGAAAAAAAAAAAAACACATGTTCAGTGGGACGACCTCTGCAGCTTCAAAGGAGTTTCCCTTCACTGAAACTTTATTTTGACCCGTTTGCAAAGATTGGGAATGATTGTCAGGGTGCATTAGCAGCAGATGGCTTGAAGAAAAGTTTTGAGAACTTTTTAAAAACGTATTAGAAGTCGTCTGGAATTGGTTGTCCAATTTCTAAATTCATTTTTTTTCTTGTGTTTAACTGTGAAGTTAGGTCCAAACTATTGCCTTATGTTCTCTGTTATGTTCAGAAGCTTGCAGTAATAACAGGGGATTTATTAACACTCATATACAATAACAGCGGTCTATTGTGCTTTGCCATCTAATTTATACTTGCTTAAAACGTTTGAGTGTGTTTACAAGGCACTTATGCACTGCAACAGTCCTGCATTTGTTTTCAAAGACACTTAATTGTCTCATAGAACTGATTATTTATAAATGTAATAATGTTAGAAATATTCCAAACATTCATCATACAGGGAAGCAGAAGAGAACTTTGCTTTCATAAAGAAATGACGGCTTAATTGCTTTATTTAATTAAGCACTGATGTAAAAGTTCAAGTTCAGTTAAAAAGCAGCTGCAGTTGGGTTATTACGTGGGCACAGTTCAGTACAGGTTTACTCGAAAAAATGAAACAGTAAAATATAAGGAGGCTCACAGGAGTGTTTAAGACTTGTAAAACATTTTTCAGGATTACAGTTTTACGCTCAGACTTGGGTTTTTCAGGCCAGCCTCAGAAACCAACATCTGTAAGGCGGCAGACACTTGCTCAGGCGCATGTTTTTCTCTTTCCACCAGCAGCACTAGACTTTTTCTGTGGATGCACACTTCTTATCCTGCATGCAGAGCGTTTACTGTTTTAACCCTGAGTGCTAATACCTTTTAAGTAGAAAGGGCTTACTTCAGCAGAAGCTCTGCTGTAAGACTCGAGTGGGTCAGGGAACAGGCCTTGGAGGGCTGTGGATATCATTACTGGAAAAGAAGAAAGGGTGTTATTTTCATATTGAAAGATCCCTCCGTTCGCACATTTGGAAACAATCAATATTAATGGTTTGGTTATGTAAGGTCATGGTCTCTGCCGAGGCCCGAAACCTCACAATTGTACAGGGAAGTTGTTTTTAACATTGTGAAAGTTGTCACTCGGTGACGTGCGATGTGGTTTCCTCCAGCGGAGACGATTACAGTGTGTCTGCTTCACAGCTCGCCTCATTGTCATATTGAAATTGAATCTTCTTTGATCTTTTTCATACTAAATAACAGTTCTTAACCTGTAAGGTCACAACATTTGTAAAGAGTCCCACCATTTTTTAAAAAAATCACAATAAAAAAGGGCAGTTTTAAATGTAAATTTCATCCTAGGAGGCAAATTTACCCAACACTGCTGTCTCAGTTACTGATCCAAATTGACAAGGCAGAGTATGAAAATATTCCATCTCCTTTTAATGAACATGTAACCAGACTTTTATCAGTTTTTTAATATTTCAGCAGCAAAAGGAGAACTTTCAGCTGGAATAGAAGTGCAGCATTTATTTTGTTGTTGACAAAAATACAGATGAGGTGCAGAGATTTAGATGCTTTTAAAAAAAATTCAGAAAGATGGGGGTTTACATTATTCCTGCAACTTGAGTGGACAGAAACGTTATTGAGGCTGTGGCATTCTCACTTTCACTTGAGTAGGGCTCTCCGCCGGCCGAACAGTGTTAAGATACACTCAGGTTTATAACCGAACCTTCAGCCCGGACAGATTCTCAGTGTCCTTAACTTCCCCTCAGAGCACCGGCATAAAATGTCACCCAGTTTAAGTCAAATAGGTTTGAGCGGCAGCGGGCTTATCTAAGGAGGATGTAACTTTGAATGTCAACATAACATCAGGATCAGCTGATAAAAGTCAGAGCAGATGAGCGGCTCTTTCTTTTTTCCCATCAGTTCAAAACATTACAAAGCAAATTATTCCAAATAATAATATTTGTTTGGCTTGTATTTCTTAAATTGCTGTTAATTGCTCATTATGTTTTAGGTCCCATATTATGAAAAATCCCTCATCTATTTTTACTATTGTTTGGCGATCCGTTGTTGAATGCTAATAATGTGTTAAATGTGTCGTCTGGCTGTTTTTATATTTTTGACTTTTCTTTTTTCTCCTGCAAAGTTTGGAACAGTTACGATTAATAGTTATAGTTTTTTGTGTTTACAAAAAACTATGTTCAATATATGTTTTCTTTGATTTTAAACCTGCACAACTAAGTCCTCCATCTTAATCAATCACTGAGTTTTACCTTTGCTATTTCACTAAGGAGCATAAACATGAATAAGTTTCTGGTGTGTGTTTGCTGCGACATAAATGTCTCAAATTGAAATTTAAAGTCACTGTACTGAAATATTTAAATTTAGTCCCTTACGATTCTTCGTCCTGCTTTGTGAGAAAAGTGTGCTCTCAAACTTAGTTTCTGGGGCCTTTAAAACTAAATAGTCTTGTGCTTTTTAAATAGCCGTCATCTGAATGTTTTGAGATTTGCTAGCAAGAGTGCGAGCCGGCCCCTTTCTGTCAGCTTTAACCGCTTTGGTAAAGTTTACTTTACCTGTGAAAGGCCCAGCAGAGTTTCATTTCATTTTCAATTGATTTCTTTTGATTTTTTTATAGTAAAGCTGCAGCTATTGATTATTTTAGTATTCGAGTGTTGTTCTAATTTTTCCAATGACTAATTGGAGCCAAATGAAAATAACTTTTGTTTAAGTAAAGATCATGAGTACGTATAGAAAAGCAGAAACAAAAAGGGTGTTTTAAATTGGACAATTTGGTTTTTCCTTTTGAGAAAAGTCAACATTTTCTTTGCTGAAATTACATAAAATTATCTGTCAAAAGTGAACCCACGTAGTGCGTTTAAGTGTCATATGATATTTTGCATTGTGGTGATTTTGGGAGGCAGAAATAAGTGAATGGAAAGGTTGAACGCGAGCCCATGTACACAGTTTCATCACAGGGTTTCCTTCCTTCTTCCACAACCAGAAATCACACTGGTTTTGGCTTTGTGAAACATTAATCTTTGCGTCACTTCGTGTCATGACCGGATGTTTGGTGTTGTTAGGCTGGATGTTTTCTGCTGAGAAGCTAAAGCATTAACATTATGCTATCGTGGAAGGATAGTTTGATTTTGAAATAAACAAACTGTACGGTTTTCATTTAGTCTCAGCATGAGGTGATCCAAAACTTCGAGCACTTTCAGTCATTGTCTCTGGCTTGTTTCCTCCTTTTCTTCTTTGCCTGTCACTATTTTCTCTCTCTCTCTCTTCCTCCATTTTGCAATCTGTGCGATCAAATCACATCTTCATGTCACCTGTCCAGAGCGTAAGCCTGTTGTGCAACCAAAATAATCATCTGTGCAAAACAGTGTTATGTATACAGCTAACAACGCTTTAATGCTCCAGTTTTTTTAACAAATCATTTCAGCTCCACAGTGGAGCATTTAATATTTAGTATCCATGATACAAGGGTCCAGCAAATCATGCGGTAATTTGTGATATTTTAGAGTGGAAGGTTTTTATGTCTGTGATACGAAGAAAGCTAAGTAAAAGTACTCTGGATAGTTTCTGTAGGAAACTGCTTTGAAGATTTACACACACTGACAGGACTTTTGACCCATGATCCCCTCTACACATTTGGGCCATTAGCTTCAAAGTTCACTATGCTGAAACCTATATGCCTTTATATCAATTGGGAACAAATGTTTCTGATTTATATTCCGTGGTACCTAATATGATGCAGAAAACCCGGCTTACCAAGTTCAAAGTTCATGTTATTTGAGTCCATGTGCTCCTAATCAGTGATAACTTGTATTAAAGTGCACTGGTTGTGCAAGTTGTTAATAGGTGCTGGCATTAGGTCAG
>JAPZDV010000023.1:14706756-14731780 GCA_029814665.1 Acanthurus lineatus
CATAAATTTTATCTCTGTATTTTTCGACTGAATGGCAACATGCTGTTTTTTTTCACGGTATGTTCTGTAAAGTGGGCTAAATATTTAGTAATAAGTCAAAACCTCATTTTAGATGTCACAAACACTTTAATTAATACAGACTGTAATCAAATAAATGATCAATAAAATGCCAAAACTTGTTTTTACTTCACTGATTTTAAGATTACACAACTGCAAAACATGTAAATGGAAAATTATACAAAATACAGAAAATAGCAGGGCTGCACACAGGGACGGGTGATATGAACATATTAATTATTATGACATTTTTATTTTTACCTTCATACTGATATTGCAGCAACAATTATTTTAGGGATAATTGGTACTTTCACAAAATATTGACACAGTGAGATTTTGGATTAAAAGTCATCAGTATTGTGGATCTAATGAGTAGTTGGGTAAAGACAAATATAAGAACAGTTAGAACAGTTCACTAAGGTCTGAAAATTAAATTCTTTTGCTAAATTACAGCAAAAACCATGTAAAGACAACAAATATGCTATTTCAAAATATAACTACATTAAATACTAAAGAAAAATCTAGTCTTGTATCAAGATATTGGCATTATATTAATATACTCACCTGGCCTAACTGGCGTATTAAATCCAGTTGGTTTCACGGCTCAGGACACACACTGTAGAAGAAGAACAAGATGGTGCTGCTTCATTTTTTGGTAACTCTTGAGTCAGTTTTTTAGATTTATCGGGGGTATATTGTCAAGCCCCTAAAAGGCTCCTAATTTAATTAAAAAAAGTTTGGAAATGTCAAACTTACCCTTGACCACATCAGAAAGTTTTATTCTTGTGGGACAATTTATTTTGGAGTTGAAACCACCAGTGGCTTAACTGGGGCTGGCGACAAAGTTTTAACTGGTGACAGACACCAGATTTGATGTGAAATCTCCAGTGGTGAACGACAGCTCAGATCTATGGCCCATTTACAGAAGTTTGTATCTTAGAAAAGTCTGAATAGTAATGACCGGAAATACTCCAGATGCATTATTGGAGGGCGTTAAAGGCGTCTAAATTTAATGTGGTACACTGTGACCTAAGTACTGGTGCCGCTTGGCTCCGTGCTGCTCTGTGCCTGTCTGATATGAAACGGGCCTCTTAGAAGAGGCCTAAAGGGAAAGAGGTGGTCAAAGGGGTCTGAAGGATCACTCAGAGGAATTCTTATGTCATATCTAGGGCCAAGTCTTTTACATCTCTACCAGTGTGGAAGGTGCAAAGCTCCCGAGCAGGAAGGTAAGCCCCCCGCGCTTAAGATCCCTGCACTCTGTCAGGAACTTTGACCAGCGGTATCTTTAAAACCATCATTCCTGTGTGTTTAATCAAAATCACACCAAACATATACATTCATGCTGCTTCAAATCATGTGCCCCGAGGTTTGTGCACTTAAATCCAAAGTGTCTGTACAAATTTTTACTGCAGAGGCTTTGCTGCTTCATGCAGGCTGCAGATCACTGCTGGTGTGGAACACTTGAGAAAAAAAAAAAAGAAAGAAAGAAAAAATCTCAATGTTTTTCCAGCAATGGAGGCTCTCCCAGACGTTATGTGCATGTGCATGCTTTAAAACAGGAAGAGCTAACGTTGTAAAATCCAAAGTATGTTATTCAAACGGCACACCTCAAGAGCCTCTTAACCATTATTTATCCTGCTTTCCAGTAGGCTAAATGGCCCTCACGGGAGCTCTGTTTTAAGGGCTCTGTTAAGCGGTGGACTACGACATCAGACTGAGATGAAAAAGGGAAGATGTGTTGCATGTGGTTAGCCGTCAAGCATACATAGATGAAGAACAAGAGCAAGGCAGAGGAATCCATGTGCTTTCATCTTTAGCAAGAGTAATAAAAATGTGACCTAACAACGTCTTCACTTTTTCTCTGGGTGTATTTAACATAACTAGAATAGTTTAGAGATGGTGGTCTCAAGAGTCGTTAATACTGTTGGTCTTGAATCAAACATCAGTCTGGAGGATGTGTGTTTTAAGTATATGCATCATTATTTTATCACATGACATTTTTTTATTTTTTAAATTCATCCTGAAAATTTATAGAAATTGTACAAATATAAATAAAACAACACATTTTTTTTTTAGAGTGCCTTTGATTTTTTTGCTTTGGTTCAATCACTCAGTGTTAGGTAATAAGTGAAGGCGAAGCCGTAATTTTCGTTAGACGCGAACTGCCGGAGTGTTACTCAACAAAGTTTACTTGTCACCTGAAATAAACAAAAAACTTTTGGAGACAAGTGAGATAAAACAACTTGAAAATCAGTGTCATTTCTGTTGGCTTGATTATTTATATTGGAATAACAAGCGCGACTTAATCTCATAAATAAAAAAGGGAGAGATACAGATCCGTCCCCTCCAGGTACAGCCGCCACTTAATCGAATTAGCTCCACTCTCAGGCTTGACGGGCTCTTCAAACACCCCTGGTGACTTCTGAGTGCCGATTACAATCAGCTACTATTTTCAGCCTTTGATTAAAATCTTGTGAGGTTGGACAGAGTTTTTTTGAGCGCAGAACCAACTAATTATTAACATCGCAGCCCATCTCTCTCTCTTTTTTGCCAGTTACAGAGGGCCAATGGGCTGGAGTAGTTAAACAATACCCACAAGTATTAATCATGTTGAATCGTTCTGTGTGAAACTATTAGCTTCTTCTTATTAAAACATCTCACACACGTCTGTGTTGTGCAAACCTAAAAATTTTTGCTGACCTTTGTGTCAGGATAAACAAATCTGAGTGTAAAAATTCTGCCTTGAATGTTTGAGGAATCAAACGAGGCATTTTTTATTTGTTTCATCAGTGTAACGTTCGTCTGATTCCGATCATTCTGAACACTATAATCTTTGTCAGATAATCTAGTCGTTAATACAGATTTACTCATGTGGCAGATGACAATAACGAACACAACTTTTCCCTCATTGAATAATACAAGATGATCACAATTGTTCGTGCCTCACACAGTATGTCACAGCATCATTGTAATGTGCCTGTCAAAGACAATTCTGCTCTTTTGTTACTTTCAAAAGGCATCTTTTGAATATGAATAAGTCACTAATGAATATTTGGCTCCTGCGTGTCTGTGGATTGATTGCTTTAGGAGGCGTACTAAGACAGAGTGTGGCACGATGGACCTCAATCAATGCAGCAAAGCCGCTGCTGTGCTGCTTGCTGACAGTGATTGAAAGACAAAGTCACACTTCACCATGTATGTTACACGAATCCTGCGCTCACTCGCTGACAAATATCCTCTGATCAATCAATATTTGCAGCTTTATTTTACTAATGCAGTACTTAAGAGGCAATAATTAACGCCATGCTGGGTTGTTAAAAGCCTATTTTTATGTGACAGACAGAAATAGACATACAGAAATAGGAAGATGGAGGCCTTTGGTTGATGTTGTGACAGACGTTCCTTATACACTGAACTATGAACTCATGAGTAACTTAGAAAATTACGATTCCTGTTGCTTTCAAGTTATATTAAGGTACAAAATTGGCATTTTTTTCACTTTAAATGGTCTCTTTTTGTTGAATTTAGTTCCATTATGATCAGCCTAAAGGTATTTTGGCTTAAGTTTGGGACGGTACTTCCATAAAGTTCCTAAAGTGGCAGATAAATAAAAATCCAAATCCAACATAAATAGAAGTCTTAAAGAAAATGAGAAAAATTATGTTTTGCATTACGCTCGACACAAAACCTTTACCTTTTTCTCTCTTTGTTGAGGCGGTACATTTGTGTGAATAATTGAAATATAGTAAGACACAGTTTAACTAAGGGAATATTCATCCGATGTCATCTTGTGTTAAACAAGTGTGGCTCGTGATGCTCATTAATTTCTGCTTGCTCCACTTGCAGTGTTTGGGCTCTCTTTGCTGGCTCGGCGCCACAGCGTCTTCTGAAAGAGCCACTTCATCTCTGTCAGGGGCAGGTGGAAATTTGCTGCACACTTCTAATTGGACAAAGTGCCTTTCAAACCCTGAGCCATCATGCACAGATCAGATTATCAGACAGACCAGGTGTCAACAGAGGTTTTTCCCCTCCCTCTTCCCCTCCTGCTCTCCTCTGCATTCGGTCATTTTGAGATATTTCCTTTGCTGTGTTGCTTTTTAACTCCCGGAGTAGCACAAGGCATTTTATTCCTAGTTTTATACATTTAATATAGGGAGTGAGTTTGTTATTTTAACTTTGGCCTTTAGTGTATTTGGAGCAAAGAACATGTTCTTCTTTTTTAGTGATTTTACAGAGGGCGCTAAGTTTCCCCGCCTTCTCGGTTTAAAGCAAAGGCTTGGTCAGCTTTAGTCTCAGGTAAAGAAACACTTGCAATAGCTAGAAGGAGAATCTAAGGCTGCAGGCGAGCTCACAGGGGGCATTAAGGTCTGCAGTATAGCTCCAGGCCAGACCTCACTATGCTTGTTAAAGTAATCGGTGAAATCTGCAGATCAATTCTTCACATAACTTGTAACTAGTAAAAAGAGCAGAACTCAAGTGATGTTATTTTGTCTGTTTGAATCAGTTAAAAGCAAAACTGCTAAATTTTGAATGAGCCGAGCCGAGTAAAACAGAATTGTGATTGATGTAAGAATAAAGTGTTGGTTTCCTAAACACAAGAATAAAATAGAAGTTTTGCATTAATATTTTTTACAGATTAATTATAGAAAAAGTCTTTTCTGGACATTTTATGGTTAAAGAAGGCTTTTGTAAAAGTTTTCCGGGTGAGTTCAGAACACAAAACTTCATATGAAAGACGTGCTGAGTTTTAACACTGTTTCAAGTGTGCATTACATTTATATACTGTCAGCGCAGCAGTAGAAGGAAATGTTTTGTTTTATGTCGGGGCATAAAATTGAACCTTGAAGAGCAGTGTAGGTAATGTCTGTTGAAAGATGGGAAATAAATAAGTAAGAGTTTCAGCAAAAACTGAGCAGATTTCACTTAGTGCTGTTTTTATTTTGTGATCCAGTGTTTTAGTCAGTCAATTTCTGCTGCGTTCAGTGTCAGAGCCTAAAATAAGATCTAAAAGATAAACACTGGATAAATCACATATTTTTTTTAATATGACTCCGCACCTGGACTGTTGCTGCACTTGCTTTGGTTAGCGGTGGAGCACTGATGTGAAAGCAAAACACAAGCAATTATTTGAATAAATTAAGTAATAGAACAGCATTTTATCACAGCATCCTTTGATAGTAAAAACGCTACACCAGTTGCACATAGTGATAAATACATTATCACTTCTCCTTTCACACATCAGGCAAACATGGCAAAATTTTGGCATACTTGATTGCTTATCATGTCTGCACGTCGTCAGCGCAGATGTATTACCCTGTGCTGATTTGATTCTGGGCAAAGGAAAGTGGACAGGAGAGATTGATGGCGATGTCCCCAGTCAGACAGATAACACCTGATTCTGCCTGCAGGGGGTTGGTCTAGCCCACTCCTCCCCCTGCACCTCGGATGCGTCGGAGGCTGTAGCTGAGGAGGTGAACCGTTCCTTCACTCAATGCAAATTCAGGGCCACATTCAGAGATGATCCCTGGACGATTGAGCCAATGTGGCCCCGAGCGCTCTGCACCACATGATCCATGCATCAGACACACCTGGGAGAAACCCACACAGGCATGGGAGGAGGAGGAGGGGGGTGGGTCATTTGTTTAACACAGGTGCATCATGTATCTCGACGCACTCAAACGCACACATGTACACAGACATGTATCCACATGCTTGAGCAGACACACACATGCCTGAATGCGCACGTATACACACACGCATGTGTTGATGAAACACTGTCTGCAAACATGGCTTTATATCAGTGAAATGTGTTTTCTTATGACCAGTTGTTTTTGTCACTTTTTTCAAATTTGTTCAGTTTGGAAGTCTAAATAAAATACCACAGCAGAATAATGTAATACATATGTAATCATGTGTAATAAAATAGTACTTTTAAAAAATGTGGTACTTAAAGAAATACTGTTCAAAGTAGTGTGATGCAGTGTAAGATAGTTGCTGTTTTTTGATTTATTACTAATATATTGCATCAGCGTTTAGTATCGGCAAATGTTTTAGTATTTCATGAAACTGATTTTCCCAAGATCTTTCTTCCCAGTGATAAACAGATTGATCAGTCAACAGAACATAAATAAACAAGAATTTTGATGATTGATTAATCTAGTTGTTTATCAAATTCGGTGCCTAATTGTCTCTTTTAACTTTTCAAGTATAACAAGTGGCATTTTTTTCTGTTTTTTATCATTGTACATACATTTGGACTGTGGACTGTTGGCTGGAGAAAACAAGGAGAAATGATTAATCACTCAACTGAAAAAGTAATTAAAAGACCAATGGAAAGTGTAAATAATCATTTGTTGTAGCACCAGTAGAATTTATACAAGTAATAATTTATAATCTGAAGTGCAGAATAAAAGAAATACTTCTCATATTGGCATCATCCAGCTCTGACTGCGCCATATGGATACTGAGGGCATTTTTAAAAAACACTCTGTTTTTTTGTGCTTAAAAAAGCTCTTTTGATGCTATTACATCATTTGAAATGATTTACCAACCATCAGTAACATCTGAGTGTCTTATGATCACCATGAATCAAAGTATGCTGCAACATCCTCAAACAGACATACAATGCAGCAAAACAAATTTTCTTTTTTTTTTTTTCATTCAACAACAAGGTGTGCAGCACAGTTTCCCAGTGTGTGAAACAGATGGTGAAAGGCAAGTGTATAATAGATCTCAATATTAACTGTAGCACATGCTGGGAGTGTTGCTGGATGGCACACAGCAGAGTAAAAGAAAAGCGATGACCTTCTGTCCCATCATTTACCCCCTCGTGCCCCCCATACCGCTCTCAAATTACTTTGTTTTAGCCAATTAAAGCAGCCGGCTGAGCATCAAGCAGGCTGCCATTTTTCGCTCACCTGGACCCATGTGACATTATCGCTCTGTCATCGGGAGAGATGGCTGTAAGCGGGAATCTCCGGCGTGGCACTGTGCCACCTTAGACCCTCACTGAGATTAATGCCACGATCCTCCCTCCAACTTGCAAGAATCTCAGTCGGCTCTCTCACCTGTTCCCTGTGATACCGCTGCACACGGCTCATCGCTGCGTGAACCAATGAGCAAATGATCGGGTGGTTAAAGCGCGCTCCAAGGCTACAGATACACAGCTCGTGATATTTCCTGTATTGCCTCTAGTACAAAAAAAAAAAAAAATAATGATCAGTTTTAGAAATATGCAAGGAATCTATTGTCCTTAAGTTGCCTTGTCGCTGATCAAGATACCATATGCTGAGAAATGGTTCTGTGTCCAAATCCTTTAATGGCTCAGTAATAGAAAGAAAAACGGCAGACACAACAATACCATGGCACGGGATGAGTGAAGGACCGGAGTGTGTGGTGTTTAACAGCCATACGAGCACAGATTATGTGCTTGAAGGGGCTGAATTGAGTGCCAGCAGTGACAGTTGGGCTGGGAATTGAGTGTGCCTGGGACGTGCGGCTTGACTCCGCTCGGAAACACCACTGGGTCCAGGGCTCATCTCTGTAGTCCTCCGCCTCCCTCCTCCTGTAGAGGCATTGTGGCCTGCCGTTTGCTCCGCTTCACCAGGGGAATGGACGGGCCCCTGCTCCTGCTTGATGAGCACTCACTAATGGCTGCTTCTTTGAAAGCTGACTGGCCCATTTGAGGAGTGTCTTTTACTTCCCTCCAGCTCGCCTTGGCTGGGCATTCGTCAGGCTGCCGGGCTTTGCTGTCCTGCCCACATGATGGTGCGCCAAGGGGCCGAAACGTCTGTCATTTGTTTTTTTACTTTCAAATAAAAGTTGATGATTTACCAATAAAAAAGTAAAAATAGTCCTTTGATGATCTCTGGAGGCATATTGAGAAAGTGTTGCAATAGCGCCGCGTTCATCACTTTGTCAGAAATAACAAAAGGCAAAAGAGATGTGTCTTTTCCCTTTATTGCAGCTCTAATAAAGACTAGTATGGCCATAGGTTTGTGGAAGGTGAACATGTGAGTGTAGAAAGTGCGATAAATATTAAAATAGGGTTGAGAAAAAGGCTGGATTACATTATTGTCGACAAGCTTCTTTAGAGTTTGATCCTGTGTCAGTTTATGTAATGGCCTGCCAAAATGCACTCTGATGTCGGGAGAGAGGCAGAAATGATGAAACCTCCCTTGTTCATGTTTTGTTTAAGAAAAGGTATTTTTTTACTGATCGGCATTAAAAAGGATTCCAGCAGCAGTCTCGATGCTACGTTTTCTTAACACAACTTAAAACTGGGAGGTCTGCAGTAAAATAATGAGCAGCCGTGTTTGAAATTGGGCCCCTTGACAGTTTGCATGCTTTCAGTTACTCCTCTTTAGTTCAGCAATACACACAAAACCAAATAAGAAGACAAGAACATCTACTGTAAGAAGAGAGGAAACCAACAGCAGCCTTAAAAGTGAAGAATAGGCTGGTATTTGTATGAAGACATCTGTGCTATAGATGTTAAACAAATACAGTTTCTTAATGCTTCATTTGTGCAGTTAATGGATCAGTGAAGCTCCCAGTTGGTGCCCTTGATCACTGCCCTGTCTCTTCACCCCAAAGGGAGCCACTGGTCCCGTTGCCCTTGTCGCCACCAGTTCTACCAGTCTGGAGACTCCATTAGGAAGTTGGAGTCGTCCTTGGAAGTCTCCTCTCTGTAACTTCTCCTGCCTTCGCTCTCTCTATCGCGCTCCCACTCTGTTTCACTTGCACTCTTTCTCTCCCCGCTTAAAACTAGGGTGAAGGTCAGAAATGGCGAATTTGATATAAGAGCTGACGTGCTTCCGTGGAGCACCTTGTCAACTCAAAACAATAGCTTCGAAGGAGCTGTTATGCCGAAAAAAGAATGTTCGCATATTCCCAGAGAAGTGTCCTCCATCAGACATTCCCAAAAGAGATGAGAACAGTTATCTGCATACATTTTTACCTGCGCTGGCCCGCCACAAAACGTAGGCTGAAGCAAAATGGATTAATTTTAGTATGTGAGCAAGTAAGTTATTTCACCAGGGAGATTGAAAAAAAAGTTATCTAATTAGCATGTTGGAACGTTTATCCTTGTGATATTGACTCGTACATTAAATGCTCAAACGGTCTGCACTGGTCCGTCTTATTTAGCTTATAGTGCTGATGTCATTTTAAGCTTCTGTTGGAAACCCGGTGTTGCAGCTTTATTAGACTGCACATAATGTCTGTGAAGAAGTAACAGATGTTAGCAGTTGCATAATGGCAAGAAGAAAAAAAAAGAAAAAAAGCAGCCGGCTGTGCTGTTGTGCAGCGGTGTGATCAAATAGTTTAAATTTGATTTGAGCTCTGTCTCAGTCGTATCTCTGAGCTGCCTCTTGGTAGGAACAGAGTGTCGTCAAACAGGTCAGGATGAGTGCAGACAACAGCCAGACAGGTCCAAATATGCAGCTCTGACAAGGAAAAAAACTTGTTTTCATACTAACTAAATGGTCCATCTAATGAGGGCATGACAGTAGATCAAGTCAGGTCGCTTAAGGCTTTGGCCATTTATTATTTCTCTTCAAGGTACCTTGAAAAAATAAAGGACTCTGATTAGAGAAAAGACTCCAAAAATGGATTGATTGATGTTAATATAACTGCTTTATTCATTTCCATTGTCACAGATCTCTCACCAACCAGTTGTCACAGGCAGTTTCATCTCAAATTAAATTCATTTGGATATGACATTTTAATTGGAACACTATTCCCATTAATTGAACAAATTAGGGAAGGTCTGCTGGGGGAAAGGTAATCTGTGGGAGAGATGATTTGGAATTCACAGTTTAGAATAAAAAAAAAAAAAATCAGCTGCTCTGCTTTGTTTGTGTGGCAGCCAGTTTGCGGCAGTGCGCACAGGCAGCAGCGCCAGTGCTCGAGGTCTCGGCGGCACTCAGGGCTCACGTCGTCTTCATTAAAAGCGATTAAGGAATAGGTCAATTTAGTCTGCTTGGCTGGTTTGAGCCGTGCATTCCCTCCAATGAAATATCTGTCTGCGTCTGCACAGGCTCTTTGGGTTAGGGCAGTCACTCGAGCAGCAAATGTGATCCGTCACTATTTTACGCATGTTTACATGTCTGATTGAACGTCCCAGCGAGTCGTGGCAGTATAGTTTTAAATGTTGTCATTTTGTTTATATTGCTGTGTGAATGTGGTGTGCACACACATGTGTTTGGGTTTTCATGCCTCCGTGCTCTGTTTCAGCTCGCATGCCGCCAGGCTGCTGATGAGTTGCTGTCTGATTAGCAATGAAAAGCGGTGTTCACCCTGCTGCTTGAACTACTGTGAGCAATTAATTACGCTAATAAAAATTACGTTAAAATTTGTGTGCTTGATTTCATAAACATATGTGGATGCAGAAATGTTCCTCCTCCCCCCCAAAAATGGGGTTCCTGTGATGGTTCAGGCTAAATGGATGCTGTTTCTGTGTGGCTAGAAGAAGCTTTTCAGCCCTATTGCTCAGAAAAAAAGACGCCATGTGCTTAAGTTTACATTTTCTCCACATTAACTTCTGTTTAGTATACAGTGTGAGTTTTTGCAGTGTTTTTGAATTGCCTTCCAGAGAGACAATTTACACTGACTAAATACAAAACGTATTGCAAATTTTTCATTTCAGGGTGGCCACCTGTCAGTTTAGGTAGATTTGGCCAGGAGAGAAAACCTTGTGCCAAGAGAAGCCAGGTGTAGATAAATGTTGCGCATATGCCATCAGATTATAAAGGAAATTGTCTGTTTATCATGCATATGCAGGATAAAATGTTTAATGATTGCTACATTATTCTCTAACTTCATGTACATGGCTCTGCCGCATCATACGAGATATTTGCATTATGCACTGCATGTACGAGCGGAGCAGAAATCTCTGTTGCCCTGTCGCTAACATTTGTAGCACAACTTTACAAAAGCAGCCCTTTGAAATTTCAGCTCATTGTATTCACCCATATTCAGATCATGTGGTTTCACAGCACCCACACTGTTGTGTGTCAACAGACTCCACCAGCACCTGTGACTGTGAAACTGGATGCGAAGTATGAACCTTAAAAATGAATCAGAGCAAAGATACGAAACACTAACACCATTTGTTTGTGTTTTTAAATAGAAATTATGCTGAATTTTTAATTATTTTTCATCATCTGGTGCTCTCAGTGCAGAACAAACCTTGTGAAATGTTCCTTAATTGAAACACTCCTCCTGCCTCTGATATGAATGAGGTGAGAAATAAAGAAAAATAATATCTAGTAATTTTGGGATGTTCAGTAGTGCTCATGGATGATGGTTGAGAGCCCTAATTGGAGTTCTCTTTTGTAAAATACAGAGGGAAAGCAAGGGATAGGGTGTAAGGAGAAAAAGAGAGAGAGAGAGAGCCAGACAAAGGGGGCTCCTAGATAGTGGGGCCAGGGGGAAAAAGTTCCCCCATGCTTGTCAGAGTTTGAGCAAGTTCAGAATTGATGGAGCCCACAGGCAGCACTGCTAATTTTAGTTGAAATCACCTAAGTGGTTTGGCTAATTTATCCAGGCTCCTCGGCCTCAGCCCGTGGTTTCTGGCTCTCCCCTGCCTCCCTCTCCCTCCCAGATATATCCACAAAGCGTGAAGGTACCAGGAGGTGACAGTGGGAACAGAAGGGTATTTTGTGCCCAGCTGATTTGCAGAGCACTGGGCGGTTTCAACCTGTGTCATACATTTGGATATTGTTTGACCCTTAACGACAGCCCAGGTTCAACCATCTATTCCATAAAATGATTTATACCACTCTGTATTTAATGGGAAAAAAATGGAATTACATTTTAATTTGAAACCACATTAAGAAAAACAGATGCAATTACTGATACTACACCTGGTATCTTGTAATGTTACTTAATATTTTACATTGCCAATATTTCTTGATAATATAATGTAGATATGAAAATTTCAATATCAGGGGATGACAATCATTTGAATCTTTTGGAGAGTACGTGGACAGCCAAGTCTAATTTTGTGTGATGATTGTCTGCCAGCTGGATAGGCGGAGCATGTTGAAGCTTAACAAGCATCATCACTGGCTTTTTGATTGTTTAGTGACGCATCACACGGTCCCTTCCTTTGTGTGGGATCCAGATTGAAACTTAAAATTTTCATGAAGACTCAAGGTCAGCGTAGATGAAGTGAATAACTCGCTTCCCAGTAGTTAAAATGCTCTGTACAAGCTTGTAAGGTGGATTTCAAACAGCGAGTTATAGCTGAGTCTGGGATCCTGGATGGGACTGTTAAGGTTATCGCGTATACTTTTTGACATGCACATGATGAAACCAGAGCAGGTTGTCTAAACAAGTGAAATATCGGGTTGACTGAAGTACATCAAAACCGTCAGACGTTGTGAGCTGCTTGAGTGTGAAGCAGCGTGGTTATGCATGCCAATATGTTGCTTATGTTTATCTGTTGCTCGACTCAAGAGTTTGTTTGAAGTAATTAGTGTCATACTTGCTCAGTGGATCCTATTCACTTAAAAAATAATGATGAAAAGGCTCTCTGTCCATTATTGAGTGACATCTCGTAATTGAGAATTTAATGATGTTAAATTGCTGCAAGTGTGTTGTGCATTTAATACGTCCAGTAGCAACAAAGGATAACTTGTTAGGGTGTTTGTCAGACAAGAAGCTTTTGGATTAAAAAAAAAAAAAAAAATGGACACACCTGATGTGACTACACAGTTAAAACAATAGAGGCTCTGTTCTCGGTACAGTAGATGTTTTATACTGTTTGTATTTTAATTCTCACCATTATCTAGTCTTATGGGATATGCAGAAAAATATGAGACTCCTCTAAAATGTTTGAAACCAGATTGTGTTAGCAGCATGAAACACCGAAATGCACATCAGGCCTGTGCAGTCATCCATAAATTAATCAATCATTTTGAAAGAAAATTGCAGCAGAAAAGTGAGGAGGCTAAGGGATGTGGCAGCTTCGAAGTAATGTTACCTTTGATGGAAAACACTCCAATTAATCTATTAAAGAAAATCTTGCAAAGACAATGAAAAGACCTTCTGTTTTCTCAACATGCAATTTGCAGAAAAATTAAATATTAATTGATTTCTGGTCGTTGTAAGGAAAAGGTTCACCCCAGGTTCATATTCATCACAAGGCAGTCAAAAAAAAAAAAACGAAAGGGGTGGAAAAAAAGAAATTGCAGGGGATCTGCCTTGTAGTTTTTGGTTTTTTTTTAAAAAAGGACCATTATAGAATATGGCACATATGATTAGTGTGATTTATGTGTGATGATGTGCGTTTCATTAACTGGGACTGAGTAGCAGATGATGACAAAAGACAGATAAACGGATGACGACAATGTTTTATTGTTACAAAACCATTACTACACACCATATACTCCGCTGTTTATTTAATATCTCCTTTTTTTAAAATGAAAAATCTGAATATAAACTGTTTGTCTTTCCACATAGAGCCCAGTTCCTTGAAAAAAAATTATTTTCAGTGCAGCAAGCAAAGGGAGATGTTTGCAGTCTTGTGCGCGAGCCAGCAGTTTTTGGCAGATGAATGTAGGGGTTTTATGTGCCAAGCACCTGGTCAAACTGCAAACAATGAGGGGCTTATGGATTCTCTTTATCCAGCAACGGCTGAGATGATACCTAGAATGTTAGAGCTCTTATGGGCCCTTTTAAGAAATGCTGATGCACAATAATGCTCAGCACTTCTGAATTCTGTGGAAGTGTTTCCATGCTTTATGTACAATACGTAGTTGGAACTCTACAAGCTATACGCCATTAAAATATTAATGTTTCAGACTCTCTAAGCTATACATCATTTACATACTAATGTTTCTTCATCTAACAAAGAGCATTCTGTGCTGTATGTAAATAATATATATGCTAAACAAAGAAAACAGGCTTCAAACTCTGGCAACACGAAAATGAAGCCACTCTTGCTATGCAAAAATGTCAATGCATAATATATAAGGAAAGACGGGATCTAATTGAACATAGGAACCTCAGAAATATCTGCAGAACTGCAGAGTTTCAGTGTGGAGGGTCTTGCTTGAGTCTTTAGCAGTGTTCTAATAATGAGTTCCACAGATGGGTTTGTTGGCTGAAGCTCTGCTGAGTCCACCGTGTATGCGGTAGACAGTGTCAAAGTGTCTCCTGTGCAGGATCATCTCCAGGTTTGGGGAATGGATGGTGTGTGCCAGACATGCTGGCAGTCAGAGGGCCTTTTCTCCTGCACTACCTGGGCTGGAGCTCAGCCAGGGTTAATTATAGGGGAGCTCCAGAGTCTTGTGTCACTAAGGATGGTAGACAGAATATTGTCATACTGCCATGTCCTATACAGAAAAGACAAGAGTAAGAGCACACCTGCTCAGCCAGAGTTTCTGCAGAATTTTTCTCTCTTCCACAGTCATCTCACTCCAGGTTTGAACTGTTGTCAAGAGCCAAATGGCTGGGAAATGTGTGTTTGGTGGAAAACTCTGTAATAATACTCCAATACACTGACTGGTAATTTTTTGTGAGATAACAGTTTACTTGCAGTGAATATTGTCTTAAAAGAATATATTGTCAATCGTCCACCAGATTTGTATTAATTCAGTATTCAGCTTTCATATATTACTTTAAATTCTGTGCATAGCTTAAAAGAAGACCAAAAAACTGATAGCAACTGCAAAGGTCTAGTGACCTTATTTCTGTTCAACTTTTTCATTTTCAAACTTATCTTCTTTCCCATCTGACGATGACTCAAGTGACATCCCCTGAAGCCATTTGTCGGACCCTGTGCAGCTCCCTCCAGAGCCAGAAAAGGCTTTATACGACTTTTTTTTTTCTTTTATGCAAGTGTAAATAGAGTTTGATGTGTGAAAATGGTGGAATTTCCCTTTAAGCAGAAGCTAAACTGCAGCTGTGTGTCAAACTGACTGCTGATTGGCTGCCTGTTACTCCCTCTGTTTATAGTATGAGGATCATGTTAACTTTTCCTTCGACAAACTTTCAAATACACAAGAGTTAAGTGCGGCTCCATGTGTCTGTTCATATTTATACCTTTAGCATTTTTTTTCAAGGAAACATTTGTGTTGGCATGCAACTCTGAATACTTGTGTCCGTCAGTCTGTTGGTTCATCCAGCTCCTTGGAAAACAAAGTATCTTGACAACTGCTGGCAGGATTGCAATGAAGTTTGGTGTATATTTAAGGTCCAAAGAGAATGGCTTTTAATTCTATAGATCCCTTTATATTTTGTTCAGAATTATTTTTAAAGTCAAAATATAATCTTTGACATACTTAAGACTTACTCTCTTACACTTAAATAAACCAAAGGCTATTATATGAATAACATAAATGATTCTATGTGCTGTCTTTAAAGAATGATTTCAGACCCATCAGGCCTTGTACAAAGGAAACCTCTCACACCCACCTGCCAATCTCTGGGGAGCACATTCATGGTTCACCGTGGTGACCCCTTGACCTTTACTTTACCACCAACCTCAGGCCAACATTTCAGCTTGTACATATCATCTCTCAAAATGTAAAGGGCAGATTAGCATTAACAGTGCAGAACACTGTCATACTCCCCAGAGGAACTTTGTCCAGTTTGGCCAGTGTATGACCTTTTCTCTGGTGCCACCCATGTGCCAGATTAGCAGTGTTGTACACCAAATAACCAAGGTATCACCAAGGTATGACCAAGGTAATCATTGCTTTGAATTTTGCTGTGGATATTGCAGATCTCCAGATGATAAACCTTAATTGATTTTGGTCAGCGTTTCCTGTTTTGTTGCATACAGAAAAACAGTTTACTTTATATTATTTGTGGCTAATGCTCATTATATTTTCCTGTGCATATTCATGCTTTCCACAGGAAAAACACGTCTGAACTTTGTGATTCAATGACCTGTTCTCTAGTGCCATTCTGAGGTCACACTTTACATTTTCAGCCCCCCTAGCAGCACGGTTCCAGGAACATCTGTATGTTTGTCACTAATACTTTGGTGTTGTGGGGTGTAATGAACATTTCAGCTCCTTAGGGCTGCTGGTGGGGCATTAAACATTTTGTCTTGTTCAGTTCGTCAGCACTTGTTAAATGAGTCAAAAAGGTCGTTTCAGACACTGTTTCTATTTACTCAAATGTTCCCTGTTATTCCACTGGCTTCAGCCTCTGCGATGAGATCCACTATCCTAGCTTAAATTGGTTTGCGAGGGAGACAAATTTGTCATCTGAGAATTTTCAAGGTCTTTTACAAAGTTTTCCAAAGTGAACGTTGAAGCCGAAAAAATCTAAAAGCGAGTTGTGCATCTATCAACTCTCATCTGGCTGTTCTTTAAAGTAAAAGTGTGTTACTTCCTTTTTTTTTTTTTTTTTTTTAAACTTAGACAAGTGTCTAGTCATGGCAAGCTGGTGCACATTGGCCTAGAAAAAAAAGAACAGCTTGTGTTGCTGAAGTTTCCTCCCCTGTCTAGTTATTTTTAAAATGCCCCATTTCCGCCATTGTTGTGGCATTGTTTTGACCTTACGCAGAACAATTTTCCCCAAGTCAAATTAGCTTTCACAATTCAAAGAAATGTTGTAATATAATGGTTTGACGGTTCTGCCTGTGAAATATGAAGAAATGGAAGGCCATGCCACTGGGGTTAATAATATTCCTCCTCTTCAACAAGTACCTTGGGATCCTAAGTGTCCTTGAAAGCAAACGGCATCTCACTTATGCTGGGCATCTTGCAGCACTCATGGGTAATAGCAGTCTACTTTCCCAACTCCATGTACATTCTATCAGGCAGATTCCCCGTGCCTTCTACACTACAAGCGTTAACAAGAGTCGGTGGTACAAAGGACACTGAGCATTTCCCTTTATGCATTTTTTTTTTCAGGCTTACTAGAATAATAACCAGGGAGGATAATTGGTAAAATCCTTGTCTTGCTATTACTTATTATATAATCTCCTTTGCATATGAGAAAAAAGCATCTATTGCAGGAGATCAATAGCAGCTCATCAGTCTTTCGAATGCACCAGCGTGAGAACTAAAGTCAGCCTTCATGCAAGTCAATGAGCACCTGGAGTGCTTTTCCCAGAGGCCGCTAAGTGTGCATAGCAAGGGACTACCAGAGAACTGCAGCAAGGTCTCACAACCTGCTTTGATAGGACAGAGTCAGGGAGTCTTCGTGCGGAGATGCTGGGCCCGCCGAGGTTTACACCACCTGTTTGTTTCCCCTCTCTTGAGCAGCACAGATCTTTTACATGGCTTTCTGTGCCCAGCCTGCTGGGAATTGCGGTGTTAGATACAACAAAAAAGGTGACTGAGGAGTGCTGAGTTCGGGATTATTATTTATTAATCTGCACTCCTTTAAATTCCAAACTAACGGTGTGAGGCTGTGATGCACACTCAGGGGAGTAATCTTACAACACAGAACAATTCAAATTCACCAAAGTCCTGTCTTCTCTAACTGCAGGAGAATAGATAATATACAAGCATAGTGCAGCCAAGGGACATGAGGAGCAAAAGGGCCAAAGCCAAAAGTTCAAGAAGTAGATGTCATGGACATAAAACTGCGAAGTTTATCTTTCCTAGTGGACTATTATTTCAGTACCGGAGCAACAAGCTGGGCAACTGCTCAATATTGCTTTGTCCAAGAACCCAGTTGTTTAAAAGGCTACAGAGTTGAGCTAGACTACTCTTTTTGGCTATTTTTTGGATCAATACCAAAAGGAAAGAAGAAGTTTTTATGTCCCCTTTTCCTTCAGAGTTGTATTAATTTAGAAGTTGGGTATGATTACAGTTAATTTGGTCCCACCTGAGAGACTACAAAAAAAAAAAAGTCAAAGTCAACTGTTCTGGTACAGAAGTGGCCTCAGGTGTACTTTTCTACCGAGGAGATTCATCCAGCAGGAGAGAAATATTTTTTTCTGCCAGACATTTCTTTGGCAATCTCTCACTACTTGCCTTGGCTCTGAGTTCGCACGTACCAGCCCAGCCAACAAGGTGGTAAAGGGAGCAACAATGTTGAAGTGCACACGTGTCAGAAGGTGTCAGATTATCATTATAACTTCTTTTTCTCTCATGTGAGTGCGGCTTTGAATAAAAACTAGTGGAAATCATCGAAGTAAGGACACATTTCCCATGTCCATTTCTAGATAAGGACGATAAGCATGTGAAATAGAAGGTGCAAAGTGAATTTATAACACACAGAGTCCGTTCACCAAATATTTGGTCGTCGCAGTCCATCATCCTCCACAGCAGATTCTGCGTAGTGTAAAATTTCACTATCTCCACAGAGCTGTCAGCTGCATGCCAGATCTCACTCTCGCTGCATATGAAGTCAATTATGTGCAACCATTCCCCCATGCTAATACACACATGTCACTTGGAATATATTTCTTTTGGGGTTCTAACATGAAGCCCATCCATCATTACAGATGTTGTGGTCTCCAGCCTGGTGTGTCAGGCAGTTACAGTAGTCATAAAAATGTGATGCATTTCCTAACAGAGCCAACACCATATGCACTGTGAGTGTTTTCATATATGTGGATGTGTGTATAGCAACAGGAAAAAGTATATGTGATTGTATAAGTAAATCCAAGTGATACTGAGAAACAGGGTTCTTTGGGGAGATGACAGGATGTCTTTGTATCGGTTTGAGCACTTTTTATTTTAAAAAAATCTATGCTGCGTACTGTGTAAGAGAGTCTGTGAATATTTAAAATACTCCAACAGCTCATCAGGGATAGTTTTATGAATAAAAAATAAAACAAAAACAGATCCAGCTCAGGAAGGAATGGTGTTTATTCCTCTAGAAACATTGTTTTACTCTTTACTCTCCCATAGATGCAATCATCATTAGTGGCTTCGTGCTGGCGTCCGTCCTTCCACTCCACCCATCTGACCAACACAACACGCAAAGCTGAAATGCACGCTAGCCTATGGAGCCGAAAGTTATTTAGACCTTTAATGTCAACGTTAAAAACAAAGCTTCAAACTTTGAACTTCTACAGCCTTGAAGTTTTTTGTAATTAACATTATATTACTTGTAAATGAAAAAACATGAAATACTTGACAAAGTCTATTGAAACAGTTTGTTCCAAAGTAGCTAACTGAAGACAAAATTTAAAAACATCACAACTTAATCTTTTTAATTTTACTTTTAAACTAATTTTCATTGATTAATTTTTTAAACCTTCTTCATTGTTTTTTAGTTTCATTGACATTCCAAATTTTAAACAATTAAAATTAAACATTTATTTTTTTCACACTTTTTTTCCCCCAATTTACTTCCCATAAAAGAAACAAGAAAAAAAAGGTAAAAATTAGGTTTGAACTTGATAGGAGATTTAAAGAATCTCTACACTCCTTTCATCTAAAGTGATAAAAAAAGCTGTGAGAAACTCAGATTATAGAAAGTGTTGCTGTAAAGTAAAGAGATGCCGTTGCGTAAATCTAATGATGAGCATTGATTTGTTTATTAAATTTACTTCAATGATGAATTGTACTCTTTGCAAAGTAGTAAGCATCTCTGAATGTTGCTTTTGTACTGGCTGCCCGGGATTTCCTCTTAACGTGCTGTGTAAGTGCGAGGGCAAAGCTGCCTCTCTGTCCATTAGAGCAGAACCACTATCCTTCACCTGACAAAGTTTGGGAAAGGACACGGATGTTTCCAGTCTACTTCATAGAGTTCAGCCTAGCTTCGCCTTGGGAGCCCAAGTTTTTTTGCGTTTGAAGAGTGGATGTGAGGGGTAAATGGGACGGGGGTGATGGGCCGGTGGGGGTCTGTATGAGCGGACACGGATGCCGGGATGTGAATAGATGGTCTAAAATAAGAAGTAGCCCCTTGGTCAGAGTTGTGGCAGATGGAGGCTCAAAGAATGAAATGATGCCAGCATTCTTTGTGCAGTCTGGTGCCAGCAGTGCGCTCGATGGACCGCTTGAGACCAGAGTAGGGCCGATGTGATAAGACAGCTGCCTTAGCCTAACCTCCACAAGGTCATTTTGGCCAGAGTAGAGCATCTACTGATGAGGGGACGCACCCCCGAATCCACAGAAAGACAGACAAGTTGAAAGTGAAACAAGTCATGATTTTTTAATTTTAAAACTTGAAGGATGCATTTCCAAGAAGCATTATTAAAGTGAGAGCGGTAAGAAGTTGTATTGGTAGTGAAAGTTTTAAATATTAGCACACTCTTTCTGAACTATGTTTTAAATGAGCTACCCAGTATATCAAAGCAAAAATTAGCATGGAGAAAGTTTGGAGGTGCTAATGACTTTGACTGTCCCTGTGGAAAGGCTTACTGTTCCAGAGAAGTTGTAGAGTGTGTGTGTATGCGTGTGTGTGTGTGGTGCGTGTGTGTGTGTGTGTGTTTCTGCATTATGGAGCGAGAGTAGAGTGTGATTCACTAGTTAATAAATCATGCCAGATGAGTTTATCATGGAGATACAGAAGCTCCTCTGGGTCCTGAGCTAACAGCGAGTATCTGGGAGCTGGTACAACACATGATGAAATGCCGTTGTCATGTATGTCATTTTTATAGCCCCTAACTTTTTTACCTTCATCGCTGTCAAAGGGGCAGGATGAGTGACTGTGAATCAAAAAAAAAAAAAAAAACACCAATGTGTTGCTTTAAGGAGAAGCCGGCTGACTTATTAAACTGGAGACATTTTGGCTCACGCGCTGCATTCACTGCCACGGCACCTTAAAATCAGTTTTTATCAGCTTAATCCGGTTTGATTATCTGCTGGCAACAAATTAACTATTCTTGTTTACTGTAATTGAGTTCTTCAGTGAGTACTTGGTAATTCTGCTGAACTTTCTCATCTTTGCTTTCACAGGGGCATTGATATTATCTCCCCAGTGTGCATTGAAGATGCTCTTATCTTTATGCGGCTGATGCAGCTTGTCATCCATTGGGGAGTGTGTTGGGATAATCATCATTAAATTGACTTGATAGGTTCTGACTCGGCGACTAAATAAGTTACTTGTAAAAGCATTATTCCAGCAACATGCTCGAATGACTAAAGAGCCCCTGATCATGTCAGTAAGCTTTTCTGTCATTTTAGTTTGGAATCGTGTTTCTTGGAAAATCTTGTATTATTTCGAGGAGACCAAACTCTTTGGAATGACTTTGAAGGCAAGAGCAGGCAGGGCACCATTCCTCCTGCGCTCCTCTCAGGGAATAAAAGTCAGCGTAGCGGCTATCTCAGCTAATGACTTGGGAGAACAAACCTTGGTCTCTTAACATCTAAGACTTATTATTTTTAGCTCTGGCCAATGCTAAGCTTATCCCTCTTACAGGGAGCACGTTTTGTGATATCAGATGTGGAAATTAAAGCTAAATGACTTAAGGGGAAGATTGCCCACATTGCAAGTAGGCTACTCTGACCTTCAATAAAGCTAAGCTTGACATGCCTATTTCCCCCCTCTTTTTTTTTTTTGTTCAAGTCTTTTCAAATCAGCAGGCTTGTAACATGATGGCTTGGTATTAAATGCCATCAGTTTCCTACATCTCTCTACGGTGCATTGTCGGTGGACTTTGCGATATACTTAGACACTTTTTCCCCTTAAATGTTTCAAAGTGGTGCATTTTGTGTAACATTTCACCACAAACAATCTGGAATAAACAGTAATAAAAATTTATATAAACATTATGTGATGGTCAGAGCGTAACTCTTTAGTCTTCTTTTAGGACCTTTTTTTTAATTTGATAACCTTGCCAGCACAGCGTAGGCAGAGATGTACAGCACATTTCTGAGTAGACTGTCAGTGTTTAACAAGAAGGTGTGTTCTTAATTATGCACTGGCTTTTTGCATGGCTTAACATGCAGGGAACAGTTACATAAAAGCAAACCATTACTCCATTTTATGGGTTCAAGTTTCATCTCTCCCCCCCTTTCACTTTAGATGCAGTTAGGTGTGAAACCACAACAAATATGATAAATGGATTGTTGAAATATGACCCTTTTTTATACACTCTGAACTCTAATCTCATTCAGAAGTGTTCTTTTGTAACACTTGTTGGGTGTAAGTACAGCCAGTTTATTTTGTGTTTTGTAAGACCTCAGGGGGTGGACTAGAGGGACTATTTTGAGTTTTTTTCCTTTTATATTTTTTTTCTAATATGCCCCCTCTCACCTCTGTGCCTTCTGGTTCGCAGAAAAGCTCAGAGCTTCAAAGTTCCTGCCGATGTTTTTGACTCCTTCTAGTAATGAGATGAAGTACAGTACATAAGGGGAAGAACTCTCAAGATGCCTTTCCAGGGGGCTTTGGAATACATTTGGTAAAATGTTTATGATGCCAAAGACCAGGGCTGGCTTCTCATTAGCTGATCTACCCGTTGCAAGTGTTACAGCGGCATTAGTCTTTTGGGTTAATCTTCAAACGTTCCCATATTTATACCCATCAAATACCAGTGACTGCCTGCGACACCCTTGTGTGCATTCGGGGGAACTTGCTTAGTTAAACGCCACAGAATAAATGCAGAAATGTGAGCTAAACTTGACAAGATCAAACACACTGGTGAATGTACAGACGCTGGCCAGTGTTTCTAAGTGCGCTGCATTATTCATGTTCTCCAACATGGGGTTCCTAATGAGAGTCTGGTGGCTGTTTTTGGAGTTAGAGTCATGGAAATCAGCGTGACCCGTACTTGGGTCTGTGGACAACGCTTTGCATTTGCAGCGCAGTGAAAGTGGAATTAAAGGCCAACTAAGTTCATCAGCACCCCAATTTAAACCAGTTTTGATTCAAGTTCTATTAATCATTCACATTCGTCACAGCATCTTTTCTCTTTTTTCTCTTGTCCGTCTTGTCTTTTTTGGCTTCACAGTCATAAATTATTATTTTAAGTGTAATGTAGCATCAGAATAAGAGATGATGATAATAATTTGTGAGATGTGAGAACGTTCTGCAGTTTTCCTCAATAGTAATGTGCAGTTTCTTCCAAGCATATTTTTATTACTTAAAAAGTTTTCTTAACAGCGTAATAGGCCATTTCGAGATATGCTGTAGACTTGACTCTTCCTCCAGAGGGTTGCTCTCACATCAAGCAGCTAGGGCCTGTGGTTAAATGCAAAATTTACTGCTAGCATTGTAATAAGCCAGTGCAACAAATAAGGATTATCACCCTGTGGCGTGCTGGTTCAGTAGGAGGACGCTGAACCAAAGGCTGAGCATCCATCCTATTAACACCACATATCCCTTGAAGAGTAAAGCAGCAGGCTGCAGTTGAGCATGTTGTCTTCATCCTTGAATCAGAACTGGCAATAACATATTCAGACTGAAGGGCCTCAATTAGACACTTTAAAACTCTGTGTAATTGGTGTCTTTCTGCAGATTGCCTGTGGATATGTAGTGCTCAAATTAACACAGCCCAACTTAATGTCTGTATTGCTGTGATTGTCATGCAGAGTGGTAGTAGCAAGGTATCAGAGACGCTGAGATTTTTATACTCCGATGTGTGCTTTGCACCTCTGCTTCAAGGTCCCAGTTCACCTGCACTCATGTTACAGTATAAACAGCTGCAACATGAGGAAAGCTGTAAAATTTATATCGCAAAGTAGATTAAAATGAGTAAAAAAAATGTTTCATCAAGCATATTTTTTAAAGCATTTAGATAGACATAACAGTTGGGTAGCACCTAATGATTTTTTTTTTTTATCAACTAATATAATGTTTTTGTCTGTATGTTTTCTGTTTTTAGCAAAGACCGAATCAGTAGTAAATTTTAAATCCACTCAGCTTGTAATTAGTTGGATTTTTCTCATTGCATTTCTCTGCTGCAGTGCTGTTTTCTCCACGCAGCGGGAGTCCAGGCATGCCTTTTTGCTTCCTGCTTTATGGCATGTCCTATTTAAAAGAAGGATTGTATTAATGAATAAAAGAAGACAAAGCTGAACCATTCAGAGCTAGACGCCCAGGCAGGGCTGTTGGTTTGGAGGCAGACATGACTCATGTTACTGTAATTGACACATGTCTGGCACATATCTCCAACAAGGTCAGGTAGGGTGCGGAAAATAGAGGAAATGATCTGGCATCCCACAAATTGTTTAATAAGTGATTACCTGCTACGACACTGATGGAGACGTTGATGGAGAAGAATCAATAGTGGAGGCTCTGAGAGATGGGAAAAAGATATTTGGTTTGAGTTCAGTTACAATTAGCAGGACTGCCAAGTTACTGTAAGCGTTTGACCTTTCTGTTCTAACAGTATCCATGAGGCCCTAGTTACAGTATGAAAACATCCTGGTCTTTGCAGGCAGGGCTGTTTCCTCTGTCAGTATTAGCTCTATAACAGCCCTTTGTCGCTTCAATGGGACTATGTAGACAGGCCTGACTGCTCTCCAATCTAAACATGTCAGCTTCACCGCGTATTTTCCGCAGGCACAAGCAGCTCTCTGTTAGTCACTAAGGAACAAACACATGCGTAGCAAAGGAAAGCCCCAACCTCCGCCTCTGGAGTGTGAGTCCTCTCAGTTTAAAGAGCATCTCAGCGTGGCTACCAGACCCTCCCAGGAGGGGCCTGGTTAGTGGCCAGTACCTGCAGAGGCCAACGTAGTCCCAGCAGAGCCCACAGCCGGTGGCTGATGGGCTGTGTGAGAGGGCTTGTCACACTCACCCTGGTTAAGCAGCAGCTGGGGGTCCGGTTCCAGCAGGAGGCTCTGCCCATGGATCAGACGCTGGCCTGTGTCTCTGTGCCTCCATGCTGGCAACCTTCTGAGTGTTTCAGTGAAGTGCTGTGAGGTCTGCTTGGAGAGTCTGGCCTAATCCTTGGAGCCTTGCTGCTTCACCTTGCCACAGAGACACCGCTTCTCATCGAGGGGGCTGAGATGTGGTCAAGCACATGCAGATATTGAACTTCCTTTGGGCTGCCTCCCCACCCCCCACCCCAACCCCAACCAAGTGTAAAGAGAGGCAGGTGGGATTAGAGCACTGGGGCATCCAGCCTTCTCTCTCTCTCTCTCTCTCTCTCTCTCTCTCT
>JAPZDV010000023.1:14731869-14750524 GCA_029814665.1 Acanthurus lineatus
AAAAAAAAAAAAAAAAAAAAAAAAAAAAGGCGATACATCCAATACTAATGAGGCTGCTTTCATACTACAACTGCACCGGCACTTTACAATTCCGCTTTGTTTTCCCAACCTTTCATATTTGAGTCATGACAAGCGGTTAACTGTTGATAATCTGACATGAAGAATAATGCACGTAAGAGAAAGAAATTTTCTTTATCAGCTCTGGAAAACAGCCATTATTGATTCAGCGCACTGTTACAGTATTGTTGCATTCAAATGTTATTCATGCACAGTCAGCAGGGGTGTCTCCCTCCCTGTGGTGATTGACTTTGGCTTGTAAGCTCCCTGTTTCAGATAATTAAAGGTGAAGTGTGTATGTGTGTGTGTGCGTGTGTGTGTAGATGAATGGGAGGCTAGATCATGAGCATGTTGCTCGACTGTAAACTCTCCTGTGTGAGTGCAGTGGTCGCCTTTGCCCTGTAGAAAGCACTGGCTGCTGCCCACTCGCTGACTAAGTAAAGGCTACATTTGCATAATTATCTCTTTAATTGGCGGGGTACTGCCAGAATATGGTCCTTTTTTTTTTGTTAGCTGTGGAGTCCACACTAAATTTTGTTACAAAGATATGGGGGTAGAGATTACAAGGCAAGCAAACCGCAAGCTCATGGCTTTCTTCTGCTTAACCTGATAACCGTCTGTGCTCATAAACACTTCTCTGCCCACGCACATTTTGTGAGATAATTTGCCAAATGATTTTTAAACAATCATGTTGCTCAGAAGTGACAAGGGTATCCACTATGATTAGGGACTTTATCATGTTACTGCAAATAAAATCAGAGGGTTTTTTTTAGAGGAAGGAGGAGTTCAGTGACATTTATTGTGCGACTGCATATGGTTCAGTGTTATTTCAGTGCCAGCGACGTCTCGCTCAGATACCCGATATGTGTTGTTGACATCGATAGTAATAATCAAGACTAGATGTGAACTTTTCAGCGGTTGTGAAGGTGGCTGAGCAAGCGACACACGATGGGGGTCCCATCTGCGTTTTACAGTCCAGTGACAGTGGAAATGCATTTGCCCCCCTCCCCGTTCTCCCACCCCCCCCTCCCCTTCACATCTCCATCCTGTTTTCATCTCCTATAGGCTTCAGCTGCGCCTCTGCGAAATGCTCTACTGCTGAACAATTAACTGAGAGACTGTGAACTATGATTCATGTAATTAATATTATGTGCAGAAGAAAGTGGAAGAACGATTGAGAAAAAAAAAAACACACATAAAGCTAATTTTAATTGAACCAATCCCTGGGAACAGGTCAGAGGAGCAGGCTGAATTTATCTCGTCTATCTGATCCCCCTGTTGGCTGGTACAGACATAAAGGTGTGTGTATGTGTGTGTGTGTGCGTGTGTGTGTGTCGTTTGTTTGTCTGAATAATGTTATGGACACTCTGAACCTCCCCTCTGAGATGTGGTATTCAAGTATGCACTTATCTTTTTTTTCCCCTCACGCTGGCTTGGCGTAGTGGGAAATGCAGTATTTAGGAGGAACTATGCTTGAGACTCTTGAATCAGTAACTTTGTTCCTTATGACACCGCCTCAGCTCTGCAGGGTGTTGCGCTTTGGCATACAGCCTCGGTTTCCCTCAGTGGCGAAGCTTGCACTCACTCTGTGTGTAGGCTATCAGTGGTGGGTAGAGGGCTCCTTTGAAACTGACTATAGTACGAGTGTTTGTGCCCACTGCTGCTGCATTTGCTGCGCTGGGCAGCCTCTGATCAGCCTGAGCCTTGCCTGCAGAGAGCTGGCGCAGCCTCCAATCCTATTCTATGTTCAAAGGTAAAGCAGACCTCTCATAGGCCCCGTCTTTGATGTGCTCTTCGACACCAGTGTCGTATCTCTGCCACTGCACATCTCCTAGCAGACGACAAGAGCCAGTCCAGAGTAAAAAAAAACAACAACAACAACAAAAAAAACAAACTTAATTTGCAAGTCACAATGCATTTCCACAGACATGGTTCATATTCAATTGTAGGCCTTTTTCTTGAGCCTGTTGGTTTTATTTACGAGAAGAGCACAACAACGGCAGCACAAAGTGGAGAATTAAAAGGGCTGCTGCATTTAAGCTTCCAGTGCTGGTTGGTTGAGAAGCTGAGCCAGGATTAGCTGTAGAACAATGGTTCCCTCACAATGAGCATCCTCTATATAGCACATCACTATCTGCCGCAGATGGAAGGCTCACCTATAAGCATCTGAATTAGACTGAATTTACTCCGTTTGTTCATCAGTGTTAGAACTGTAAACGACTTAAATGATGTGTTATGTATCATTTCATCTGATATACTGTCCCCGAACACCCTCCCTCTTTCACACACACACACACACACACACATTTTACAGGTCCCGCTACGGTGTGCAAATTAGCTTAAATTAATGCAAATGATCTCAACAAGGTGGTAAATTTAACATCACCTGGCTTGTTATGCGCTTTAGGAAAGACAGAGCACAGACCAAATGAAATCAAATGCATTTTGGCGAAAGAGGTATATAAGCATCTCTGAGGAGTATCTGTCTTAATGATTTATACGGCCACAAAGACCTCTGAGAATTAGCAATTGAGGGTGATATTCAAGGCATCGTTTGAGTGTTGCAAATGAGTGTTCCTCGGATGCCTAATGGGCAGCTGAAACAGGAGCCGAGGAGAGGAGGAGATGCCCCTTGGCTGGCTTTGTCGGGAAAATGATGCCACTTTTGAGAAAAGGCATTAAACTCCCTTGTTCCTAGTTTGCTGAGACAGTCTAAACACTTCGGTTTGGCTTTGTGAGCCAACAACCCGGCCATGAGGTTGAGTAACTCAAGTTTCGAGCTTGCAAAGAGTGAGTCAGTGCTCAAAGTTTATTTATTATTGGTTGCCATGAAAACAATGCAAACAAAGCAGGGATGCTCAGGGACACACCCATTTTATAGTTCAGCTGGGATCAAATCAGCTGCGACTGTACAGTAATTATGAATACATTGTAGATGAATTCACATCTGTCCTTGTAATCAGTGGTTCTTTTCTGATTCCTCAGGCTTTGTAAACACAGAGTAGTTAAGGGTGGGTGTCAGTTTTCATCTTCCATATTCTCATTTTAAGTGCTTACCTGGCTTGCTGCTAGACAAGTTGTCATGTTGGGCTTGTCTAAAGGTTCGACCATCACAAGAGGAATTTTGAAAAGAGAATGCTGTGCACCACACCCATACTCTTTGGTGGAGTGTCAAACATTACAGTTTTGACGTGGAAAAACACCTTAAAAAGCAGTAGTTAATCCTCTGTGATAAGCTCTTTGTCAGCTGTTCATGTTACAGGAGCAGTCAAGAGAATGCAGTCCTTACACATACACACACATACACACACGCACACAAGCGCCATAGTAAGGATTACAGCAGGTTTTGTTTCCACACTGGATATGCGAATAAAATAGATCCTTTTTCTGAAAGAATGGATTTTTGCCAAGACAGGTTCTCGAGTGAAATCATCTACCATTTGATCAGGAATCATGTGTAGGATACTTTGTGTTATTATACAATTACAGCACCATATGGGTATAATTTAACAACCTCTTGGTTTGACGTCAAATGCTTACTGTTTATCATGCTTGTGAATTATGAAAGCTCTGACAGAATTCCTGCTCACATATACAGAGTGTCGCCCATCTGTTTTGGTCACCCGCAGAATGCAGAGTGCACCGGTGCTACTCAGGATACAGATTATGAGCGGCACAGCAGTGAATTCAAGTGTTTACAATGGTATACCAGCTTTTCAAGCATTTATCTTACAATATCTCAATTCACAACTGGCTGTAGCTGTTTGTTAGCATGAATATGAGACTGATAAAAATCTGTCTTGTCCATTTGTTACGTGTCGACTGTGTTTATTGCATGTGTGCAGACTAAACCTTTGTGACTTTCTGATCTGACCTAAATATCCTAAATCTGTAATGCTTAGTTTGTGCAGGGAGGGAAAAGTTTCCTCTGTTGTGGAAGGATTTTTGGTGCAGTTTTTTTTTTGCCCACTGTAATAAGGTCTAGTTGAAACAATGCCTGAGTGGGTTGTTTTTAAAAATCATGTAATTTCAAACTGACGTCACTGCCAAAGAATGGCCATGCTAAGTGATTTTCCAATGTGTTTCTGTACAGCCATTGTGGAATCACCTCATCAGAAGCCTGTGAACGTCGCCAGGCTCTCTGCAGAAACGGGTTGACATCATATGCTGTGTAAAAATATGGGTGTTGTGTCCGTGATGTCACTCACGCGTTTCTGAATTAATATAAAGCCTAGATTTCAAGCCATGTTTATATGCTACTAGTGCCAAAAATTCCAATTTTGGACAAAATTAAGGAAGCCTAAATATAGCTAAATTGGAATTAGAAAACATGCTAGCATAATCTAGTAGACAGGAAATGATGCAGTAGCTATAAGTGGCACTGCAGCCTGGTGGCAGTGGCTCAAAGAAGTGACCATTTATGTTAGTAAATGACTTTTGGCAGAAGAGAAGAGTTACAGTCCAACAAAACTCATTACTCTTGTTTTACACAAAGGAGAATATTAACTTCACTTTCTCTCTTTCTCTCTGTGCACATTCTCTAGACGTCCACCTTGTTTACTGTAAAGTATATGGTACTTTATAGACTAAGTAATTTTTGCAGGCTGTTTGTTTTCATGATGCATCCAAATCGGTGATAGAAATTAGATACTCAGGCGGAAAATTTGTACATTTATCAAATTTATTGACTTACCAGGATGCTTTTGTGTGCTCAGCAATCATCATAACAGCCAATAATGTGAAAAGTTACCCCTCTACTACATGTCTTCCATCTATTTTATTACCATATAATCTCCTGGACAGAGTGGAGCTTTGCAGCGACCAGCGCATTTAAACCCTTTGGAACCAATTGTAGGAGAAAGGCTGTCTTGGGATGCCCTCAGTGGAGAGCAGGTAGGCTCATTAGTTAAATCCCCACCGTGGGCTAATACAGCCCTCTAGGAGCGAAGGAGAGAGGGGGAGAGAGGAAGACATTTCTTTGACTCCTTTCTCAGGGGTTTCTTTCCCACATTTTCTTGCATGCATCAGCAGCTAAGAAGGTGATGCTCATTGCCAGTTTTGAAGCTGCCTTCAGCGTTCTATTGAAGCCCTTCATCTAGGGGGGGGTTGACAGTGGAAGGCTCAGTGCTGGTGGTCAGAAGTAATGAAGCTATCATGATCACATTGCAAACAGGATTGTGGTGTTTATGACAGTGTAAAATAAAAAAAAGAAGAAAAATGAAAGACCCTTTCTGTACTCTACACTCTCTGAACTTAACACTTTGAGAAAAGTCTAGTCCTGCCCAGAGGAATACTGATATTAAACAGAATATACTAAAAATCATGCAGAATGTGTTGTGTACACGCATGCAATCTCACTTTTTTTCATTAGTAGGTGAGAGTAAATTCTTGTTTTGTTCATAATGATTGGGGAACTGGAGGCCACAATGCAGGCAGGTCCCCACTTAACCAGAATTTATCTTTTTGGCAGTAAGAGGAGGGGTTTTGAGTGCTGTTATCTATGGCCTCCCCCTTGAACAAGTAAACAGCCCATTTATTATTAACTCAGGTTTAAGGTAGAGCATTAATCCTCTCTGACAGTTTGCCTACTTGTTAAGGCAGCCAGTTCTTCCTCCACAGCAGATGGCTTTCAGCTGCTGTTACTCTACTACGCAGCCCCGCTAGATAAGAGCGGAAAACCTACCAAAGTTTGTGTTGCTTTGTCTCCTTCTGCAATGAGTCAATGTGAGGCAATTACACTTTCAGTTTTACGATGTGACCGTTTGGTAATATCAAGACACTGCTAAGACTGTTCATCAAAGAACCCCGTCTGATGTTTAATTCTCGGGAATTTAAGCCTCCCCAGCAACAAAATTTTTTTAGTTGGTTAAAACGGTCACTTAAAGTGCACTTCTTCATAAATTTTTAGACAGTGGAACTGGCTGTGGTGCTCTCCCACTGGATGACATAAAGTTTGGCCCCTTCTTCCCTTTCTCTGCTGTTGTTGTTTATAATTGCACAAGAGCTCCTGTAGAGCCAGCTGTTGAAGTGTGTCCTGACTTGAACTTGCAAACTGAGTCACCCTGAGACTGACTCTTTGACTTTCTCTCGGTCTTGTCTGCAGAAAATCCTGTTTACGGCCAGACAGCAGAATGATGTGTAGACATCTCAACAATTCAAGGTTGTTAAGTGAAGATAAATGCTGTGTCGTCTTTGTCCACAGAATCTTGCGAGAGAACCTCTCTACCCCTGTTTTGCTGTTCTCATTTAACCCAACACCTCACCATGTGTAAATAGTGGCTGAATGTTTGTGCTTACAGGGCTGATTATATGGCTGGATTAAAGCCATTATATGGAGGGGGAGGGTGCTTTTCTTTTTTTTATCAGCAACTATGCCTTGCACTCAAACTCAGGAAATTCCTCTAGCAGACAGGTAAAAAAAAAAGCCATGTAGACCTTAGTGCTCTAAAGAGGGCGATATCTGTTGGCTCTCCATCAACACTGTAGCACATAAATCAATGGAGGCCTGTGGGAATCAAGTGTGAAGCTGGAAGAAAAAAAAGAGGCAAAAGAAGGAGGGAGGGAGTACTTTTTCAACTTTATGGCTCCGGCCCTCTTTTTTTTTCCCGCGTAGTGGTAACACTTCCTGTGTGACAGTGCAACTCCTCTGTGAGGAGAAGAAAGGTCCCCCTTTTTTCTGCCTTTAAGAAGTGAAGGCAAAACTGGCAGCAGAGCTAATACTAATAGATTAGAGCCTGGAAATAAAGACAGGCACTTTAACAATCGGTGAACTGCAGTCTGTCTTGTCTTCACTTACTCCAACATCTGAATGAGAATTTTTCCAGCACTCACTTTATTACAGGGGCATCAGCCAAGGAGCGAAATGATCAAAATGTGACACTGCAGAGCCACTTTAACAATTTATCATCTAATGCAGTCTAGCAAGCCTGGCAATTATGGAGTATGCAAATGAAAAATAACTAAATTGGGATAAAAGTACACAGTTCAAGTGTTTCTTCTGAATATCTATACATTTTTTTTTCTGATTCTCAAACAAGGAGCACAGCAGTAGGACTAGAATAAAGAAATTGTTTGATTTTAATGAACGCAGCTCTAATTCCCTCCTCATCACTGATTATGAAGGAGGAAATGTATCCGACCACTGCTGAGATAAATCAGCAGGCATAAAGAGCCGCATGAAATACGACACAAAGATAATTCTGTCGTTCTTTCGGCTGTTTCACACATTCATTTCTGCTCTGTTGGTTTTAGAGAAAGAAACGTGAGCGTTGCACAATAGAGGATCTGGTTCAATTAAGCAACTTTTTGTACTTTCATTAAGCCACTGTAACACTTCAATACTGCTGAATTCAGCATTCATGCCATGGCAAATGTAGAGGATTGTCTCGTACAAACAGTTTTTCATAAAATTGGGTCTTTTCCAAGGTTTCAAGTTCCTCATTCAGAAGCGCCATGGTATTGCGAGCACACGAAGAAGGGAAAGAAAGATTTGTTGGAATCATCAGCTATCCAAATGAAATGGAATATCTTATTTTGTGTGCATGCTTAATTTGGATTAACCATATGAAAGCAATTAAATGGAGGTTTCCATTTATGGAATGGCGGGAACAGAAAATGTCAATTTTACTGTTACCACTGGAAAGTATGAAATGAGACTCGGAGTCTTGTAACCACTCTGCTCTTATTTCATTGCAGTGTGTGTGTGTATGTATGTGAGTATGTGTCAATTTGAAACTGCTCCCCCCACACACACACACACACTCTGCTGTGATGTCAACAGAAAGGTCACATAAAAGGTACTCCCTCCTCTTATTAAGCTCCAGGTTTTACAGCAGCCAGAGACTCACTCCACAACCAATGAGTGGTTGAATATTTCTGTTTGTGTGTGTGTGTGTGTTTCCAAGACAGAGACAGACACAGTGACAGAACTTGAATTTGCATGAGTGTATTCACAACAAATGTGACGCAGTGACAGTGTGTGTGTGTGCTAGCGAGACAAAGACTGTTTACATGCACACAAGTTCACACTTACACCTGATGATGCTCCTCATAACCTCAGTCTAACACTGTGATGCAGTGTTTGTCATCCATGGCAGCCCGCCACGTTGAGATCATTAGCCACCATGCTACATTTTATTCGTCAAATAATTGCATTCATATTTCGTCTGTTAAAGTGAAGAGGCAGACAGGAGAGCTGAAGCCGCAGTGCTGCTAAATGTGTGGAGCTATTGCATGCCACAGGCAGCGCGTCTCTTCATCATCACCTCAGATTCACCTCAGCTCGTTAGTCAAACCAGACATCTGAGAAGCAACGACATGAGAGAGACGTGAACAACCGCAAGAAGCATCATATGAACAATAAATAACCAGTAAACAGAACTGGAGGTGCGCAACTAACTATTAATGTTATCAGTTTTTCAACAGATATTTTTTAGTTGGTTTAAAGTGTCCGTCACAGATTGGAAACATCTCAAACTAGAAACTGTGGCTGTAACAAGATGAGATTTTCACAGCACAGTTATCATGGACCGAAGAATTCTGATGATAATATTTTTAAAACATCAGTAGAAGATTTGAAAATAAAAAAGGAATCAGTCAAATGAATCTTTAACTTTGTTTATTGTGTGTTTTATCTCTTGTGTAAGAAGATGAAGTGAGAGTCTGTAACCGTAACTGTTAAGAAAGCTTACATAAAGAACAATTGCACCTAGAGAATTTAATGGTTTTATTGTGGGTGGCAACCAGTGTTAAGGTTCATAACCGACACCTGCTCTAAGTCTGAGTCAAACAATAAGAGCAGGAACTTATGACACAGGCCGGTATTAATTATTTACATGTACAATATTTAAATATCCTTAAAAGAGTATTTATGATTTGTCCTCTAATATCCCAGTTGTCGTCATTGCCGGCATGTTGTAACACCCTTAAGAGAAACTTTTACATTTGTGAGAAATGCAGGCTGTAAATCTCGGTAGTTTAAATTAACAGGAACAAAATCTTCAAGTGGTTACTGAATTTATATTGATTTATTTGATTAATTTAATTTCCTTTGATTCACAAATGTTTGTCAAACACGTGGCATCTGATGCCACCTAATTAAAATAAGTTGGCAGAACTTTGATGGTGAATAAAATCATCCTTTATTTTATGCTGCTATTCTCAGTATAAGACATAATGCTATTATAATGTCGACAACTTATTTAAAGCTAAATGCGGTGGTCTTCTTTTGTTTGATAACTGTTTAAGGCTTCACAAAAAGCAGAATTATTTCTCCAAACCTATGGGATATGGTGACAGTAAGAAAAATATACAATTACACTAAATCCATCCCTTAAGACTATAAAGAAAATATGACCAGTGGAGGGGAACGAAGGCCGAAGTAAGTACATACAGTACATTAAATCCTGTCTCAGACAGCTGTACTGTAGTTTTACACTGAAAATGTCTGTAACATCTTTATATGGCGAATCACCTGAACAGCTAATAAATTGTATAAAAGGACAAAATGGAAAAACAAAAAAACAAAAAACAGCCCATGAAATAAATAAGTGCACATACCTTAATTGTGCAATATGCATATGCTGTAGATGCCAAGAAATGTACATGACAAAATGAACATGTGAGTTTCTTTAAAGATAAAGAATAGAGTGAGCAACAAATTTCCTACCTAGTATGTATTTATGTAATTTCGTTTTACTGTATAAACTCTTACAATAAATACTTAAACTGAATTTTCAAGAGTTGGAAATACATTGAGTTCAGCAAAGACGTGGCGATGTCCTTCAGCTCTTGCAGCTTACTCATCCAAATCAAGAGTTTACAGCCACTGAGTGCATTAGAGTGTCAGCTGTACATGTGTGAATGTGTCAGGAGAGATAGAGACTGAAAATTGTGAGGCAGAGTGCATAAATGTGTGACACCAAGTGTAAGTGTACATGTGTGAGAGTGAAAAGGTAGAGAGGATGCATGTGTTTTAGTGTTAGTTCGAGACTGTGTGCGCATGTGTGTGTGTGTGTATGTACATACTTGTCTGTATACAGTGTAGTGTGTAGGTGTGTGTGCATGTGCGTGTGTGCGTGTGTGTGTGTGTGTGTGTGTGTGGGCCTGCTCTACACTGTGCTGGGGGCCAAAACACTAGAGATTGCTTTGATCTGGATTCTCTGTGTCTCGTCCAATCACAATCATGTCACCAACTCCCCACGGCAGGAGCGACTCATTCATGGTGCAGAGAGGAGACCCTCCTGCATGTTATTACTTTATATACACTTCATTTTACAAGAACTATGCTCACAAAATGGCTTCATCCATATCCCACAGAAGCTTCACAATACTAACGGACAAAAGGATTTAACAGGCAGTGGCAGGAATGTGTCACAAAACCACACACGTTCTCGTTTAGGAACGTTTGCGACGGTCAATAAAGTAACAAAAGTATCAGAAAAGTTTAGGCTGGTTTGCGTGAAGTGGAGTCTCTAATTTGCACCAAGAAGCGGAAAGCAGGATATAACAACATGAAACGCTGAAATATTCATGTCCGGTTGACACTTAAATCATCCTTAGAGGTATTTTTGACGTCTGTCCTGCTTTTAACTTCATGCTCTTGACTCTTGACTTCCGTCTTTAAGTCTTATATGATTTATCATCAGTTGATGGTTGTTTAAATTCCATTATAATATACAAATCAAAATGCCTGTAATACAAGAAACAATACATTTCCTGACTGCAGGCTTTTACCCACATATTCAAAACACGTTAGACCAATATAGCTTTGTCAATGTGAAAGCACAGAGTAGTTCTACAAATGCTGTTAAAGGTAAATAAAAAAGGCATTGTTATCAGAATGGATCATGGCATTAAATATGTCTTCTTTCTGGCTGTTTTGAAACAGCACTTTCAGTCCAGCTATAAACTGTCCTTGAAAAAGTAGAGAAATTGCCCAAAAGGCTGCATCCATACAGTAAAGCCTAAGAGCATAAATGAAAGACACTGCAGTGCATTTACAATATTTTATTGTGTTGTAACTTTGAATAACCAAATTGCAAGGTACACTGAAACAGCACAAGCCTAAAAGTCTAAAACCTAAAAACACTCACATACCAGTTTGTTAATGTGGCTTTTAAAGGTCCTGTTAAAAAATATCCCATATATAAAACACTAACACTGATTTTCACTTGACCCAAAGCTGGCAAATGGTACCAATGTGCACAATAGTATGGGTTTTATTCAGGAGCTGTTTTAGAAATCAACTGCAAATATTCAAAAAAAAAGTGTGCATCTAATGTTACTCACCAGTGGCAGAGGCCCAGTCCGTCCTGAGACTGATCAGCTATTAGCTTGCCAAACCTTAGGGACTGGCCAATTGTCGTAATTTATAGTTCACCCATTCTACAGAAACAGATTATCCTCCAATTTCCTCCAATTCTATCATCTCAACTTGAGAGAGGATAGAACTGGCACTGATTTACAGATCAGCTGACTGGCAGTTTCAGCGTGACGTTGGACTGCGTTTCTCCGAAAGTTGATCTGCTTCAACTTTCCGTTGCAGGGCCACTGGGTTTTTATATGTATAAAAAAACACGCCACTGCAGTCAGAATAATCACGACTACCCATAAAAAAAATGAAAAGGAGAACCGGCCTTTCACCGCAACGCCTGGTTTGGTCTGAATAAGTTATACTTTACAAAAAATAAAATGATAAATTATACAGCCAAACTACACAGCTCCATCTGGTGGACAGTATGAATAATTTTTAAAGGAACAGTGCGATGTTAGGGGCCTAAAGTAAAACTAAAATCTAAATTTAGTGGCAGTTCATGTGAATGTAGATGATGAAAAATGGGCAATTGATTTCTTGTGCTTTTTTTTTTATTTTTAAAAAGCTTTGACATGCAGCACTGGTGCAGAATGTAATGAGCAGTGGGGACTTTAATTCCGCAGTAATGCTGTTTTATTTGGATAAAGAGTAATCATGACAGTGCAGTCAAATTTCCTCTTTTGCTAAAGTTTCAGAGAGTGTCACTTTGCTTCTGAAATATATGTTATTTTGTTTTAATTTTTGTAGAAGAGTAATGGTGTAGACCAGAGAGTGACAACCTGGCAGAAAGACAAATTTGATGATAACTGGCACTGACACTGAGTGATGGGAAGCAAAATTGTCTGCCCCCATTACCTTTTGGAACTGAAATACATGTTTTGTCATATCATTTGTATTCATTGCAACTGCAGCCCTTACTCAAGATTAGAAAAACAACATTACCTGACATTGATTACTGTTAAGTACATTTTTTAGAATGGAAAATATATGATATATGACTTTGCTAAACAGCTAAAGAGACCCTAAGTCATATAGCTTGTAATAATCAGCTTTAACTTTAATTGCAAAACTTCAATTAGTGCTGTAATCATTTGAAAAAAAAAACAGAACATGATGTGATTGTACATTTAGTTAATTAAGCTATTCACACTGTTATATATTAAGCTGTGAAGCTTCTCATCAGTGTGTGTTTAATTTCCTTCGTGCACTAAGCTAGCACTGATGATGAAACAGCAAAACAAACTGATGCCCTGTCCAAGCACTGCATTAGGCCTTTTTATTGGACTCATATTATATGATCACAGGAGAGCAATAGCCTGGAGCAAATTGATTAGTTCAAAGAGGCAATGGGTAAAAGGGGAGAAAAAAAAAGCACATTCAGATGGCTTCTCATTGCAAAAGCCGGAGACCAGCAGCGATAAATGTGGACTGAGCGTTCAGTCCAAACACCTGTCTGACTTAGTGTTTAACATGTGGGGGTAAAGAGCTCAGGAAACGAAAATGCAAATAAAACAATAATGCCTTCTCCCTGCTTTGCAAAACAGAGAGGGCTTGCATCTGTGGGAGGGGTGGGATGTCTAACAAGAACTAATGCTGTTTATGAAAGCAGAGTTTTTGCATCTAATCACAATGTCTATTCCCATGGGCCTGCTAGTTCTTCATGCTTCCCTTCAGACTGGTAGAGCACCTCTCTTCCAGGAGCGCTGTATTTTTAGGATGTTGTGAAGCTTCCTCAGCTGCATACAAAATGAGATGCTCGCCTTTAGGGGGATGTCGAGTTTGAAGATGATGTCCTTTGGATTTGATTAATTCAGTAACGGAGAGAGAAGCTGTCCCTGACTCAAAATAGACTCCCTTTAAATGACTATATTGCTGTTGTTTTCTTGCTTTTCACTGTTTGGTCTCTTTGCCACTTATCAGCGTATCACGACAGAAAGCACACAAAAAAATAAATAAGTTGTAGGGCTATCAGTGACGGGAGCCTGTTTATGAGTGAATCTGCTTGCGTGCGCGAATGCGTGCACATGCATGTGTTTTGCATTAGCATGGAAGAATATGCTCAGCATAGAGAAGCCTGTCGCCTTCCCAGCAGAGCAGCCTTTTTTCCCTCTCCTCTCTGCCGTGCTGCTCTTGTCTCTGCTGCTGCTGCCTCACTTGTCCAGAGCGCAGCCTTCAGAAGTTTACCGTCTCCTCGAGCCTGATTTTTTTAGTAGTAAGTTTTTTGCCCATAATGTTTGATGTTAAGGAGGAGTAAAAAAAAAGATAGATACAGGTTTTAGACAAAAGTGCTACTGCTGCCAAGGTAGATTGCAGTTAGTCATTTTCAGAGTGGTCAGAGGAAGACACCCACGCTGGTATAATAGAAGTCTGTTTGTGGCTGTAGTAAATTGTTTAGCTGAATGAAACATGTGGCTGTAAATAGGAGACTTTAATGTCAACAAAATGATCCACACACTTGTACACACTGAAAGCTAAGTCATTTTTTTTTTTTGCAGTAAATAGTTGTTCACAAGAGCTTTGCGATAATCCGTGTCATCCATCAGTGGCTATCACTTCTTAAAAAACAAAAAAAAAACACAAAATGCTGCCTCCACTTAATGCAAAAAAAAAAAAAAAACTCACAAGCCCCCTGAAAGATTACAATAAATCTTCAAAAACCATGTGTACCAAATCCGGTTGGGCTACAGCATGTCAATCATGTACTTAATATTCTGGCTCATTTAGCATCTTGAAGAGAGATTAATGACATGAACAATCTTTACAACAATCCCCCAAAGATGAAAGAACTCTCAAACAAAAGCACATGCGCTACAACTTTGATTTAGTGCTTTAATACAATGCTAATTAGATCACATGCAGTGCCTCCTCATGAAATCTGCTCCCGTCGTCTAATTATAACGGCCAGATATGCCATAATGGGACACATGTATTTTAAATCAAAGCGGTTGGGAGACAGAGGAGGAGGGGTGGCGAGGAAGTAACGTTGACAGTGACAGCGTGTACGGACAGAGTGGACATTGGCTTCATCGTGTCGATCATATTGTGACGATGCCGCTCTCTGGCCCTCTCCCCAGAGGAGAGGCTGCTGCTGCTGCTGCTGGCGGGGTGGGAGGGCTAATTGTGTGTCTGCATGACTAGTGTGCAGCCCGGGGATGACTAATGAAGAATCTTCAGCTTTTGAACACGTCGTTCACCTCCTTCAGCACTAATTAATGGCTCATTGGACGAAGACTGAATTTCACTCCAGCCCTTTTCACCTATTATCCACTACTTTAACATAGGCCTCCTCTGCATGCTGAGCGTGTATTAAAGCAGCCTGAGTAATGTAAAGCCTCCGCTGAAAGTCTTCCTGCTAAAGTGTGTTTTTCTAATGAATTAAAGATGGCTTCCTTGCTCTCTGGCTGGTAAACACTGCTGTTTGCCGCATAATCAGCATACGGATTAATACAAATGAGTGCCGCGGTTAAAGTCAAAATTCAGATAATGGTTGAAAGAGGAAAACGTTAAAAATAGACGATGTGGCATCAGATCAGCTGCAGAACACTCACCGCTCTAAATCACTGTCAGCTTTTGTACTTCTGCTCTGGTCTTATCAGAGGTGAGGTATGATTATACATCCTGTTTTGTATTTCCAGGAGATGTTTTTTCTGCTCTCGACCTTCTCGGGGTTGTGTGTCAGTGTGTGGGCCTCTGTGAATTGGTTTATCTGTACCAACGGTGACCTTTCGTTGTGCAGGGTTTATATGGGGGCCGTGAGCTGACTGTTGGAGAGAAAATCACAGCTGGGAGTGGGAGAGTAGTTCCTCATCTGACAAAAAACAGCAGCTGATGTGAAAATGGCTCAATTATAGCAGCCATAAACTCGTTAGGGCCCACGTCGTGCCCGCCAGGGCCGGGGATTCTTTATTTGCCGCTGCGGTTAATATTGCTTCAGCACATTAAAATGTGCGGTTGATGGGCGCTGAGGAGCCCTGGTTGTGTCAGAGAGTGCTCTCCTGGTGGACACTTAAACAAAGAATAAGCGCACTCCGCTCCCTCAGCAGAGGCACAATTACCAATGCTGTTTTTCCTGGGGAGAGAACAAAACATGGGTACCCGGCTCAGGCTTTCTCCTACAGGCTAATAGAAGGGTTTCACTCCTTCAGTTATACAGCTGGCAACATGTCAGCAGCACAATAGGCTATCCAGTAGCCACAGATCAAAGCAATAGTCCTAAATCATGGGTTTTTGTCGCTGAGAGGCTGTAACAATAAGGGTCCTTTTTCCTTCACGTCTGTCTGCCAAACAACTGAAGTAAGCATACCTTTTCTCATGCAGAGCCAAGATGTACACAGACAGATGATCACAGTGGCAGCTGGGCAGCCGATAGCACTATCCTGCGGCTGCTGCCCACGTTTGTGTCTCTGACAATTAGACTCCAGGCTGACAGGGGAGCATGGTTCAGCCACTGAGTTAAGAGACTTTGTCAAATGTGTAGCCCATCAAAATGCACGGGCGGCCCCAGCTGAAGTCAGTCATTCCCTATTAACGATGGCCCTATTAGCTCCTCCCGTGACCTGTGAGCTGGGAAATGAAAGGCGTGGAGGTGCAGTCATTTATATAACCAATGTCAGGGTGCGTCGGACATGGACACCCCTCATCTCCCCGCGCCTCATCAGCCTCTCTGATCAGACGGGGATGCATAATACATCAGACGGCCAGTAAGTGGAGGAAAGACATTCATCACTGTCCACCTTTCAAATTAGATCCCACAGACGTGGCAATCAGTCAGACGCATCAGTATTCAGTCCTGGCTGAAGGCTCTCCTGCAGAGACATCCCCTCCATTAGAGCTTTACAAACCTTACTTTAGTGTAACAACTGTCCTCGCCACATAATCTGCACTTCAAACAATAGTGTTTATCCCGACTTTGACTTTTACACCAATGCGTTAACCTCTGATTGTCTATATAGATTTATGGATATAGGAGGTAGGCGTAGAGTCTTTCAGGAGAGTGTTTATGTTTTACAAGCTATATTTTATTTGATCTCATCTGAGAGATTACATTGTGTCTATAGGCCGTAGAGAAGATATATGAAAGCTGTGGTTTAATTTAAATGTTTCCTATCTCTCCCCTGGGCATGATAAAGGTATTATCTTACGAGAGCACTTATCCCTATTTGGAGAAGATGCATTGTGGATGGTGGATGCCGCGCTGTAGCAGATTTCCTCCCAGGAAGATTGCTTACATATTACTGGTTCATAAATGTCCTCTGTGCTGTCTCATCAAAGATACTTAAACTGACAGTCAAATACCATTTTTAACTGAAAATATCTTGGATTAAAAAAAAGTTCCTTTCTCCCCTAATCAGAAATGTTCTCTTTTCTTTACATATGTTGCTGTCCCGTTGATGGTGGCCTCCTCTTTCTGTGCCTCAGGTAAGAAAGGGTTTCATTTAATCATTTATATACCCTCAAAATAATGAAATTTAGCTGAATGTTATATATTTTACTCTAAAAATATCAAGTCAGGCAAATTTAAAGTTTTCCAATATACAGTTTAAATAACAGTTTTACTTTTTAGCTTTTATTTTTACAATTGTATAAAACAACATAGAGGCATTTGGATTTTGCAGAAAGTTGAAGCTACATTTCCATCCACAAATACATACACATTGTGTTTCATTCGTCTTGAGGGAGACATACTCTATATTTTACACAAATTGAGTGAAACATTATGATTGTTTATGTCAACATGAGTAGCCAATTATGAAATAAGGGGCTTCAGAAGGAGCATGAGCTTTATTTTAAACCCATCACAATAATGTGAACACGTTGACAAAATTTTCCCTGGATGTTTCATCAGCCAAGTTCATTTTGAACTGAGCTGAATTACTTCAGTCAAATTTCACATTAAATCGAAATCTGCATGCTCTGTTACTGTGCAAAGCGGGTCGTCTCGCAGGCTCCGAATCCACGGTTAATTACATTCATGTCGTCAAGCCAATCTCAGCACTTGTTTCTGATGTAATAACCAATGGCCTCCCTGTCTCCTGGTTTTCCTTAGCAATTAAGACAGTGCAAAAAAAAAAGAGGTCTTTCCATGAGTCTTTTTCCATTTAGACCTCAGGGAGAACGCTTTATTTAGTCTACCAGTCTGTAATGCGTAGCTTGTGTTGGTCTTGACTGAGGTGGACCATGATGCTAAGTGAGTGTCTGTCTGTGCCTGAGTGCTGAGAAGCAGATGTGCCGGGTGATCAGCTTGAGCTTGAGCCACAGCTCCTCTTCCTGGATGTTTGGTTCTGTGGTGTCCAACTGTCAGAGTTTCCCCGAGGCTGCTAATCGGCTTTGAAATGGAAACAATTAGTTCCATAGCTGAGGTAGTCTGTTGTGTGGTTGGATTCTGCCTCAGAGTCTTCACAGCTTTTGCTGTGTCATTTGGAGCTAGTGGAGAGGATGTAGTTCTTTAAAATTAAATGTTTGTTTTTCTTGCTTTTTTGAACCCAAAGACTCGATACTTTTTTTCTGTGTATAAACTTCGTAAAATATAATAGTTTTCTTGCGAAAATCCCCCCAATTGTCAACATGATCTGCTGGTGAATAAAAGCCAGATGCACCGCAGGCTTCCAGCTTGTTATTGAAATAGCTGGACAATGTAACCTGGTCGATGTGCAGTGACTTGAAAGTGTGGAGGCATTGGGGCAGCTCTTAGAGCAGCTTGGAAGGTCTCCTCAGTCTCCTCTCATCAGATGTCTGGCTTTAATTTGTCTCAGCGCGCCTGAGGAAAGGTCATGATCCAGATGCTTTCACCCTCCTCTACTGGTCTTCAGCTTTCCACAAGAGGAAAAGAGCGAGATGGACACAGAGAGAGAAAGAGAGAGAGAGAGAGAGAGTGGGAGGAAAGTCCTGATGTTCCTGCTTTTGGCTCCCCCTTGCCCACCTCCCCTTACAAATGTACATCCTCATTTATAATGAGCGTACCTGTTCGTCTGACAGACTGGTGGCTCATTTGTTGGTTAGGAGGGAGGGACCAGCTAAGATGACCAGGGACACGTATGGCTGACGGGATCTACATACTCACTGTGGCACCGAGGTGATTGAACGAGTCCCAGTGCACACCTCGTCTTCAGGGATCCCTTTTCTAAATTATGACAGTTGGTGCTTCTCCTTTGCTTTTCTCTCCTCTCCAATCCTCTTTTCTTTTTTCTTCTCCTCTCTCTTTTCTGCATCTCTGCTCGGGGGGGGGGGGGGGGGGGGGGGGGGGGGGGGGGGGGGGGGGGGGGGGGGGGGGGGGGGGGGGGGGGG
>JAPZDV010000023.1:14750624-14766591 GCA_029814665.1 Acanthurus lineatus
TTTACATTAAAGACAGTACCAAAAATTTTAGAAGCATATTTATCTTGCTCACTAATTTAGGAGTCTTGAGGTGCATAGTAAAATTAAAATGATTTCAACATTTACTTTTTTAGACAAGATGTTAATGTTGCCGCTTTTTTCCATGATTAGACTGAACTCAGTATAACACAAAAAAATAACAGTTTCAACATTTTAGATGGAAAAAGATACTTGCATTTTTCAATAAATGGGCTTTTGTATTAGGCTTTTGATTCACTATATGTCTCTGTTAAGAAGCATGACATGAAAAGAAAATCTGCTAGAAATTCTCAGCTGAGCATTGATTCATGCAACCAGAGTCAAATCGTACATTACTGTTGCATTAAACGCTGCAGATTTTAAGAAAAAGAACAGTGAATACTAATAGATAATTACAATCACAAGGTGTGTCACACTTTGTCTTAGCATGCAAAATTAGATTGGGTACATCGGAACAGATAATTGATGACAACAGGGTGAAAATGTTTCAATAGGTTCTGACCTTACGGCAATAATTGATTCAATTCGCCTCATCACGATTCACTAATTTCTTCAGGAGAAAAATAGCTGTGGGATTTTCTATTTTATATGGAGGGGGGGTTCGTAGATGGCTGGAAGCGCGCGCAATTACTCACATGGAAGATCCCACGTTAAATGAGCTTGGCACTCGAGAAACAAACCTCAGAATGTGCCTGTGCAGACTGTTTTGTGCATGTTAATCAATAGTCATGATTTATTCAATGAAGTAGCTGTCAGGAAGTGGTTGTGTGAAGTGTGGAGAGCCTGATGAGAAGCACACATTGGTTTGTATTAGTGTCCGCAGAGATGGGGAGGTTTTTTCTTTTAAGCAAAGCCAAGAATGAGTAATATGCAGATGTAGTGAATGTAAGTGGCAAATTACTGTATTAGAACATAAATCATCATCAGATGTAAAAATATTTTGGAGATTACGTAGCAGTGAGTGAAAAAAAGCACATTTCTTTGACAGTTTACTGTATTTCAGTAAAAAAAATGTCATTGTTTGGCTGCATGCGCTTTCCTCTGCAGACAGTTCACTGAGGGCATCCAACCACTTTCTAAATCGGCTTCTGATTCATTTCTAATCTGGTAATGTCTAAATACTGCTTCTGGATCGGAGTTTCACTAGCTGTGTCCTGAAAATAGAGTGAAAAACAAGCGGAATCAACCATGTCTGTGTTTGCTTGGCCCACTCCGTTCAGGGCTCTTGCGAAATGTAACCAGCGTGGCATTGACAAAGATTACGGTCCCACAGGCCACAGTGGGTGTGCGGAAGAAACTGGCCTCGCTCTGGCAGCTGGCACTGAAACATATATACTTAGGCACAGTGGCGTTCGTTGGCACACTCCGATGTACACAAACACTTGCAGCGTGAGTGAAGCAGACTCACATAGCGTCAACAAGGGGAGGGTCAGAGTCCAAACATCCGTAGTAAGTGTTTGACTCGGCTCAACCCCTCGTAGACACTTTTAATGGAGTTGGCTCTTCCTACAGCCTCCACCCTGGATGGAGCCCAGACGAACGCTGCCACTTCTCCCTCACTTGCTCTCTCTCCATCGTTGCTTCTGTCAGTAGACAAATAGTGGTGGGAAGGGGAAGTTAATGATATAAAAACCACCACACTGCCTCTTTAAGTGGGGATTAGAAAAAAAAAGAGGAGTGCAGGCCAAGGGAGAAGAGAGGGGGTTGTGAGGGGGAGCATAAAAATAAGAAGCCCGGCAGGAGCGGCACTGCAAGGTCACCTCTGCTGTAGTGTCGGGCCTGTCGGATCGAAGGCATGGCTAAGGGGTTGCAGTGGTACGGACCGGTCTCCCAGGACTGCTTCAGGAAGATCTCCTGCCATACCTGAGGCAGCCGCTCATTTATCTGGAATGCTGCACTCCGACTGCTAACGACCAGCTCAAATTGGACTATTTTTTCCCATTTGTCAGTTGGCCAGCTGCACTGGCTCAGCTGCGCATCTGTGCGGAGGGAAGGCGTAGGACAATGAAAGTTCCAAACTCATTTTTCTCACTTCTCTTCATTTTGTGCCTCTCTTCTCACAGTTGAGAGAATTTTTAGTATTGTTGCCGCCTGTCAGTCTAAGTAAGTCTCCTCTGGCGCAGCGTTAATGGAGACGAGTGCCTTTGGCATGTGGCAGAGCTTTTCCTGTGACATTTACGAGGCCCCTGCACAGCAGGGGTGCTCAGTGTGTCTTATAATCTGCCTGTTGTGGAAGGTATTTAACATTGTTTGTGAATTTTCTCCAGTGCCAATTTTTTACTTTTTAACCCATAAAAAACAAGTCCATCCTGTATTGACAGCTAATTTTAAATCATATTGGCATAAACAGAGGCAGGATCCATGTATAGCAATGAACAAAATAACAGGAATACCTTCAGCATAATGCTGTCCAGTGCTACAACACAACAGGTTAAATTACAGTGTCAAGAATTATGCAAAAGGTTAAATAAAACATCCCTGACTCAGTCTGAGTTTGGAAAAGTTATATAAGTGCAGGTTTATGCATTAGTTTGCATTGTACATGTACACCATGTTTATTTTCATGCTGCATTTCCAAAAGCACCATACTAGTTTTGCATAGTGTAATAGTTCATTTTATGCCTTGACAAAAAAGAATACAGAATTGGTTTTTATTATTTCTATTGAAAAATGCAACATCCAGTGACGTGATGTGGCCACCTTCACTGTATAAACAACCCCACCTTACTCCATCCATTAAGAGGAAATGAAAGGTTTTTCAACAACTTTTTTTAGCATTTAAATAAGCTCCATCAAACAGGTGATTCAAATGGAAATTATCCTCATTTAGCTTCATTGTAAAACCTTTCCAAGCTCGTTGAAGGCCAAATGATGCTGTAGGTTTTTACTGACGTTTTACTTTTCAAGTTATCTCCAGATCTTTCTCTGAGCTGAATTTCTATTCTGTAAAATTTTCATATTAAAATGTTTGAAAAGTACTATATCTTTGTTATATATTTTGTCGAGTTGTGTATCTACAGTATACCAAAGATTCCAAAAAAGTTCAAACTCAGAAAATAAGTAATTGTATTCATGGTAATGGTGCATTTTAATTTTGTCCCCTGATGCTTACATAATAGATAAACCAGTCAGAGTGAGGAAAAGAGTCGTTCAACACAAAGATATAATCATAAAGTAAATAGAACTTACAGTACTTTAATTTGTCCATGAACAATTCCACCTGATTAAGTCTGTTAGATTTAATTGTTAAGTGTTTTGATTGCTTAGAGACCTCTTAGCATCAGAAATGATGAATCTTTTTACAAAGAAAAGATTCTGTGTAAAAGTTATGAGATTCTTACAGTGCTTTGGATGGTATTATGTTGTAGAAATCCTGTTTTTCTTTGTATAATATTTTTATCATGAATTTGTTAATTGACTACCGCAATAAAAATTCATACTCTGGATACCATCTTATGCTTAAACATCAGCACATACACACACATGCAAATACAGTAATTTAGTAAACAAAAGGGAAAAACCTGCACCACAAACCTGAGATGACCTTTTTGTGAAACAAGGCATCGCATTGTATGGTATATCACCTTTGATTTGCAACAGAGAAAAAGGGGAACACAAAGCATCATTTGCATGAGCGTTTATATTGGTTGAGAAGTCGGAAATCACCCACACCACCTCGCTAACTACCTCACCGTCTGTAGTTGATGTTTTGGAAACGCTTCTCTGGTGCGGAGAAAAACCACTGACCGGTCTGGAACTGGCAGAGGCGAGTCAGTCTGACAAGGTGTGAAAAGAGTCATGATCTCCCTCTCTCTCGCTCTCAGATCTCACTTTGATGGACTGCTTTGTAGTGCAAGGAGCTGGGCAAGTGCTGCTAAGCTACATTACAATATATGGCGTGTTTGCCCAGCAGGTGCCATTTCCCTCTCTGCCATAATATGAAACACTTTGAATTGCTAGCGCGCTGAATGCCAATGTCAACTTAAGCATGTGGCTCACAGACCTTCTCTTTAAAACCCTTCTGCACCACCTGGAAAGGGGATTAGTAATGTGTTTCTTGTTAAGCTCAGATGTTATTGAGGTGACATTCTAAACTCTATTAGTGATTGAATCTTATGTTGGTTTGCTTAAATTACAGGGAAAAAAAAATTGTTTTCTTACCGACCTTTGGCGGTTTCCGGCTCTAGAGACGGTTTTGGTTTTATTTGCTCAAGGTCTGAAAAGTTTGTTCCCTCCCCCAAATCAATCAAAGTGTTTGTTTCTGGCAACGTTTCTTTCCACTTAAGTAAAAAGAAAAAAAAAAAAAGAAAAAAACATCCCGTGAACTGTTTTTACTGGGACTATCTGTTTGGAAAATCGACTTCCAGTTAAAACTGTTGACGCATTTTTGCTTGGTTTTTCCAAAGAGACGGGAAAACCCTCAAAAGATGCAATTCCGTTCACCTCAAAAGGAGTCAATGTATTCATTATGTATACAGTCCAAAATCTCACATTTTCCTTCTTTTTTTTCGGTTCCGCAACTCGGATGAGGGACAAAAAAATCGTTAACTTAATGGATAAACTCTAGAACTAACCAAGGAAGACGGGGATTGCTCTGCCAGGACAACAGCGTGTAATATTTGGCCCATGTGCAGTGTAGACAGTAGCAAGAGCACAATTACACAAAGACCTGTTTGAACTGAAATTTTAGTTCATTGCGCAAAACTTATTCGGGGAAAAAAGTTGTTGCGCTGTAGTGACATAAATAAAAACAGAAGGCAGTCGTTCTCAAATGAACTGTGTTTACAGACAACTGTTGTAAAAGTTATCCCTGAGCCCACGTCGACACATGTTTTAGTCATGTGTTTCACAGTGTTGAATCTATTCGATGTTATCGATAAGCCTGTTTACCTGTGGAATGTTCCAAATGTGTTTTTGGAGCACATATGTCTTTCTAAGTCCTAGCTTTTTTAAAAAGTGTTTCTTCAAAATAAGCATACATTTACAAAAGGTGAAAAGGTGGTTTATGAGGTGAAACATTAATGTACTGTCATTCTGACATTGTTAACGGAGTCAGTGTCAAAAATGATTTACAAGTCATCACTTTTGTTTGGGTTGTGTATTTCTGTCTGATAACACCCCCCCATACAATTGTTCTTCAGGGAGCCTAACCCTTTATGTTAGACCGAGGATAACAGTGCTGAGATTTGAGTTGAACAGTACTTCAGTGAGCAGAGACTATTTTAATGGTCATGCAAGAAGTAAACTAAACAGGGACGAATGTCATCAGTAAAGCGCCATTTATGATTTGAGCACATCATAAACATGTCCATGAACAAGAGACAGACAACTCTAGCTAGTCTACAAAGTTGTAAGATAACAGCAGAGGGCTCTGGAAAAATAGTTTAGATTGTCTGGACATTTGTTTTTACCTAGCTCTCAATCAACAATGTTCCACTATCGCTGATCGCTCACATGCAAGTGAACATCCCTGGTAGGTTAAATGCCTCAGTTCTGCTGTTTACCTTGTGACTGATGTTACCAAAGATAAAATAGTTGCAAAACTCCTCTCTAGGAATATTACAAGCCATTGTGCAGTATTTTGGCATCTGATAAGCCTTTAGACGCATTAAGCTGTTACTCCAACTGGATTTCCTGGATCGTGTCTCATTGTCTCACTGGCATCTCAAACAACACGCCCCCACCGACGCAGCCCCCCTGCGTTCTGTTAATGCGAGTCTCCGCTGTTGTTTATCTCAGATGCATATGGGACTCTGTGACAGGCCAGCTGAAACTCTGTCTGTCACTCAGTGGGCAGTGTAACAGAAAGGGACGTGTCGTGTGGAACCTTGTAATGCACAAATGAACGGTGATATGTGATGACAGGACAAAGCCACCGAACACACCTATGACTGGCTGCAGGCTAGTCTGCACAGGCAGGTGAAATGCCTTAGCTATTGTTGTTTAATGTTATGTGACATTGCTCTTTGCTTGTTGCCATCAGTTCAACTGAGCAGTAAGCTGGATACAAAAGCTTCTGTTATCTTTTCCTGTGCTGTTTGTTTGCTTTTTTTGATTTTGATTCTCTCAGTAAGATGCGGATGAGGCATAATGAGGGAGTGAGGAAGTGGTGCTTAATACTGAGCATCAAGGTTAATGAAGTCAGCCTGCAATTAACTCAAAGCAGGCCTTGGTTTAACAACGACTCCTTCACCCTCTTTGATATTAACACCGGCCATTTTCTTTGTGCTCACAGTGGCAGATTATGCACCTCGTTTACCTTTTCCTCAAGAAAAATAAAAATAAATAAAGCCAAGGAGGGAATGTCCTGCTCCTTCAACATGTCTCTATCAACTTTGATGTCAACAACTCGCCACAGCATCCTCACAGATTAATTAATATGATAATAAAAAAAAAAAAAATCTCTTACAAAGGCTAAGTTTCCACTAGATGAATAGAGCGTTTTCTCAAGTTCAGGGAAAAGGCCAAGATTCTTTCAACATTCTGTAGGTGTTTACCAAATAATCCCACACAACAAGTGAAGCAGAAACTTAATTGTAACTAATTAGCTCCCTAGAGGTTTAATTGGATCTGCATTCTTTATTCCCCAGTTTACCTGCAATATGTAAATCCCACTTCCATGTTGAGGAGTGGTGGGGGGAAGTGGAGGTGGTGGGGAGGGGTGGGGGGGCGCTGGGGTATGGGAGGGTTCTGTAAAGGGAAGTTGAATTAAGTGAAGTTGAAAAATCAGTCTGTAACAGGCTTAATTTCTGTCTTGTCTTCTTCACCCGTTCGGCACCCCGGAGCTGTTTCCAGCTTGTGTAATTGAACGTGCGTTCGCTAATGGTAGTGTACGACTCGTCTCCGAGGTCAGGTAATAAGGAGGCTTTGTTTCTCGCTCAGATGAGTCGCTATCTCTGGATTGAAGCTGACGTTGTATTGTTGTGTGGAAACCCTGTCTTAACTTAGAGAAAATTAGCAAACTCGTCTCTGTTGTGTTTTTTTCAAACGACATTTCCTTTGAGGGAATGCTGTTGTTTTTTTTTTTGCATGATTACACTTAAAATGATGAGGCTCAAATTGGAGCACCACCATCTGTCCACCTTGACTCAAGAGCAGAGCTTTCTGGGCTAACACCCTCTCTGTTTTCAGGTTCATCTGCGGCTTCCTAAACTGGGAGTCGACTGGTGGGATATTGTTCATTTTTCTCTTGACAAATTACGTGACGGGTTAAAGGTTAAACAAGCTGCGCTACCACCAAAACAGGATATGACAGCTTTTTTTCTTTTTGCTGAAACTCCCTAAAATGACCAACCAGAGAACACAATGAAGGCCTTTTCATCCCAGACCTTCAGCCACGCCACCGACAATACTGTCCATCCTGTTTTGTTTCTATAGCAACTGCAGCTCATGGCCTTACAAAGCCAGAACAAGACTAAAGTTGCTAAACTAGTAGAAAACAGATGTCTGTGGATTGTTTGCCAGATCCACTTTAAAGTCATTTTTGTTGCACAGCTTTTTCCCTTTCATAACACTTCATCAACAGTTCCTTTCCAAGCAGGTTCAGATTTCACTTTGAGTGGTGACCTCATGAGGGAAGCTTTTTAATTGAGCTGCAGACATTGCATATGCCACCCATGGGAAAAAAATGTCAAAAATTTGCAATGGTTGCTTCTGCTTTGTCAGTGTTTGCAAACAGGACAGTGAAACAGGGAGGAAAAGACGTCACATGGAAGGTCGCAGTGGCAGCAGAGACAGGAACAGGGTGTGGAGCGTTCAGGCTCTTAGGGTGTTACATCACCAGATTTTTCCACTTTTCCATCAGGCCACACATACTTCACCAAGTAAAACTTCACCACTGAAGCTCATATGGCAAGGGTCACCGAGCAGACTCAGGATTCGAGCCTGAAAGTATTACCACAAGTTTGGTTTGAAACTTTTGGTTGACTTTTGGCTTAAACCAATTTTTCCACAAGGTGAAAGCAAGAGCTTAAAAAAGCCCCAAGCAAAGTTGTCATATTTAGAAATTCATTAAAAATTATATATTCCTCAACCTCGGCATGTATACATTATATATGGAGATAGATCTTGTGGGTGATGCTCAGAATCTCAAATCCTCCTGGCCTGCACATATTGGATTAAAAACGGGCTATCCAGACATGAACCAGCCAAAGTTTGGCTTTGATGTGACGGTGCAAACCACTGAGCCACTATTAGATTACACAGCCATTATAAATCAAATTGTGTGCTGATCATAGTTTTTTATTGTATTTGTTAATAGAAACTTGAGTCATTTAACCAATAACAGATGAAAATTTTACTTTAGAATTATTTTCAGACTTTTATTTAAGCCTGTTCTCTTAGTGATTTTGATATATTTTTATCAAAATGTATGTAATTTTTGGGAATTCTAACATTGTTTTACTTGAAGTGCATTTACAGAGATGCAGAACGTGGGGTTTATAGTCCATATAATTTACCAAATAATCAGAATATATAGGAAAAATCCTCCTTAGATCTTTAGGTGAACTTTCTTTGGCAATAATGTGTATTTCAGAAATATGTACACAAATTAATTAGGAAATAGAGTAATATTAACATCTACATAATTATTCAAATAAGAAGCAAATTCTTCAAATCCATATTTCCATCCATCCTTTCTTCTAAATGTCTCATTTTGAACAAAGTGCTTTATATTTTCATCCTTAAGATGGAGAGAGTAGCATTAAGAAGAACATAGAAACAGCTTCACCACAGTCTCGCTGGCTGCCCACTTTTTCACAAACAGCACATTTATTTGGGCAGTTAAAAGAGCTCAGCCAGCACTATGGTATAAGAAAATCCAAAATAAAACCAAGACAGTGCGCAGCTGTTGTTCCTTTTACAGCAAATTACTAGTCTGCTGCAGAATACAACACTTAAACAGTTACAAAGAGAGGAGAAGGCAAAGCAGGAGTGTTACTTTAAAGCATTAGGAGAAAAACACTGTTGTAGGTGAAGAAAAAAAAGACCAAAAAATTAACAAAGGTAGTAATTCAGTGTATCAGCACACACACAGACGCAATTAAAAAGGTTTGCCGAGCTGCTGTTCTTGCTTACAGATCTTTCAAACTGAGACTGAAACTCACAAACATAAAGTATCGAGTTAAAGTGATGATTACAAAAAAAAAACATCGCCACAGGGACTGAAAAGGCAACAAGTTTAAAAAGTCTCATGTACTATTTCTGTGCAAAACACCACTGTCCCCATTTACTTTTATTTGTTAAGTATTTTCATACTGACGTGTAATTCCTGAGCTTTTAATTTTAAGCACTTGGTGTGACAGCCGAACAAAATGTTTATCTTAATTTTTTCGAAGGGGAGGGGAAAATTTTTTTTACTCAAATTATTATCAGTGTTATTATTACTAGTGGTGACAGTGGTGGAAGTAATAAAACTAGCAGTATTTTCTTCCACAGTTGAAAGTCTGGCACCATCAGTGACAGAGTGGTGTCATGCCTGCCTGAGAAGGTTCATCATGAGCGCTAGCAAAGCATGTCAGGCATGCAGGTGAAAGACTGGAATGTGATTAGTCTGTCCTGCAGGATTGTGATAAGAGGCCACAGTTCATGCATATCAGCGAAAAGGAGGAACTATTTGACTCAACTCTCCAAAAAAGTGATACTTAATAAAGACTCGCTAAAAGAAAGTCAAATACATGTTTAAGTCAGTCGCTTTCCGTGTGCTAATTGAGCTGCTGAATTTGATTGGGCGCATCACATTCCTCTATGACCGTCAATACCTGCAGTTTGTATTCTACACGTTGCTGATAGCAAACAGGGCTCCTTTTGCCTCCTGTGGAAAATAATGATGGACCTCAAGGTTCATGCATAATGCAGAGGCTGTGAAAAAAGTGTTTCCTGAGAGCACACCGCATCGCCTTTGGACTTAAGTGAAATATAACCTGAATTTGACATTTTCTAATATCCTACACCAAACTTTTTGTTTCAGAGAGATAGGGGCGGTAATTGCTGCACCAGAAGAAAGACTGCCGATCCTTCTGGGTATTGCGGGTGACTGTGGGGACAAGGCGAGATTGGAACATGGTAATTGCAAAGACAAGGGCTGAGAATAAATGGAGACCAAAAAAAAAAAAAAAAGAGTTATTTACTGTCAGATAGGAGGAAGGTCAGAAGCGCAAGTGTATGACATCCATGCATGTTACAGTGTATTATTCACAGTGTACACAGGGGACCGATACCTTTTCTTAGATATCCAATTCATCGCTTTGCTTTTGTGACAAAGAGAGGAGATGATCTCTGCTGAAGTAACAAGATGTGATACAAGATGCAAGGATGTCAACAGCACTGGGTCACAGTGAATATCAGAGCAGGCTACGGTATGCTTCTTTTTTCCCTCCCGAGTCATTATTTCATTATTTCATTATTTGATTAATGCTTCCACGGTGTTGTCAGAATGCTTATACATTTCCTCAAAGATGAAAGACAAACAGGGGCAATTTATTTCTCCAGATTAGATATTGATCACAGCTACTGTGCTGGGCGTCACATATCTTCCTTGAAAAATGAATGTCAAATTGTAGGCATCACTACTTTTTAGTTTTCTTTTTTTTTTTCCTCCCTTATAAAAGAGGCGCTCCTCAAATGCAGCATCACAGCCATATGTTTTCAATGTGATCCTAATAGAAAATGTCAACTTTTCTGTCTGTGATTCTCCAGTAATTATGAAGTCTCTTTGACGTGATCGTTTCTGATCAGACTTGTTTTTGTCCTGTCCTGCTCTCCTGTATGGTTCAGGTCTTCACAATAGTTTTGTGCTGTTTCCACACTTGAGAGAGTGGACAGGGAGCCAGCTGACTGGCTGGAGGCACGGCACGCTACATAATAAAGAAATAATGTCAGAGGGAAATAAATAGGACTAAAATCCCAAGCAGCTTCCCTTGCGTACGGGCTGGGGGTTGGGAGTAGCCCCCCTGTCTCCTTAATAGACTGTTAGAGACAACTTTCATGAAGATTGTAAAGAGAAATGGCAGCCCATATGCTCGGAACAATACCAAGAACTCCTTTGTGTTGTTGTGCTGTCTTGTTCGGTCTGTCTGAGATGATGACTTCACTGAGGGGAGTGAGTTAAAGACCACCAAAGGGAAAATAAAGATAATGGTTGAGAGCTGTGCTGGAGGATTCACTGGCACAAAAGCAAACAAGTGCTCTCATACTGTACAATAAAATTAAGAGCATTGTTTAATTTTTAATTCAGTCCTCTTCTTTGTAGCTCTTATTTGTTCATTACTGAAATGTTGGATCAGTAAAATCAAACAAATCCAGGCATTTCTGTCGCAGTCATCTTATCATAGACACTTTTAGGAGAAGACAATAATAAACAAAATCAGACATATAATCATGTTTTTTTCTTCTTTTTTTCAATTCAGGGGCTGGCCATAAACACACTCACACTATGTTATAAATTATTTTCTTTTTGAGTGTCTGTCTGGCACAGATGACAACAGCAGTGAAGTTGCACAAATGGAGCATAAACACCATGATAACTCAGAGACTCCAGAGAGGGGCAGGAGTAAACAAATAATTATGTTCCTGTGAGTATGCCCTGCCATAACTGGGTCTCTAGCTGCAGTACAGTAGGTCATTACTGAAATTTAATCCACTGGAATTTGGATTCATTACATATGTATACTGTGTGACCCGTTCAGAGGGGATTTCAGACAGGAAGTCTGCAGATAGTTTCCCCAGCCGTGTTTGTTTTTTGTCTCCTTTTTCTTTTTTTCTTTTTTTTTTTTTTTAATCTCACAGTGGGCTGTTTAAAAAGGTTTTATTCAGTCACTATTTGCGAGTTATTTAGCAGTTGTTGTCACACATTTAACCACAATACACTGTTGCAGTCGTTTGATCCTTGTGGTCAATGTTGCAGATTTTTTTTTTTTCTTTTAGTAAAAACAAATCCTGTAGTTTGACCTCAATTTGCTGTAAGTGCGTCCTCATCATCATCATCATCATCGTAATCATCATCATCATCCTAAATCACTTTTCTCCGTAGTCGCCTTTTATTCCATGCAGTCAGGGAAACACTGTTGCTTTGTATTTAGTGCCAGCGTGGCAGCTGAGTGTGAATTATCTCACTGATTCTGTCAGGGTAAAACAAACAGACAGAAGAGCGAGACATCAATTACTGTAGCTACTCCTGGGGAAAATAAAAGCATTGGAATCTAATGAGTGTATTGCGTTTACCCTGCTGTTATATAATTTATGTCCTGTTAACCCATCCATCACCTCCCTGCATACAGTTAACTACAAGCTGAGATCCCAGCGCTGTTCAGCAAAAAAAAAAAAAAGAAAAAAAACAAAAAACCCCTCCAAATGGCATTCATCTGTGCTGTGTAAGAGAAATTCTCCTCATAACATCATGTGTTTTTATATGCGCTCTTCTCATAAACACCGGTGTTTGCCTGCCTCGTCTTTCATTTCATGCAGATTTTTTAACCCTGCATTCCTCAAGTAATGCTTTTGACTTTGAAAAGCTCCTACACACCAGAGAAACACAGCTGATGATTCGCAGTGCGAGCTGTGCTGTGAGTCACTGAGGCTTAACAGGATCTACTGCTCTGACTCAAACATGTGCTGCCAGGGATAGAGGCTTTCTCCCCCACTTTCATTGTCTCACTGCCACAATGCAGCCTCAGACAGCCATCTCCAACCGAATCCCCCCCCCCTCGTCACACACAAAACATCACTCGTCCCTTGACTCTGTTGCTTCGTGAACACGGGCCAATCGGACCGTTGACTGCAGTTTGAGCACCTCGAGTGAAAGGGGGGAATATCTTCCGGATTGTACCGCGTTCGGTGACTGCATGTCGTCAGAGGGGAAGTGTCTCGGTGACAGTCGTTCATGTTGTTGAAGCTGAACCAGCTGCTGAAACCGAAATTGGAAGTCCAGTTGCGGTTTTTGCCAGTGAGAAATGTGCCATCTTTTCATTCCAGCAATAAACAGACGAAAACCGCTGCGTGATAATGAAGGAAAAATATAAAAACAGCAAGGCCCCAACAAGCTGCAGCACGCTAAAAAAAAAAAAAATCTATATGGAGTTAACAGAAAAACCATGACAATCACTAATGCACACTATATGTTCAATTTTTTTTCTCCCCAGACTGCCATTTCTTTCTGATCTCTTCCCCTTTGCCTCAATCATTTTCTCCCCAACCAAGAAATCCCTCTCACTCGCTCCTTTTTATCGCCACCGAAATTCATTCAACATGTCCGCTTATAGGCATTCTATTATTTCTTTATTTATGTATTCCACTTTTTATTCAGAATCACATGTTAATGAAGAGCGTCATTATCAACCTTAAATATTTAATTTTCCGCTCTGTGTCTGCTTCCGAGGGAGGCTGACTGGAAGAGCAGCAGCAGCAGCAGCAGCAGAAGCAGCAGAAGCAGCAGTGGCGGCGGCGGCGAGGGGAGGGGAAAGAGGATGGAGAGAGTCGTGCTGTAGCATCAGCCTTATCTGCATCCGCTGCTTTAAAGTCGGCTCCAACCAAAGCTCCAAGTGTAGCAGTGTTTTTTCCACATCGCCTCCATCTGAAGTCCAGTTGCAAGCTACTACTTCATAAACACCCAGAGATCCAAAGAGCCTGGTGTACCTATACTGTCTCTTTTTTTGTTGTTATTGTTGTTGTTGTTGTTGTTGTTGTTGTTGTTGGGGGTGGCTTCAGATTTGGCCCCAGTATCGGTCTTTGCCCCTTAGCCCCATCTCTAAACTCCATCCCCAGCCTCAGCATTAGCTCCAGAGAGGCTGAGTGCCCTTGTGATAAGGTGTGAGGCCTGTCTGCCTCTGACTGACAAGCCTGCTCTCACCATGCCAGTGCCTGCTGCTTGATAAGAGAAAATGTCAGCGTGAGTTTGGGAAATGTCATTTATCGTCGCTTTCTGGCCGTGTCTGTAACCCAGACTGATTATGGTTGCTGGACATTTATATCACTGGGGGTGGCTTGGAAAAAAAAATGTACAAAATGCTATGTTTTTCTGTGATAATGGCACCAAATATCCCTTTTTTTTGCCGTAATGAATTTGATTTTGCTCCCTTACCTCTTCTGCCTTGTCTGAATACGCTCGGCATCATCCGCCGTACTTGCTAGTTTATTTTATGAAGCCGTGTATCAGACACCATCAAAGTGTCTGGCATGTGGAGGCGTTTAGATCGGGGATTCACTCCACACCCAGACAAAGGCTTCCACCGCTCTCCGCATTGTGCAGAAGCTACGGTTTTGAAGTGTGTGTTTGTGGTGTGAGAGGAGCCCCAGATTCAAATGACAATCTGCTAGTCTTTGTCGGAGTGTGTGTGTGGGCTGCGTGGTGGATAGGGGACATCTTGCTGTATTATTTAAAAAGACAATCCTCCCCGAAGATGAGTGGGTTACCAGGAACCATTAATTGGTTTAGCAGGATCATATAGACACTAGTTCCGGCTTAGCTGCGAGGCGGAAAATGCTGGCGTTCAGATGTATTCAAAAGCTCCTGCTCGTTGTTATTATTTATATTACGCTGTAAATGCTCGCACTGTGAAAATGGACTATTTACCGTTCACTTTTTTTTTTTTTATGCCTTAGGTTTTGATTTGTGGATCCAAGATGAAGCAGAGCTGAGTTTGTACTCACGTCATCACTTTTAATGTCGGATTCAAAACCCAAGCTGTCATATATTATTCAGAGAGTTTTCGTCTTTTCTCCGAAGCACTTCACTATAGTACTGTACCTCTTGTGAACTGCATGGCTCCTAGAATCATGCAGCAAGCAGAGGGTCTATGATTCAGTGCTGTATATATATATATTTTTTCCTCATTGTTGACTCAAAGTGACATTTATGGGACACCCTGATAAAGCAATTCTTCCTGCTGCTCAGACCAGGCTGGTATTTTCAACAGATTTTCTCATTCATTTGTGTTCACTGTTTTTTTTTTTTTTTTTTTTTTTCTTGGAGACCCAGGCAGCCTTTTGTGATCCACAGTCCCGAAGTAGACTGAGACAGAAAGAAGTGTCTTTAACATGGGCTCCCTGGCAGCCTCTTGGGAGCCTAGTGAGAGCGTTGTCCCCCCACTCTTAACCAAATTTATTGCTAGTCTGACTGTGGAAATCTAACAAAGACACAGGCCCACTGTTCCCAGTGTATTTGTCAAATCACTGCACCTGTGAGAGTCCCTGCGCAAGATGAATTCTGGGTTTGGAGCGTTCGTCCAGGAATAAATCTCTCTCTTTTTTTTTTGCTTTGTCTTTGTTTGGGCGAGCTGCAGGCTGGAAATGAGCTCTCCTCGTCACATGAAGTGGAGTTGGTGAAAGCCATGATAAATGGTGCTCTTTGTTGACACCTTCATTGGGTTATTTATGGCTCATTAATTGAAGTGAAAAGGAGACTTGTTGGCGCAGCAGGGGGAGGCAGCGCCGGGCCTCCGTGGCTGTGCCTCAGAGCGGCCCACAGGCTTTGGGGGAGAGAGAGAGAGAGAGAGAGAGAGAGAGAGAGGGAGTGAGGAAGAGGCAGCCATCCCTCGCTCACTCCTGTCTGTTTTCCTGTTTGCTGTGGAGAGAAAGGGAGACAACCCATTCATCAGGAATGGATGGGGAGTGAAAGAGGAAGACAGGCATGAGAAGCCACCCTTCCCAAATGGCTCTTTAACATTTCAGTTTTTTGTATAAGAACTTGCAGAGTGAAAACACTTGTTTGTTGTAATAAATCAGAGATGCTCATCCTAAACAGACAGTGCATAAAAAAAAATATTAAAAATAAGAGTTATCTAGCATAGTTGAGATAAACTTAAGATTCTGATTGTTTTCAAGGAAATTCAACCAAATCACCCCTGAAGACGTCTGGGTTAGTCGCAGGGCAGAATTGTTTGGTATATTGTGTGTGTTTTGACACAGCTGCACTCGGATTTTGTCTGAAATTTTCGATGCCTCGTCTTTTTTT
>JAPZDV010000023.1:14766604-14779613 GCA_029814665.1 Acanthurus lineatus
CCTTTGAACGCTTCGAGTCTTCTGAGGAGAAAGAGCCACTTCAGACATAAGCTCATGAGCACACTTGATTAACAAGTGGATTAACTATGCTCGTTTCATGGGATGATGTACCTCAAAGCACTTCAAAGGCCACGCCGAGTGCCCATGAGGTGCGGTAATGAGGGGTTCTTCTACACAACGACAAATTTGGTGGCCTCGCTTCTTGTGAACCTGATCATTTTCTCATTTTGTGTGCGCTGGCTCCTTTCGGTCTCTTGCTCTCTGCCTGCTCTGTTTCTCTTGCTTCCTCCCGCACTCTTTTTCTCCCCCTCCTTTTTTTTCCCTCTCAGTCTCTCATCTCCTTCCACCTTCTCCATTGCTCCCCTCAGATTTCCTCTCATTGATCCTCTCTTTATTTCAGCTGAGTACAGATTTAAGATCCTTCCTCGGTCGTGCACTAGGTTATCACTCTAGCTGCTGTTTGTCTTTAGTTACAATATTTCTTGCTTGTTTCTTGCAACAGCTATGTTTTTGTATTTTGTCCACACATTCTTAAACTCTCAGACTATAAAGATGACCATCCTATCATCCGATCATGATGTGTCTGAAAGTAGCCAGTCTTTTGGGGCGTCCTTGAACTGCTCGACTCCTGTAAAGCCCACTTCTGACATCTCGACGCTGTCACAGCTGTCAGTCAAGTCGCAGTGACGCCCCATGTCCTCCGACACTTTTTTCCATCTCTCAACATTCAGGCTCCCGCTTCAGTTTCTATGAGAGGAAACGTGTCCTGGCCTGTCATACACTCATCCACAGTGCAGTTTAGGAGGTGGTGGTGGTGTTGGTGTTGGGTGGGTGGGTGGATGAGGGGGGGGGATTCAATTTTCTAAGTGGCATAACGTCCTCCTGAGAAGTGTGGTGAGGTTTCTGTCTGTCTCCAGCAGTGGAAAGGCATGTACGACTCTGCCACAGTGGAGTAGCCCGCTCACGTTCCACTCTCTATCTCTCTCTCCCTCCCCCTGCATTTTTATTATTTTGATCTGGCAAGCACATGAGAGATAGTAATCTACACTTCAATTACATCGCACAAGTCATCAGATGCTATCTTGCGCTGGTGATAGAATGTGCTCTGAGGCAGCCCAGCACCACTGTGAAACAGCCCCTAGAGAGCCACAGTCTCAGTGTGTGTGCATGTGTGTGAGTTCAATCTCTCTGTGTTTGTCTTTGTGTGTGTGTGTTAGTGTGTGTGTTTGTGTATCAGGGTGTGTATGTGCGTGTTTGTGAAAGAGAGACAGAGAGAGCTGGAGGAACAGAGAGACCAACAGGCCAACAGAGAGACAGACTCTGGGAACTGGCTCTATTTATCAGTATAACACACGTATTTGCCAGTAGGGTACAGTATTTAACCTCGGTTTGTCATTGCACTGATTCTTATCATTACATTTAATTTAGTTTGCAATGAACGTGCTGTGTTGGAATAAGAGCCTGAATTTTGTGCATCGTTTATCATCTGAATTCCTGATAGTAACCAGCAGAGGGCTAATACAGACTTGTTTTAAAGTCTTTGTCTCCAACATTTGTCTATTGTGAGCTTTCATATGATTCAATGCAGTGTGTGAACTGTGCAATTCTAATAACATTTACTGTATTTTATTCTCATACTGAATTATTTTATTTATTCGACATTTATTTTAAAGATGATCTTTTTAAAGTTAGCGTGTCCAAAAAATGATTTTTATATGTGTATTAATTGTCTCTTTCTCTTCTTGGTGCTGTGTCCTTCCTCGTGCTCTGTCTTCATCTGATCATCTTGCATTTTAAAGGTAAGTGCTGTTACAACAAAACACACATCAGACTGCTAACTACACTGTTGTTTCAGATACATCAACTTCAAACTGTGCAACAGCAGTAAATCCTTTTTTCCTGCTGTGTTTGCACTGTGATGGTTGATGTATTTGTCATGTTTTAGCTGTACTTGACTGAATTTAATGTCATTTACTGTCCTCTAAAGGCAAGGACAAACAAGGTAAGTCTGTAACTGTCTTGCAACATGATAAGAATACTTAATAAATGTCTGACACCCAAAGTATTATATCACCTTTAAGGAAGCAACCAAATATTAAAATACATATTTTTCCCTGTTTTCATATCTGATAAAAGCATATGTGTCTTAATTTATACATAAATTAAGACATATACACATCATTGTATATGTGAGCTTTGGAAGTGGGAATAAAACAAAAAGGTAATGTTTAACCTTAGTTAATGTGCCTTTATTTTTTTTAATGATAAGTGGCATAATCATGAAAAGAAAATAATCACTTTTTCCAGTAATTCATTTGGAAGTAGCAGTATAAGCGTTAGATGTTAATCTTTGTCTAAAGCCAACCACCCACAGTTGCATTATTCTTCCACTGAGTGGCAGGTATTCAGTGCTCATACTCCAGGCTCCCTAACACGGGCAAATCAAGACGGATGGCTGGATTCCATAGTTTTTATCAGGCCTTAATGTGCACTTACACAATGACAGAGAACTCTCCTAGAGGCCGACAGCCCAATGTTTGAGAATTGAGCTGGAAGGAGATAGAACGCTCTGGGCCCAGCCATTTTCTTCCATAGGAGAGTCTGTGATGTGAGGCAGCCCTGGCAGCAAGGCTGTTTCTCAGGTAGGCACGGCGCTCCTTTCCACTCCTGCTGAAACAGCAGCTGGAAACTCTCACCTACTCCTGCCCCATTAGGCACCATTTGACGCAAGACAATAGATGTGCGAGTCAACATCGTTGTGAGGCACTTTGTTGTCTTTCTAAGACATCTGGCAGAATCCAAATAGTTATGGCCTTTATTTTTCTGGTTTTGATCCTTTTACATGCTTGTTCATTTATGTCCTCTTGTCAAGAAACTTGCTGATTGGGTGAGGGTATTTATTCAGGACTGTTGCAACATGGAGCCAACTGGCTCAATAGACAGTACACAAACCTAAAAAGCAACTTCTGTTTTTAATCAGAGGTTTGATTGAAACAGTCGTACACGGCTCCAGTCTGTTTCAGGGGATGAGGTGGCAATAAAAATTTGCTCTCCGTCTTTGTTTGTGCGTTACTCGCAGATAAAAGTGCCTGAATGTTTGAATATCTAACTGAAAGAGAAAATGTAAATATTTTCTACCAGACATTTTAAGCGGGACTGCATGCAGTGAAGGTCTCCAAAGCACACTGCTGTCTAAATGAGTGGTTATTGACAGACCTTTGGTGTCGTGAGAATCACATGTTGTTTGAATCTCTGGTACACTAGCAAATGTGATCCTCTCTGATGGTTGCATTTGAACTTATTTTGATGTCCCTGAGCATTAAGGGAAGTGACAGCTTACAAATAAATCCATAATTATCACATCTGAAAGCCGCCATCCCAAACTTTATTTGCATACCCAACACTTGGAGAAATGTGGGTAATAAACCCTGAGGGTCTCCCAGATTCTGGCAAAGTCGCGGCTGTCATCTCATCAGCCTTTGGGTCTTTCTCAGAAGCTAGCAAAAAGGGAAAGGCAGACTGGAGTGAGACAATACCGTTCTGTTAAAAAGAGGCTACAGTAAATGGGCAGCACTGACTAAGGTTCAGCAGAGCACAAAAGGAAACTGAAGGACAAGATTGTTCCCATTGTGTTTCCACTGTGTATTTCCCCACAGAGCAAGGTCTGCCAAGGCCCTGCGGGCTTCATTTCACCCCTTCAAAACCCAACATATTTCTTTGAGTGTCCTGAAGATAGGAACACAATGACTGCCTGTAGAATTTCATCTTAATTCTACCTGGGAACACAAAAGACTAATCACAGCCATCACAAAAGCGCTGTTCCTGCAGCCCAGTGTGTGATAGCACAGGCTGCGGCAGCATAAAGGCCTGGCCCTCTAGAGAGCCAGGAGGCTGGAAGAGGCAGTCAAATGGGAAGCAGAATAGGCCAGGCGACACCCAAGATTATGTCTCCTCCACCGTGCGGGGAGAACGCAGGCCTGCAGGACCAGACATCTATCAGAGGAGGTCAGACTCGGGGCGAAGCAATAGAACAGTAATAATTTCAGAACACATGATGAGGACAAGAAAAGTTAAGCGATAACAGCTGTGTAATATTGTACTTTACAGAGGATATGTGTGTGTGTGTGACGTTAGAGCGTGGGGAATAATATCCCGTCCACTGCTCATTTTACAGCAGATTACAAATTATTCACATTTGGCTGTTGCTCAAAAGTTTGTTGATAAGTATCAGAGTGAGAAACAGTTGAGGTTTCTCACATTTGGTTTATTTATGTCCCCTTCTCTACCTTCCTCCTTCCTGCACATCCTGCCTAATGCTGCATTTAGCTCGCAGAAAAAAGGGTCTACAGTATATAGATCTGAGAGGCTGGGGGGGGGAGATCCAGACCTGTGTTTAAGCATGTTTTCAAAATAAAAGTGAGGGAATAATTTTTTTGTTGACTTTGTAACTCCACCACCCAAACAGATATCCCCCACTGTGGCCTTCAGCCTCAGTACCTCCCAAAAGGCTCACCTAAAGCTCGTCTAATTGGTTGCTTGGCTTTAATTAGCCCTGCTCGTTTGCATGGCTGCCATTAGGAATTCAAATAGGGTGGAGTGATAGTTGACATTTCCCCCGTCTCACTCCCCTCTTTCCAGAATCCTCCCCTCTGATTCATCTCATCTTCATTTCCCCAGATCCTGTTTTTAAAGTTTTATTTAGGGTGTCATTTATTTAACAAGGGATTATTTATTTAGCGCATCAAATCATTCTGGAATGAATATTTATATATTTGTGAGGGTTTTAAATATTTACATGGTCTCTCCATTTCTAGTTTTGGAGCCACTGTAATGAGTGCTGTTGTTGGATGTCGAGGGGAATAACAAGACCGGTTTCAAAGTAAAAAGTCCTTTGAATATATTTCGAACTTAATTGGTATGAATCTATTATCAGGCTTGATGCTCTGATCATAGTTTAATTGGAGGTATATTATTATGGAATGACTTTAGCGGTGGTTAATGATATTTCATTCGACTGATGATATTAATTTGAATGGCAATGAATGATTCATGCCAAGGGTGGCGTGTGAAAACACTCGGCAGTGCCGTGACCCCATGTCAGTGCTCTAATGCACTCGCAGACTCCTACTTGACTAAATTCCATTAATCCTCAAAGAAGCTTAGCCATTTTTGCCCTGATGCTCACTCTCTTTCTGCATCTTGTTTTACAGAGACACCATTGTGTAATGGTGGCTTATAAAAGAGGATGAACATTAACAGGGTTGTGTCCCCAGGACTTTAACCACTCTTCCACCACTGGATCTGACTGGTTGTGTGCTACAGAGGCCTGAGAGTGCCAGTGGTTTAACCAGGCGACTGAAACTAAAGCTAAGTTTACACATTTTCGGGCCCTTAGAAGGGTCTTATTGACGGCAGCTGCAGGCAGTAGGAGAACACAGAGCGCGGCACCATGACTGCTGAACCAGGAAACGCCTCTCCATACTAGACCCCCCCCTCCCCTCCCCTCCTCTCTCTCTCTCTCTCTCTCCTCCTCCTCCTCCTCAGTCTTAATGACTAACCAGAATGAGAAGTGGAGGAGAGGAAGAGCCTGGAAGAGCCTGATTTGTTCTGCATGCTAAATATGGCCTGTAATCTTTATTCCTCTGAGTGCCTTATTAAAAGTGAAAGGAAGATGAAATCCCACCAGCCAGCCCATTCTTTCTGCTGTTTATTAGAGGGGCTTTTCCTCTGTTAATATTGAGGTTATGGTAACCTTAGTGGTGATAGATGCATCTTGTGACTTCAGGTAATAATAGCAATGATTGATTCCCACCTGAACCCTGGAGGTGTAATCTAGCAGGATGGAAGAGATAAAGTGGCAGCCGGCGTCTGAGAGATACACAGAGAGGCAGATTCCATCCAACAGTGCTGTTTATCATCCAGCAGACAACAGCGCCCTGTCAGAATTTATGATGTTTCTCCTCGTCTCTAATTCATCATCCATTAACTACTCTTTTCTCCCCTTAAATCCATCTCTATTTGTTAGTTTTATCAGTAAGGTTAGGATGAAAAATACTCGTGTGTTAGTTTTTGATTCCGCGAGAAGATTAATGCGATTTTTGACTGCAAGTGTGTCACATCAGTCAGATCTGATTTGATAATCCAAGTGAAATTCTTCCCTCAGTCGAAGAGTTTGTCGTCTAGAAACTGAAGTGGCACACAGTCGCTATCATTTGCAAGAAGGCAAAATATAAATAAATCTATATATAAATATAAATTTTCATGGCTCCCGTAATTTATTTAGATCATTGCTTAGAGTGCATTCAAACTACACTTACAATTTTTGGCACGAACTTCACAAAATGTGTTAAAATGTAAAAAAAAAAAAAAAAAATCAAAAATAACCGTTAAACATTTCTTAAGAATCTATGCAGCAATATTCAGAACACGTCACATTTTTGCATTATTTCTTTACCTTGCCCTTTCTATGCAGCTGCACCGATTCCCACTTGTGAATTTTTCTATCATTATGTAAACAGATAACCGGAATCAGAGAGAATATGATCAGCATATTTTTGCGCCTGTATTTGCATTATGGTGCTTGTGTTGGAGCACTAATGAAGCTCAAAGACAAGTGGAGTCCTAGATAATTTTTTTTTTTTTTTTTTTTTAACACGCCCCACACCTTTCCTGTTGCAGAGCCGCACTAGATGGCACATCTATTATTCCATTAGCAGGTAATTAATGACTCTCATTTGTGTAACTGTTATTAAGCCCTTTGAAAGATTGTTTGTGTTCAGATGAAATGAAACACATCCCAGAAGCCATCCATTGTGGCGGATAGATTAAAAGAGCAATAAGGCTCTTTGAAAAATGATATTTTATCAACGGTAATTTTTCACCGTACCTCAGGGGCAGCGATGACAGGAAAACACTGCAGTCCTCCTTCATGTTGATATCCTTTTTTTAGTCAAACTACCAGGGGAGTACACTAAGTGTGATTTATTCATCCCTTGACCAGTAAAAGGTGTCAGCCAGGTGAAAATGGATGCTGGGAGAGTATTGACAGGAGAAATAGCAGTGCAGTTGTCCTGCTCTGTCACAGCATATACAGGGGAGGAGGGGGTAGCGTGTCCTGTACTCTGGATGTCTAGTTCATGTCTGTCTGACTCTGTTCCAGCGCCGCTCAAAAATCTCTTCTCTGCTTCTGTGGAATATATTTTTTTTTCATTTGCCGTTAAAGAATAATGGTTGTATGGATATTTTAATGAATATTTTAGACAGTTCTTTTTCTCTGCAAAGCTACATATGATATCATAATTTCCTACACTTTTCTTTCATACACTTTTTTTCAGAGGGGGCGGGAGGCGGAGGGGGGGGGCGTACTTCACTTGTATCCTGAAGTGCATTGGATAAATCTCAGACGGGAATCTGATTTCCCACATGAGCAGATCAAATTGTCTCTTTTGTTCATGGTTTCTATCTGCCAATGTAAAAAGATCGAGGTTTCTTTTTCTTTCTCTCTTTCTTTTTCTTTTCTTAGCCTTTTTTCCCTCCTCTTCTTTTTTAACTTATTGAAGAATAGGAGGATGGGGGAATCAAAAGCAGTGTGTCTTGTGAACAAACACCCAGCCTTTCCAAAGAAGAAGCTGTGTAACACGGGCACTGGCATTCCACAACTCCAGCTGGAAAGGCACAGAGCATCTCCTTGGGATTTATATTTAGCATTTGCTATGCTACTTATAAAATATTTTATAAATAATGTGAATATATTAGACGGAGAGAGAGAGAGAGAGAGAGAGAGCTGTCGCCAGTCATTCCATATGCACTGCCATAGCAACAAGATGTTCCGCCTTTATCTGTTTAGGGCCCATGATTCTTAAACTGTTCATTGCCCACGTTTCCTTTTTTAATCAGAGTGTGTTTGGGATCCCCTGCAGCAGGGATCTAGATAAAAGGATTAACTCTGCCTCTACTAGTTAACCACATTTAGACTTTGCCAGGCAGGCCCCTCAAAATGAAAATAGATGGATTTCAAATGCCTACATCAATGTGTTTTGATTGTGTGTCATCAAGCATCGTGCGTTTATCGATTTATCAATAATTATACTAGTCATAAGTAAAGGTTTCGATCAAAAGTTTGGTCAACTTTGCATTTTACAGGTAATTATTGTTATTATATTTTAGTTGTGAAATTGTATTTTTTCTATTTCACTTTACTTTTTAATATCACATTATTTTAAACTGCATGTTTATTATAGCTCTCTTCAATTCTCACTCTTTTTTTTTCTAAAGGCAAGCTGCCTGTCACTTTTTTGACAATTTATTTTTCCTTCAATAGAGGCGCAGTGACTTTTTGCCACTCCAAAGATATGGATTTTTTTTAAAGGTAGTGGGTGAAAAAAAAAATAAATAAAAAAAGAAGATGGAGATGTCTGTTCAGTCCAGAAGCACTAGTGGTTAAAATCTGGTGAGGCTTAAAAAAACACAGGAAGCCTTGACCAAGGTAGTGGCTGGTACAAGATAGAAATCTTTCTAGCGGAGAACATCCATATGTATTCATTACTGGTTTTGATCCAGCAGGCCTTGTTGGAATGTGGAGGCTTTATGCCGGCCACTGCTGCACTGCCGGCTGAGTAACACAGTGTAGAAGGGAAGAGCTGGCTCCTTTGTCACTGCTGTTAGCATTAGCCAGAGATTTGCATATATTTCTCTTGGAAGCATTAAAGGAATACAAAAAAGACTAATTCACTATTGAAAGTCTCCCTTGCAAGATTAGAAGAGTCCCATTAGAAATGTATGACTGCTCATGTAGTTTTTATTTCATTTTTCTGCCCCCCTCCCACCCCCTCCTCTTTTGTTGGAGGCTTTGATTATTTGCCAGGTTGGCATAAAAAAAAAAAAGAAACAGACAAAAAAAAAATACAGCTGCCATTTTTACTAATGATACTTTGTCTTAAAATGCATTTGCTTTCATTGCAGTAACTCTTTTTCCTCAGGTTCTCTCCATAGAAACTCTCTTTAATTTCGAAAAGTATCAAATCTATTTTATCATACTGGTATTGCTGGAGCTGACTTGTAATTTTGAAATTACACACATAATATGTTGCCTTTTTAGTTTGATTGCTGAAGGGGATGCAGATTATTTAACAAGAAATTAAAAAAAAAACAATGTTTCCAAGAAACATTGTCAATTTTTTTTAAACAAATGTGTTTAATCTAAAACATTTTAGGGTAAAATATGATTTTTTTCTTCAAACTTCTTTCCCTCCATCCTCTGCACTCTGCTCAGTGCCGTAGCGCCGGCCTGCCGCTGCCACCGCGGTACGTTGTGCCACACCGGCGTCTGAATGAGAACATGTGAACAGCATTCCCAGAGGGAGTGCCCACAATGCTTATCACTCTGACCTGAATTCTGTGACGACAGACAATTTTACAAACAGCTGGGGATCAATCAAAGCCCACTTGAAATATGCCACCTGCCACTTTTACATTAGGAAGCATGCTGTTCAAAATGGAACATTTTCACTTGTATTTGTGATTATTTTACAGGCAAAGTTGGTCTCCTCATGGGGCCTCAAGTGCCAAATGATTTATTCCTCCCCCCACTGCCAGCTCCACTCTCCAGAGCTGTGGTAAAGGGGTGGAGGGAAGGGGTAAGATTTACTTTAAGTTGTCTCTAAGCCTGGGGATGCAGTCAACAAGGGAAGGATAGATATAGTATTTGTATTTAAGCTAAAATCCTGCGCCCACTGCTTACCACAACCCCAATCCCACCACAGTTTTTTTGTCTACAGAGTGTACATCGGTGGGTCTGCATGAATTTATGATGCCATTAGTTTAGACTTTTAAGACAAAGTAAATGAAGGAGGTGAAATATTTATATCACCTAAAGGCAGAGAGGCACTCTGCATTCAGTAAAACCTTGCTGTTAGTAAGTGGAAGGCTCTGTACCAGCTGCTCTCGGGTGCCGGTGGCTCCTCTACTTGTCCCCAAATTTAGCCAGGAGTCACTCCTCTCCCAGCAGGTGTCAGTGTTACTATTAGAGACACAGGGAGATGTCACTGTTAAAACACAAAGGTAGACAGCTCTCTTGATCACTGTAATGTCATCCAACTACATGTTTACACATGTTATCAGTTGTTTCGGGCAACTTGTCAATGCATAATTACTCAACAGGTGGCACTGATGTCAAACAGGTGAATTATTAAAACTGCAGCTTGTTTTTTTCTGATAGAAAACTGTCTGTTTTTTCCTTTTTGGAGAAGCTCTGCTGTGATGTTATGAAATCACCAGACGCCAGTATGAGCCACCAGATTCCAACCCCCCAGAATGCAAATAAATAAAGAAAAAAAAGATCCTCAGAAGTTTGCAATACTGCTTATTACATGTCTGTGGTTGAACTTGAACTTCTCATTAGACTCAGAGAAAGTCAGGCAAACATTTCCTCTGGACCAGATGCCATTTCTCGGGTCAGTCTTGTTGACAGTTGCTCCCAGTCAACCAAAAAAGTGGCAGGATAAAAAAACGAGTGGAATTTAAGGATAGCCACAGGATGAAGCAGATGTGTTGGCTGTGGTGTTAATGTGAGTTGTTTTAGCCAGACTCTTAACTCTCCTGAACACAGTGAGCTTGGTCCTCCCCCATCTGGCGTGTAAAGTGTCAGTCCTCCAGAGTAATGTTCGACACGAGGTCAACCCAACGCCACAGACTCGCTACATATGCTTCACAAACTGTTGCTGTTGGTCAGGAGAACATATATTATAATCCAGATTAAACCGGATAATTAGCTTTTTGTGAGCCATTAATTCTGGCAGGTGAAGGGGGCAGAGGGGGGAATAAATAATGTGGCTGTGTCTTGTGACACGGTGCTAAAAAATGGGCATCTTTCCAACAGCTCATTTCAACTCTTCTAAATTGGCCTCATTGTAGATGAAATATTAAATGGCCAGCTAGGCTATTAATGCTGACTTTTATGGATTGGATGCTGTTGTACTTAATATACCGGTTCAGTTGTCCCTTTTATTCCTCGGCAGTGTCCTGTCCTCCCGTGATGTATTGCACGAGGAGCGAACCCACTGGTACACAACGGGGTTTCAACCCACGTGAAGCTCTCTGGCACGGGTCCAGACTGAGAGTGAGAGCTGCGTCGTCTGAAGTGTGTTCTTTGCTGTTTTGCCATGAATAGGGAGGTTTTGTTTGGTGTTACACTATGAAATGTATTGCCACTATCTTTATTTTATAGGGGAAAAAAGAAGAAAAAGAACAGGATCTAAATTTTTGAAAACCATTCAAATTCATTTTTAATAAAGTGAATGACAAACTGATATAAAAGTGGTGTTTAAATGGACACATTTTTAGAGCTCTATTGTAAGAGGAAGCGGTCACAAAATGCCATAATAAACATTACTGATTTAAACACATTGGAATTGAATTGAATCTGCTATTAAAAATCAATTTATTTGGTAATCCATCATCATCAGTACATTACAAAAAAGTTTATCTCGTTAAAGCTCAGTTCATCTTTTTTAATTCATACCTAGATTTTTTTACAGTTTAGCTAATAAAATATAAAACAAATGACCAACTACTGACCTCAACTATACTTGAGGACTTGCTTAAATTAGCATGCTTAGTCACACACCTATAACTATAATTAATTATATTATTTTTAATGCTATGATCCAAAATATTTCATCCTTTAGAATAAAAACCATGAGTCATTTGGTTTTATACATTTAACCAAGCAACAGTACAAAAACTGCACCCATTAACATACATATTCTAAACATACAGTATAAAAAACATTTCTGCTTTAAAATACCAAAAAGCAGCTTTGATGTGTATTTTTTTTCATCAGTTGTGCAGTATCATTTCCAACAATGTTTAAACTCATAGAAATTTGGAATTTTATTAAAGACCATGACTAATTTCATTCTTTACCGTAATGCTAACTTTCAGGATTACGGTAATAAAGTGTGGAAGGAAGTCAGCAAACGTGACCGAGCATAATGTGAATAAAACATGAATTTATTACCTCATGTGTTAACATTTATGTCTGAGTCAGTCAGATAGAGTTTCATTTAAATAAACAAATCCCATGATCCCACTCAACTTTAGTGCATAATAAAATTGCGTAATTTCTTCCCATTGGTTTGATTAAGAGACACGACACTTTAGCAGCAGACATTACATACTGTTTAAAGCAGCACTAATGAATAATTCTTTTCTTTATGATGTTGTTATACTGTTAGGTAAGCTTGTTTATCTTTTAAGAGCCCAAAAAAATCCCTCTGTACATTACCTGCTGGTTACTTTTTACAAGGAATCTGGTGGATAACAGATAAGAATGGATTCTGCACGTGTGTCTGTTGTGCTCCACAGAGAGTCACATATGCTGTTAAGATTATTAAAAAAAAAAAGAAAAACATTATTAAACATTTGTTTTCAATAGCAAAGAATAGATAATTTCATGGTTCAGAGGATGACTGAAAGTACCTTCATGCTGTCAATTAGAACTGTTGAAGATGCTACTGGGGGACTTTTTTTTTCTTTAATTATGCTTTTGTGAAATATGCATCATCATGACTGTTCAGGTGTAAAAATGCTGTTATCATTGGGCTTATTCACAACTGCATGGCACAATTGTCAATCAGCCTTGTGAAGGAAAACTGTTAGGAATAAGTAAATTGCAATACAACAATGGCAAAATATGTTTTGAGATCATTCATGTTATATGTTATGCTATTTATATGTTTACCTTCCACTAGGACCCTGTCTTTTATCTCATAAAAGATTTTAATACAGATACAGATTTTGAAATATTAGAAATTATAGCTTTGAAATATTGGCCACAGTTTAAAATTTTCCATTGTAGAGCAATATTTTAATTGATAATTTGACACTTGAAATTCAATGAAATTATAAGTCAATTATTATTGACTTAAAATGAAAAAAAAAACAGTTATTAATAAAAGTGACAAAATGATAAAATTTAGTAATATGTCACAATATCACAACACATACTTAT
>JAPZDV010000023.1:14779713-14812576 GCA_029814665.1 Acanthurus lineatus
TTTAAATATTTGCCACAGTTTAAAATTCTCCCTTTCAGAGCAGTATTTTAATTTATAATTTTACATTTGAAATTCAATGAAATTGTAAGTCAATATAGCAAAACTAAATTTAAAAAAAAAACAGATATTAATAAAAGTGGTAAAATGATAAGATTTAATAATATGTCACAATATCACTACACATACTCATGTACTGACCTGATGGAACCATAAACCTGAAATACACTGCAGCACAAATATTGTATGTCTTAAAAAGAAAAAAGAACAGGTCAGCTATAAGTCTGTAGCGCTCTGGTGGAAGAGCTACAGCCGTACAGGAGTGCGAGCAGTAAGGACATCCCTCTCAGCGCCATCCACAGTGGGGGAGGATGTGGCTGTTTTCTGCCTTGAAGGAAGACGTTGGCCAGGGACCATAATGCCTGCAGCCGCTAGCAAAGCCCCCCTAAAATATTCATCACATAACTTTTCCGCGCGACTATATGTTTTTAGCAGATGGTTACATTTTTGAGTGCAGAACAAAGTTGTAAAAGGAATATGATTTCACTTGTTGCCATGGGAACAGAGATGGATGAAGATGTTTCATGGTTCACTGGTTGCTTCGTCTCTTCTTCTGTGTGTGTGTGCGTGTGTATATGTGTGTGCGTTTGTGCTTGTGTGTGTGTATCTGTGTGTATGCGTGTCTGTGTGTGTGTGTGTGTCTCAGTAAATCCGCACATGTCTCGGTTTGTCTGTATGCCTCTGAGTGTACATACGTATATATGCATGTGCATTCATTCGCATAAGGACGGGCTTTATGTAACTGTTGAATTTCTAAGTGGGAAGCAGATTCTGCTGTCACTTAATTTCTCTGAAGGATATTATGTTAAGTTGCTCAGTGAAAGGTCAGTGCAGTTCCAAGAGAGGATCATTTCCTAATACACTCTTACAAGAAGTATCAAGCTGCTAGTATTATAGAAATAATAAACGCCCTTGTCAAAGGCTCTATTCAGAGCGTGATTTATTTTGCTCTGTGATGGCGAAGTGGTGCTCATTTCACAGTGTATTAGCTAACTGTCTAAATAGTGATGATTCAGTGGCATGGCTACTCATTTTCACATGACACATGAAAGGGAGGATCTGTCGATATATGCGACAATAACAGCAGCCCAAGTTATCTTGTGCCATTTTTTGGCTACATTTCAAAATGAGCGTTCTTCCATTCGAGAGGAGCTAATTAGATTGTGTGAGTTGCATGATATGTGGTCCTCTACATAAAAGCCTTGCTGCGGAGATGAGCAACGGTTGCCTGTGCCCCAGACAGTGCTGATAGTAGAGCCACTCCTTTAATTCCACTCTCAGAAATCAGATCCTAATTGGATGTCTGATTTTAGTAACTTGTTCAGCAATTTAAGAAAATTGCTTTTTGAAATGTAACAATTTCAGTGATGTTAAGCGTTTCATTTCTCATTCTGTGCTCTTCACTGAGGACTGTCTCTTTTCAGGCCTCATCAGGCAGTAATTGAAAGGTCCTCCTTCGCATGTAAACCATTGACCCCATAGAATTTATCATGCAGTTCATTTGGAAGCATGAAAAACAGTTTTTCAAGCCTGTCAGGAGCCACAAAGAAGAAACTAGAACATGTTTTTCGAGTAATTGTTCGAGATGGTGGTATATTGAGTTTTTTGTTTATGTTTTCATCCTCAAGTCCCAGTGTTGTGCAGATGAGTACTCTTTCCAGAAACCCACAAAACACACATAAACACAAGTAAATTCACACTCATGCAAACACATGTGAAAGCACACATGCACCTATTACAATTTATTAAATCTAACTCAGCAGCGTGCTGCTCGAAGACACCAGGTGAAGAATGTAGTTATTAGAGGAGGCACCTGCAGACTGAGCATGGAGCCCTTTTATTTTGTTCCTGCAACAAAGAGAAAGACAAAATTTCCACAGAGGCATGTACGAGTGGTGAAGTGTAGCTTAATGGGATGGTTTTATTCATCAAGCGAAGTCTGTGCACTCGTCCACTGCGAAGCTGCCTTGAGGGACAGTGAGTGATTCCGACCACTCAGCCTCATTATGGAATCATATTAATATTTAAGGAGTTGGAATTGAGGAATAAAGAGGGTAATTGATAGCATCAAAATGGAAGTGTTTGAACCCGGCTACAATATGTGCTAAAACTACAGCTAAACCTATCCTTCTTTTTATTAAGTGATAAAATTGTAGAGTACAAATCTAACCCTTGACCATAGTTTTTGAATGGCTTACACGGTCACAGACAAGAATAAAAGTCACAAATGACTGGCTGATGAGTCTTATCAAGCAGAGGAGATTTGAGTCAGAGCACAAGCAGTGGTGTTTTTCTCTCTTTTGTAGCAGCTCAAGAGCCACGGGCTATCTCTTTTTTTTCCCCAGAAAGAATGGCAGAGAAAAACAGCACAGGCCTATTTGTTTTCATTTCCTGTGTATTTTAATATAGATAACCTCGCTACACAGGGTTATCCAGATTAAGTACTCAGAACAGGACAGTAACCTTTAAAGTCTTCACTGTGTGTGTATGTGTGGGTGTGGGTGTGGGTGTGCATGTGTGTGTTAATCAGCTGATTAGACTGTATGGAGGGAAAGTGACATGTAAGCATAAATGAGTCTGCAGGCAAGTAGGTTGTGAATGATAATGATGCTCAGGAGTTCTACTTAGCATAACATAAGGGACTGCTGCTTGTGCTCATGGCATTCTTCAGAACGTAGTCAGTGGACTTTGTATCAGAGTAGCACTAATTAGGCTTTGCCACGTTTAGCCAGCGGCTCTACAAAACCACCATTGTGGCTCATTTCGGGGCTCTTGTGCATGTATAAGTCTGAGCGTTGCATCAGCCAGCTCTGAGGGTGGATGCTAACTTAGAGTGCAGCATATGGAGATGCAGCCGTACAGGTGCCAGCAGCCTGTTATTTGATCGTTACCTAGAGATTGATAATCATACAACAAGAGCATCACAATGATGTTTAGTCTGGATACTTTTTAGATCAGAGCAAAAAAAAAAAAAAAATGCAAGTACACAGACAGATTGCTAACAGATGCCAGTGCACCTGTAGCTCCTAATCGAGTTCATTTTCTTGATAGGGGAAAGAGAGGTGTGAGACAGTCAACAGGCCTGTCACCGCCAAAATGATATGATAATAACGAAATATTATGATTGCATTAAAGCAAAAAAAAGGTTCATCTTGATCATATACAAGATGTACGAGTCATATCTATTTCTTTGCATTAAGGTATAAGTTAACATTTTGTTAACTTACAAGAGGCAGCAAGTTACCAAATATCATTTCCATAATGTTCATTAAGTTATATCACCTTTTAATGACATGCTCCCCTCCGGCATTATGTGCCCATGTGTATTCTGCAGCCCAAAAGAATGACTGCTTGTTTGTCTGACATGCTATTTAAGCAATCGCTTAGTAGCACTTATAAATAATAGTTCAGGCAGCATCTTCTTATTCTTTGTTGCAGCCGACTGAGTGTGCACACTAATAAGACCTCACCACTAAAAAGGTCTGTGCAAGGCCAATTTTATTTTTGCAAATAAAGTATAAAAACAAACACAAAATGACACCATTTCATGTTTGATCACATCTTTTCTTTGTGTTGCTAATAGAAACAGTGGGAGTTATAAAGAACGTAGTAGCTATACAAAGGCTGTGTTGAATGAGGGATGTGTGATTAAGCAGCAGGGCCTCAGAATACTAAGATGCGGTGTCTGTTGCCTGAGAAGAAGAAGAAGAAGAAAAAAAAACACATTAATGCACTGACTGCAGCCGGTGAATTTTTCTTGTGGAGTGCCTGTGTTGGTATAAATAGATAGGCAATTTGTAAAATCGTCCGCCTGAACATAAGCATCTTGGGCCACTCTAATTGGTCAATTTCCCGCCTGTATTGAGTGCCTAGATTGATTTATTGCCTTTTTTAAAAGGCCGTGGGGACCCACAGAACAGCTGTGCCAGCCGTCCGTGCAGGAATTGTTAGGAAAACAAGGGGCTGAGTGCTGAGCGTCGGACAGCAGTCACGGCAGCAAACGGCGAGTAGAATGGAGCAGAGCGGCATGGCAGACAGCTGGCAAAGACAGCGTCTGCTGTCTGGCACCACTGGAAATGCAGGATTTATTTCAGCAAACACTGCTGAGTGGAGAAGCCCTGCCCTGGTGGAGAGTCCCCCCCCCCTCCCTATTCTCCCACAAACACACAACCAGGAATTTGCTTGATTGCCACAATGCCTTAATCATTTGAGAGCCTGTGTGATTGGAGCCAGAGAATAGACATTTTTCATGTCATGATATCCCTCCCCTCATCCACTTGACATGGAGAGGGCTCAGAGAGAGCGGATTTGAGTGTTCTGTCTCTCGGGGCTTGAGTGATAGCTTCCCAACCTGAGGGTATCTCGACTGAATCCGGCTGTTTGTGAGCAATCATAGTGATTTACTCCCCTGCCTCGTACCTGGCTGAATCAATTCCATCACATGTGAGATTTAGAATAATATATCCATCCACTCCTGCACATGTGACCTGTCTGAGCTCAGTTGTTTGTTTTATGAGTTCCTATCAATGTGTATATCGGCGTTAAGAAATGTGAATAGTGATGTGGAGCAGCTGTCCTTCTATAACAAGTAGCTATTGAGGCAGAATGCAGCGTTTATGGGAACTGTTTAGGGAACAGTGTTTTTGCAAGAGCCCCTCTTGGTTGTGACCTACAGCGTAACTTATGACCTGTGTGGGTAGAACCAAATGTGTTTGCTTAGTATGGAGAATGTTTGAAAGGCTATGTGAGAGTAATGTGTGTCTACTTTGTGCAACTCAGAAAAAAATGCTTTCTTAAACACAAGCATATGCCTCTTTTTCCTCTCGCCACAATGCATTTTTCCATCTGGTCTTTTTTTTCCCCTCCAATTTTTGTTTACATTAGTCAATTGCTCTCCCAATGGATTACAGACATCACTTTTGACATGCATTCATTTGATTCCCATATGTTTGTGTTAATTCCAAACAGCAACAATTAGGATAGTTACAAATAACTCTTATTGTGTGTGTGTGTCTGTGTGTGTGTGTGTGGTTAGGCACAACTGCACAGTAACTGTAGCTTTGCTCAGACATCTGAGATAATCCACTCCATGTTGAAGCATCTACTATAAGCATCCTAGCCCAGCCATTGACTCTGGTTCTCCTGTGAAATGTGAGAGCAGATAGCTAAGTGTCTCCTTTTTGAACTGTGATTCTTAGAAATTCCTGTATTTAGCACTGGGGATTGGGAGTCTGAGTCTTCCACAGGCATTTGAATGCACATTTCGTGAGTCCCCCACTAAAGGCAAAAAGAGAAGGAGACCATGAGCGTGTGAGTGTATATGTGTGTGTGTGTGCAAAAGTGTGTGAAAGAGAGAATGAAAGAGAAAGAGGGAGAGGGAGAGAGAGAGGGACGGAGGGAGAGAGTAATCGCACAGTCTTCATCTAGTACTTAACTTTAGGAAATATGAGTCTGGTTGAAGATGAAAGGGACTTAATCTCAAATGCCTCAAATGCCTCTCTCCTCTACTCTTTCTCTGTCTGTCTTTCTCACTGCCTGCTGTCCACTGGGACTGGCCCATTCCAGCACATTGGAGTGCATTATGTAATCCCCTCCAAGTCTCCACGCCCTGCAGTAATGGTTTAATTAGGGGAGGGGAGGAAGGCATCATGGCATCCCACCTGCCATCACTTCTCAAACATTCACCATGTGATTTCTCCACCAGAGACACCTCTCAGTCTATCAGTAGCTGTCCACACTCTTTGATAAACACAATCTGATTGATATCTTTTTAAGCTGTTAGCATTGTGCCTGCTGATGCATACTGAGATGCAGAGTTAACAGAGCTTGTCTGCTCATTGTCCCCCGTGCAGCTTGTGGCCCCAGCCTCCCATCCTCTTTCCTTTTTCCTCCAGCAGGCTCTCACTCTCTCTCTCTCCCTCTCTCACTCCACCCCACCCAGTCCCTAGCCAGCCAGCCAGCCAGCCAACAAGCCAGCCAGTGCGGGCGTGTTCAGTCTGTCAACACTTCCACAGCACTCAGAGTGTTTGAATGGAAACAGGAGGAACGGCACAGACTTGCCAGAACAGGCCTCAGAATGCAGGGGGTTAACACCAGCAGGGGTATGATGTAACCAGGTCTGCCACACTCCAGCCTTTCACTAGCTCACTGTGTTTTGATAGATATTCAGTTTCATTCCAGTTGTGTGGACGGTAAACATTTTGAAATTGTTAAGTAAGAATGTTTATACTTGTAACACTGTGCAGGTTTTCATGAGACAATGAGAGGTTTGTATTATGACAGTATATGAGCAAACACAAAAACCCTCACTTAGTGCTTTGGAGCCTTATTGTTGTTGTTTTTTTTTACTGCAGAACTGCTAAAGTAGTTAAAGTGATTAAATCAAGCATCTTGGCATAGTGGATTGCTTTATAATGAATATATTTTCAAGTGTCGGATGGTGTTTGTTTTGTTGTAAAGTAAGTTGTCATAGAAGAAAAAGCTTAATTCATTATATTTTTGATAGTTTATTTGCTCAATTAATGCTCAGAGTGCAGTCATTTACAAGCAGAGAGAAAAAAGAAACATCTTGGGAGAAAAGTGTTTAAAGCTCTGCACCCTTCTACTTCAGGCCACATCCAAATATTTGATGACAGGCCATTTTGTAATTAATCCATTGATGACCATTTAACATTTAATCGTATAGTGTTTATTGCGCAGAGATAAAACCGCGTCCAACCATCTTATTTGTATCAGTTTACTCAGTGTGTTTTGAATACAGTTTGATCACACAGTCTGCTGTCTGGCAGAGCATCTGAGATCCTGTTAATTAGCCAATTCAGTAGTGTACCATTTTACACAAGTGCTAAGTATCCAGTGTGTCTTTTGAAAGCACACAGCATACTCTGAGTGGCCAGCGAGTAAACAAATCTTGCCAGCAAAATGTTTGAGATTCAGTTTAAGTAGTTTTGTTTTGGGTAAAAAACCTCCCTGCTGGTGTTAAGACCCTGACACGCTGGGTTGGCCGTTTCTTACTCTGCCTTTTCTTCTTTCATAAGAGTCCATGAACTTACAAAAGCAATAGTACAACTTTACAGCACCATTTCCAAGTTATGTAAATTTTATTTACAAAGTGAAAAATTAAGAATCAGAGGTTTTTAACTTTTATAAAAGAACTTTACAGTCTGGACTCGGCTCCCTCCATCAAGCATTATTCTGGGCAAAATTTATATTGTGAATGTTCAAACAGATTTGAAAATGTTTGGACAGTTTTCTACTTGCATTTTATTTTTCTTTTTGTTTCAGTAGAACACATTTTTGTTTCTTAAGCAAATGCAGAGTGAGCATTACTGTTGACTTGTCTCTTCTTTTACTGTATACTCCCTGTATTAAAGTACAATTTTAAGGCCAAATATCAACTGAAGCCTTAACTTTAGTTATATGTTCTATTTGTCAGATGTAATTTTCACATAAACACCAGTTTAGTTTTGTCACTGGAAGAGGAACTTAACTTGCAGTAACTGATTTCCTGGACTTGGGGGCAGTGGTGCCAAGTAGTAAAGACAACATTGATACATCATCACCCCTTAAGTTTATGTAGCAAACTTGTTAGCAAACAGTGTTTCTGGCAGCCTGATGAGTGAAAGTCCACAGTCGCTCTCTCTCAGCTCAGTTCAGCTCAGTTTTTAGATATTTCCTCAGGGAAATATCTGGCTCTTTAGCAGCTAAATGCTCCACTCGCTGACTGGGTCTGCAGTTTGCTGAGCAGGTAGTCTACAGTGGGTTTCTGAAGCTTTTTTTTCATTGAAAACAGCTGCCTGCTGTGGTTGAAAACAACATTGCGAGAGCTTTAAACCAGCTTTGAACCAAAACAGAAGAGTTGTGGTCCCGACAGCTAAACAATGAGCCGAAACTTGCTTTAAAGCTCCACAAAGTCAAGGGGAGCAGCAGAATCTTTTTTTTGTGTGTGTGTGTTGTTCACTACTAGTGATCCTTTTTATTTTTTAATTTACATTGTTATAAGAATAAGGATAACAGCTGTTTTAAGAACACAAAGTAACATCATTATCATCTGCAATGTGCTGTGATTGCTGTTTAGAGGCGACTGACTGCATCTCTTAGCACACATTCATATCTCAGAGTTAACCAGCAGAGAGCCGCAGCCTTTGTTTACATTCAGAGAAATGTATCTCAAACACTGGTCAAGCAGGCAGAAAACAACCCTGTTTGTACGGCAGGTCAACCATGAACCAAACCTCTTATGTAAAGGGCCTACTTCTTATATCAGCTTATTTCATGAAAAATATTTACCAGCTTTCATTGGTGAATTTTTTGGCTTGTTCAGCTGTCAAATAATAGCTTAACATACAAAGAGTGTGTCAGGATTATTTGAGTAAAAAGTCAAGCTTGACTCCTGCTGTAGATAATAAAACACCTTTTTGAAAGTTTCCCTCAGTTCAAACATTCATCTGTTCTGTTGTTAGTGGTGGGGGGTGCTAGGGCTCTTTTTGTGACAGCCATCATAAAATACTTTCACTGAGGGACACAAGGGGTCACCATAGTCTGCAAACTTAAAATTTTACATGTGGGTACGTTAATTTTTTACACATGAAAGTCGGAAGCCAAGTGTCCAAATACTTCTCATCAAAATTCTTTATGCAACATGCAGGATATTTGCTCAGGTCAAGCCAAAGAAAATAACAAATAGCAGATTGTTGTGACTTTGTTGACTTTCTGAAGCCTCATGAAAGGAAACCTGGACCTGATTAAACCGACCCCGGTTGCTCATCACTGAACAACCTGTAACATATTAAAATTTCAATGGCCTATTTATTATACTACATAATTATGGAGTTGAGTTGTGACTTGATGTGACTTGTTTATGTTGGTGCACACTTGAGTGAGCCCTGCAGTGCTCTTCATGTGAAGGGCTTATCAGTGAGAGACGAGGCCAGCCTTACTCCAGGGCAGAAATCTGCCTTTCCCAGGCAGGGAGGACTGTCCCTGGGTCAGGATTCACTCTGCTCCCGGCGCACGCACATGCACACACAAACAAAACACAATTTTTGCATAAGGTTAACAGCACTTCCCTGACTGTTGTTGCAATCCTGAAAGGCTGAATGGAATTAAGCAGAATTTGATAATGACTTATTAAAAACTGTGGCTGAATAAATGAAGTGTGTTGTGTAGCCATTAGAGGATGAGAGCTATTATGTTAAACGTTTTGATTTGTGAAGTGGGGTGTGGGCTTGCTAATCCAGAGACAGTTGGGGATGCTGGAGGGAGGAATCAAGCCATGCATATAATATGAGAACATTAGGTTGATGTACACAGACGGGTGCTTCTGAGCAAGAGAAATAGGGATGATCGATGAACTCCAGGGGGAGAAAATGATGGATATAAAATGAGTTAAATCACCCCATAAAGCTTAAGTAGATCAGAGATACAGTTGTGTTAAGAACCTGCAAAATGTCAACAACAGATCATTTTTTATTAACATACAGTTCCAGATCCCATTTCACAAAGTCTTTTATGTTACAGGTGAAGGTTGAGAAGCTATATCTGTTCATAGACAAACGTTTCTGTATTATGACTTGGCCGAAGCAGGCCAATGAGGATGGAGCATTTCTCCTAAGCATTTTCCAGGCCTGACTGCCAGACTCAGTCTGAGACTGATAAATCACCCTGCCCCAGCCCTTCTCCTGTGTTTTCTTTTCAAATGTAGAATCGATGGATTTTTCCTTCATTTCATTGACCTGTGCATAATGGTGCTCTCACTCCTCTACCATTGGGAAGGGGCCCAGCGCTGCAGATGTGCTTGCCCAGGCAAAGACAGGCGGCCTGGGCTTTGTGTTGCTTATTGTTCAGCCTGGAGAAATTAATGTGCTGTGAAATTAGCATTTTATCTGACTGCAGATACAGTAATGGAGGCAATTAGAGTGCAGGGGAGAAGCAGTGCTTGGGGTAGTGGAGAGGTAAGGGACAATCCTCGAGCTGCAGGAGCCCAGCGGAGAGTTGCACAGCCGGCCTCACAGATAACACAATCACCTCCGTCTGGGGAGCAGCGCAGTCTGACTGGTATGTCTGTTGGTTATTAAAGAACACATTTGTTGTATGAAATGACACTGTATCATTTTGATAAGCTAACTGGGAAACCACACTGGAAAAAAAAACAACTATTATACACTATCTGGTATTCATATGTTAGCGGGAATGGTGAACTTTTTATGCGTTTGAGGCTCATGCTATGCTGGTGATTTTTAACCTGTTTCTTGGAGTTGCAGAGCTGACAACTGATAGTGGAAATTATTGGAATGGGATGAGGGGGGCGCTGCTGAGGCAATAAATCAATGCACATTTTGAGCTTAGATCATTTCTCATCAGTTATTTTCAGACATGACATTGTGTATTTACAGCTGCAGGGGCGCATTGTCAACTCTCTTTATCACGTCTCCAGATTGAAATTGATCTCTGCGATCGTGAGCCACGGGCAAGGAGATGGACCTTATCAGATTCTGAGGAGCTGCCAGTAAGCTGCGTTGTCACCTGAAGCCTCATAGATTGTTTATTTATTCTTCAAAAGACTCTCTGATGTGATGCTGGAGGGGAGATGCTAACATAAACACTATGTTTAATTCTGCCAGCTCAGAGACAAAACGTGGCGCCAAACTATGATCCCCGTACTGGCCTGCTGAGGTTTTACCTGTGTCTGCAGTATGCCTATACAGCATTATTAGACACTCTTACTGTTATTGCATTCCTGTGTTATAATGTACTTATGGAACTGTATATCCCTCCGGCTTCCCCCCGAACATCCTGTCAGGGTCTGAGTTAAATATTGACATAGCTTTTAGTTACAACTGAAAAAATGTCTTCAAAGTTTTCCGTGTATACAATAGATGAAGTGTTCTCTCTTTTGGTCCGCATGACCTCCCGGGTGGTTTGTTTGTTTAGCAAAGAGCACATTCAAACAGGTGCACAAAAACTGCTGCTGAAGAAATCCTTCAAGGATGTTTTTTCACCACAAAATATCTGGCAAAGGTAAACTCAAACAGGGTTTTAAAACAAATTGGAATTTTTAAATTTTCATAGCTGCGTTAAATATTAGAACAAACCCTAAACTGCAAGTCATTTGATTTCACTGCAGATATTTAATAAATGAAAAATGTGATTATAGCAGAAATTATGGCAATACGAACCTCATGTCTTGTCATTGCTAATTCTCCAATTTTCTGCAAACATGTGAGTTCAAGCAAGTGTGACAGAAACTTTTTTTTTTCTTTTTTAAATCTGCTGGGGCGAAGCCAGCCACCCACCTCCAGTCCCCCCTCTGCTTTTCTGAGTAAAGACAGCATGACTTCTGCAGTCGGAGGATCACGCCCAATAAGAACATTATCCCAAAGAGTGCACTGGGCTGGCAAGAGTCTGAGATAATACCCCTTCCTCTTAAACTCCACCAGCTCCAACTCACAAAGTAGAAGCAGAGACAGGGAGACCTTACCGAATGATACCCCACAGCACCCATGAAACCAATTGTTCCCCCGCCACCTTATGCTTTAGGGAGGAAAGCGAAGGGATAGCTGGATGTCTGCATAATATCCTTATTTTCAAACATGAGGGTGTAGTCTGTGTGTCCATTAGTGTCAACACAGCAATGCTAAATGGGCCTTGGCTGTCTTTTCTTTTTAGCTCCAGAGTGTTTCTCTGTCTGTGTGGACCGTGGTAGTTGGTCCACAGGGTATTATCCATTCTGACTGTGCTGCCTCTAAGGAGAGGGAGATAGATGAGGACATGCCACAGTGCTGAGGCATGTGTATGATTAGAGAGGCAGCTCTGATACCTGTCACTGGCAGCATGTTTACGTGCTAAATGATGCTGATCAAATGGATGAGTGCCAGCAGTGGAGCAGATGAATGAGAGGTCTTAAGCAGTCATTTACAATATCTTCGGTGTGAGATTAGCCACATTACACAGTGATACTTACGAGCGACACCTTTGTCAGAGAGAGCTCATCTTGAAAATACAAATGGGATTCCTGCAGCCCCGTGCTTTTCTTCTCTCGCTCTCTCCTTTACAGCTCGTCATTGTGAGGCAAATTGAAAGGCTCTCTTCTTATTAAGGCTAGTGTTGAAGTGGGCAGTGTTACACAACTGAGTTATCTGCACAGCAGCTCTGGCTTACAACAGACAAAAAACCCCTCTTCTCAGAGCCTGCGCCTTCTCAGTGCTCCCTTTCTGATCTCAGACCAGGTGTTGTGGTTTCGGCTGACATTTAGCAAAGGCTGAATCTGTCCCGAGTCCAGCGCAATCAGAAGGCTCATGCAGACTTGGCCCAGGGCCTCACATCTTGTTTGAGTTAACAACACAAGCTGAACGGCCTGTTTACAATCTCCACAGCAGGGGCAAAAAATTTACTAAATCTGTCTGGATGGCTGTCAGATGTGAAACAGATGTGCTGAAATGGAGGAAATTATGTCACTTCTTTTTCCCCTCTCTCATGTGACCGCGATGACTGCAGAGCCGTGATCAGGGCGATGTGATTACGCAGAGGGAGAGTCGCACTGTGGTGACAGTTGTGCCATGTCTGTGCTCTCTTCAGCAGCTTCACAGGGAACATTGTAGGAGCACTGCTCCCTACACGCATCACAATGCCCTCTACAGGTGTATGTTGGTGACGTTCTTTTTTTCTTGACTAAATCCTGACTTTTTTCATGACAGTCCCAGTCGTCCCTTGAGGGCAAGAGGAAAACATACACAGCTTTTATTTTAATGGAAAAATCCTGCAGTGATTCAGATTGACAAAGAAGTCTTTATGGTTTTAAATCACTTATAGCTGAATATCAGTAAAGGAGACCTGGGTAAAGAACTCCTTGTAAACATTGTTTCTCCTGAAAAATAACAAAAAAAAAATGGTGGGCCAGTGTGTGGCGGCATTAAAAATGTACACTGTTAAAGGTAAAGGAACAGTGTGCTCACTTAACCTCAAATATTTATTCACTCTCATGGCCCTTGAAAGCTTCAATGTGGATTGCTTGAAGGGGTAAAATATAGAGGTCTGCTCTTGTGTTTGTGTGTGTGTTTTTGTCTGTGTGTGTGTGTGTAGGTGGGAGAGAGAGAGAGATAGAGAGACATACCTGATCACACCTTTCTTTCACTCTGTGCTTCATTCTGTGATGCTACATCCCACTGAGGCCCATGCAAGGAATCAGAGTGCACTTACTGCTGGTGCCGGGGGACATCCATCACAACGGCCACAATGTAAACAGCCATATATATATACTTTAAGATGAAAAAGAATCAAGACTGTGTGAAGACGCCGTCTTTTTTTTTTGGCCATTTTTGTTTGAACTATTAGCTATTTCTGCAACATCGCCCTCTCTCTTTTTCCCTGGTACAAATTGTTTTCTGTGTTTTTATCTTTGTCGAGTGTGTCGCGCAGCACTGACTTGATTAGTTTATTTGTTTTAATGCATCTCCTGCCTCCATCTCCTCATGGATGAGAGAACTCGCATTTGTGCATGTGCAATGTTTCAATTATAGTTATAATTCACCTTGTGCACTGAAAGGGGAAGTAGATTATGAGTGCACGGAGAGATGAGAAGGTTTATAATGAATGTTAGGTGTATTGCCTTGTGCATGCTTTTCTCTCATGAGCTCATGTTTCACTCAGTGTCCCTGTGTGATCACTACAGGCAAGCAGACAATGAGCAGACTAAAAGACCAGACATAATTAGATTGTTTTTACAGAGAAAAAAAATGTATATTTTTAGAGCTTACTTAAGTTTTAATTAAAGTAATGAAATGGACAATAAGAGCATTGTCAATTTTTTTTTTCTTGTGCATCTCTTCCCCTTTCTACATGCTGACACGCTGAGATGTTTCATTTTCAACAATGAGTCTTTTCCTCTGTCTTTTGGATATTCTTAAATCTCTTATCTTATTAATCTTTAAAAAAAAGAAGGCTTTTTGCCGCAGGCTGCAGAAGAGGAATTTGTGTTTAGTGGATTTCTGTTCCCAGATGAGGAGAGCTAAATGAGTTTGGAGGCTTCCTGAATGCTCTATAATTGTGATGAGGCTCTGTTCCTCTGAACAATTAAACATGCAGGAGCCCTGTCTCTTCTGAGATCCATCCCAGATCACTATCGTTGAGTCTTCCTAGTAAATCACATGCACGTTGCAGCCGGATGATGACCACCTATCTCTTGCCGCTGCCCGGCTACTACTTTAAGAGGAAATCTCAAGGTCGGCATCATGCCCAGCGCTATGATCAATTTATTACTCGCTGTCAAAGCATTAGAGGGTAGAAACAGGACTAGCCAGTCTCCCCAGTGGTCCAACCCCCCCGTTCCTCCTCTGCTTCTAGTCTCACATAGCAGGCTTTATTTGTCCCTTCAGAACAAAGCGGAGAACAAAGCTGCATAGCCGTCTGGTTTGTGGAGCTGTGTGGCTATGCTAATGTCTCTAGGCTGGTTGGAATCTTATTGAATGGGTGAGCAGAAGAAGTAAATAAGCGTGTCTGGATGAGAGGTGGGGGCCAGCGGGTGAAAGAGATGAAGTAATAGACTATTTCAAGGGTCAGCCCGTGTGAATGCAAATATTTATATAAGTGATTAAAATACCCTCCCCACATCCCGCCCACTTCATTTAAATGAGGAACTAAACTGTAAAGCGATTCATCTCCTAAAGGCAAGTCTGAAAGAGGAAGCAGGAAGAGGCATTTGTGGGTGGAAAAAAGAGCAAACAAACAGTGACGTAAATCTGACTCACTCGTCTTTTGCCTTCACAATGCAAAGATTAGAGCAGCAGGCTCTTTCGGGGATGCAGATTTCATCCCTTGCTTTTCTTAGACTTTCATCCTCACACTGACGAGTCTGTGGAATTTCACACTGTCACAGCCATTTCTACAAAGGGTCAGAATGGCTAATCTTACGAGCAGTATTGCTATATGCATTCATTTTTCACCTCGAAAAAATATATGTGAACTTTTTTGTCGAGGATGCTTTGATAAAACAGCAAAGAAAGTGTTTTTCTGTAGAGATGCATAATGAAGTGGTTCTAAATCTTTTTGATCAAAAGGAGGATCATACCAAGACTTTCTTTGTATATTTATCACAAGGAATACATAATAATCCCTTTTGTGAGTTTGTATCAACAATCACTCTTTCAACTACAGGCTTGCATGCATCCACTCTGCGCAGGCTGGGCCTTTCAACTTCACATAGCGCAAGATGTGAGAACCCTGGATATTAGTTTTACGTTATCCTCGACAACGTTTATCTAATCAAAATTCTCATATCATCAAATCTGGTGATTTCTTTTAGTGATAGGCGCAACAAATGGATTCTCAAGTCGGTTTGAAACCGTGACCCGCGGCGATTTGTCACAGAACCAATCAGGTTTGTCTCAGTCATCTCCTCATCTGATAACGGTGGGGAATCCTGAGGTGCAGCCACTTTAATATGCAGCTGTCTAGATTTGTGTCCTGCTCTAATTGAAATCAGGATGCGATAACATGCTCATTATGGAAGAAGTCTGAGGAGATGGACTCGAGCCAACATCCCTGCCAGGGGTTTGTCTTGATGTTGTGTTGATGTGGCAGGCTTGACCACATTTTTTTTTTTTTTTTTAATCAGAAATCAATGTCTCCAGCAGTGTAGTGTTTCATCTTACAAGGCATGAGCAGAGGAATGTTGAGTCAGTTTGGAGCGTCTCCAGTTGCATCTGAAGCTGATTAGGCTATCATCATCTAGCAACTACATTGTTCCCAGTGTAGGACTGCTTGGCAGCTTATTCTGATGCCTTAATGAAAGCTCTGTGCTGAGATATAGCCCTGTTAATGAGTCCAGTAAACAACTGGATCAGGAGATCACATCCTCAGGCCTCCCGCTGTCATTCACTACAAACGGATTTTTAGATCATGGAGGTTTCTCCTATAAAGGGATCCAAAGATCAAACTCCTTATTACAATGAATCGTATCACCTCTGACTTGAAATAAAAAGATCATATTTTTTTAATTGCTGCAGCAGCTTATGGTCGTTTACATTAAATGCAGTCATTATCCAAATCTTGAGTTGAGTCTCAAGGTTTTTGAAGAAAAGTCTGTGTGTGTGCCTTAAATGTGACTTCGTTCAAGGTGCAAAATGGAGTGTCTGTCAGCTAATGCTACTTTAAAGTAGCTGACAACTGTTTTTAAAGATTTAAATGTTTAAACTTGATCTTTTTTGGACAAACTTTATACCACTGGATTTATTAGATTATCTGCTAACGCTTATACACACATTTGGCCTAACACTTGTGTAATTAGCTTTGTTATTTGATAAATCCAAAAAGGTAGATAAAAGTTAATTGCATTCTTTTAAATGCTTTGAAGAGAAACTTCCACAAGATTTCCAAAGCAAATGGCATTATGAATGAATTAGTAAATTATGGCATTTACTCCCAGAAATGTGTCATGTGAAACATTGCTGTTTACTCAGCGCTGAGGTGTAAGGTAGTATTTACTGCTTCATGCCTCATCATCCAGAATAATTGCAAAATACTTTGCTCACCACTCAATAATGGTTCTTAAATAAAGTAAAAATATCCCTGTGGAATATGACTTTATTGATACAAATCCAATGTTATTAAAAATATCTAACAAGAATATTGACTTTCACTGAAGTACTATGTAAGTAATTTGATAACATTTTAAACTGTAGAGGGTTTGCTATAGTGCAGCACTGATGTATTCTGCAAAGAGTTACAGTAGATGGGCAGTAAGAGAGCTGCATTATGAGCTCAGCTAGGGAAAGACTTTTGAACTATCTGATGTCAAAAGGAATTATTTCATTTCCTCCATCTAGGCCCTTTAGTGGTCATCAGGGAGCATTAGACATGGCGCTGCAAATCCCTCTGACTTTGGTGGGGCTGCAGCGTTGCTTGTCTGCTTACACCTTGAATCAACTCTCCCAATGTCACTGTAGTTGATATATGATGTCCATATGTATGCTGAGCTTACTTTACATTTGTCAGTGCAGCAGCTCTATATTTAAAAATGATCATCTGCAAGTGTATCATACACTTAGTATGGATATGCTACTGAATGTTTTCATAGCAACATGATCCCAAATACTTTCTGACAAATGTTCAGTTTTCAGTTTTACTTTAAGGACAAATTACCGTGTTGTATTTTTATAACTGTCTTAACTTCACTTTTTTAAAATACATATTAAGAGATGAGCCAACTTTGGACCTTAGCTATAACAAAGAAGCTGGTAAGGGATCAAATGGGTATGTCCACATTATACAAAATGTGAGTTTAAATGACATAATGCATGTAAGTGAAGCAAGTGAAGTTTCTCATGCGACAACACACTGTCAACACACACCAGAGGCTGGGAGAGAGTCCTCAGACTATGAGCTGCTGTGATGGGAATTTGTGATTCAGTGCAAGATGACCTTATTAAAAATGACTTAATAAAATAAATGAATGTAGTAATGTAACATCATATGAACATAACGTGGTACAATGAATTTTATTCTCATGTATTACATACTATTGCATACTGCATACTATTAAATCTTTACACTGCCCTGGTAAAATAAAAAAAAGCCAGCGCATTGCTCAATTGTACTTTATTTTCATGCAACATGTACTTTGTTAACCTTATTTACAGTATTACATTTGAAAGGCATTATAGATTGTGTCATCATTTTTTTGTTGTTCTCAGTGTCCAGCCTATTAATCCTGTCGTTCTGTAGTCTGACTGTTATCAAGAAAGTAAACAAATTACTTGCAGCGTCCCTTCACTTCAAACCCTTTGTCATCTCAATACATGGTGTAGCTAAATGATTAGATGTGTCGTCTCGTCTCTGTAACTGTCATAGCAAAAAATGCCTTTTTACATTATTTGTCAAGTCGTTCACAGCTGGTGAGTGTGGAACTAGCTAAGCTAATTTTCACTCGCTAATGTGCAGCGATGACAAGCTTGTTACTTTGTTTCCCATTATTATTCGCTCCTTTATAGTGTGTGGTGAGTGTGAGGCTGATTAAAGGGGACAATTGCAGTACAGTATGTTGACAGCAGCACCACTCTGTCATGGCACAGCACAAGCGAGGCCTTTCCCTGCTGAGTTTTCATAACACAGCGGAGACCATTTCTAATGCTGCGTTCAGATGGAAACAGTTAGGCAGGTCAGACCCAAGCTGCAGGTTTATCTGAGGGGGGCACTAAGAGTTGTTCCTCCTCTGCACAGCTTTGGTATACAGGCATTTGTAAAAAGTGGAATTTTAATTCATGGATACTCTAAATGTTTAAGCAACATTTAACCAAACACCAAGACTCTTTTAGAAAATGTAAAGGAGGAAGGATAAAGCTCGACATGTGTGAAAGAGATCGAGCATGATTAATAAAATGAAACCAGCTGTAAGTTTAAACACCAGTAGTTTTCACACAGTTGCTGTTAATGTACTTTTTTTGCTGTTTAGTGCACCCATTGATTTTCTTCCGTTCCCTCAGCATAAAAATCATAAAGTCTTAACACTTGCTTGAATTGTGCAGACTTTTTCTCATATAAACTTTACTATCAGGCAACAGTAATGTAGCACTGCTCGTTATACATTCAGACTTTATGTGTACAGTGATAGAAATCAATGCCTGTCTGTGTCCCCAGAACTGTAAATCAATAAATATAAAAACTTAACAAAATGCATTTGAAAATAGTCAGTTAAAATATAAAGCCTACTTGTTTTGTGGTTAAAAACTAAAGCTTTATATCATATTTCTGTGTCTCTGTTTACTACTAACAGTTGGCCATGTACTTAATATTTAATCTGTTATGTATCGGACCACATATGTAAATGCAGCTGCAGACGTGAGACTGTAAACAGTAAAGCCAGGAGATTAACCTGTGAAAGCAGTCTGGTACAGTATGAACTTATCACAGGCAGTCAGAATTTGCACTCAGTAGACCTGCATTGTATGTGCACCTACTGTATGAAAGGGATACATGTTCCTGCCTTGCATGGTGGCTCTTGGCATTGTCTGCCCACACTGGAGCAATGGGGCTCTCATTGCCTGTAGCACCGCTATAATCCTGCATTTGAAAAGGATCTGTTTAGGGGACCAGAGACAAAGCACTCTGTAGAGGGTATCAAGTGTCCCCTATCAAAGCCCAGCTCCCTAGGCTTTCTTCTAGGGGGGGCGGTTTCTGTGAGCTGCAGAGAAATCAAGGTGAGAGTAAAGCATGGTCTGCAGGGTTTAAGCATGGCTCCTGAAAGAAGCCCCGGCATTGGTCGGCGTAGGATGAGATCACGAGCTGCCACTTGTTCGGTCTGTGTTTCACAAGGTCGATACAGTGACTTCTGACGTGGTTTGTTGCATTTTTTTTCCCCCAGCAATGCTCCACTGACCTACTTCCTTTTAATCCCTCGATGTGACTTTAATTGACTAGAGGGAGGGGCAGGGAGGAGAGAGGGGTGTGTCTGTGTGTTCTAGGAGGGGGCAGCGGGTGCAGGAAAAGAGGGATGGGGGGGGTGTTGAGTGAAGATAGCGAACACAGGAGCAACCAAGAGAAAGGAAGATTTGAGAGCCTGAGTGATTTCCTGCTGCCACTGCTGTGTTCAGGCCACAAATTAATTTGATTCTGTTATGTAACTGTAATCATCATCCTCTCTAATCACATCAGTGGCTTTGTGAGACACCCAAAATAGAGGGATTGTGTGCTGGACAGGGGGGCGGGGCAAACTAAAGGGTCTGGCTGCTGTAGACCAAAGAAAGTAAATGGACGGGGGCCCGGCAACAGGAGTCGGAAAAAAAAACGACAGATGTCACAAATGAAAGGGGGCAACTTGACTATACAATAAACAAACTGGGATATAATTCTCCTAAAAAGAAAAAGAATGTATTTATATTTAATTTTAGGGTTTTTGTCTCCAGTTAACAACATCGTATTCTGAACCTTATAATCCAACAGTTATTTTATTCTGTGGGATACTAAACACTGAGCTGCATTTAAGGAGTCCATTTAGAATCACAGAGGGGGGGTTTTGTGAATATTGCATTATGTTTTGTGTTTTTATGCTAAACGTAACTAGCTGGCTGTTTGGTTTAGCTACAGGTATGTCAGCCTTTTCGTCAAACTCTAAGTAAGAAAGGGAATAACTGTTTTTCGTATAATGTCAAACTATTCCTTTATAGAACCTTTTTAATTCTTGTTAGTACTCAGGATGGTGCAGTATATTAGTATAGACACTGACCATGATGTTTGGTAAAGAATTACTAACATATTAAAATTACACATATGATAATGTCATGTAAACAATACAGTACCTCTTAAGTCCTTCTCATTTGTGTCAGTTCTGCACTTTATCACTGTTTGCTACCCTCCAAAAAAACAACGATTCATAATGTGTAATTAATACGCTTGTTTTTTAATGTTATGGCTCCAGAGTCTTTCCCTCCTTTCCTACTGTTGTGTTAGACATAAAACAAAACACACAATAAAACAAAGTTAAAGATCAATCTGACTGAAGCTTTTTTCCCCTGAATTCTTTAGGCCACGGTTATTGTGTGTTTAAAATCTAATATTGGGACAGTCTTAGATAATACCATGATCTGTCATGTGTCATCAGACTTTTTCCACCATGCCCAGTAATCATGGGATTTACTCTCACAATAGCGGGGTTATCAATCTCAATAGACCTTTTTTTCACGGCAGTCATTTGACCTTTCGCATCAGGACAAGCACAGGTGTTACTAATTACATCAATAATGGACGTCTTACATAAAATGCCCAGTAAGCCTTTCCTGTGAGTCAGCAGTATAAGATTATTAGAACTGGCCCATATTAATGAAATGCTGCTACCATTATTATTAAGATTTGTGCCTACCCATCCCTGCCATGACATGTCCAAATGTCTGCTGATGTAATAATATATGTACGCAGTGAAAATACTTAAAATTTTACAAATTGGATGATGATTTGATGCAACATGAAGGAGGCCAATAGAGGTAAAAATAATTGTTTTACACAAATTTCTTCTTTATCTTCATCATTTCCTTTTATCAGTTATTCAATTGCTACATTATTAATTCCTCAGTTGGGTGTTGTTTCCAAAGAACTGACCTAGGGACACGTAATGATTGGGCATTAAACAAGTACAACCACTTCAACATTTTTAGCATCTCTCTGTGTATTACAATGAATAACCTGCAGATACTCCCGGGCTCAAAAAGGGTCTGTTTGTTCCTGGAGCGCTAAAATGAAAACATATTTCAGCGACCGACAACTAAAAAGCTCACATCTATGAATATACAATGTGTTTAAATCATTTTCAGCATCGTACTGAAGACATTACGTTATTCTGCCATAGTGGAAAAATCGACAGGTTGCATGCCGGTTGTATCAAGTCGGGCCCTGCTTTGCTGGAAAGAACAGAAACCACTGAGCCATGACTTTGTATTATCAAAGAAATATTTCCTGCCCGGCATTAGATGGGTTTATGATAGACTGCTGTTCTCTCATTTTCTGGAGAGGACAGATGCCAACCAACTTGTCTGTTTTTGTCGGTTAAAAAGGGTGTGATGTACATTGTCTTTCAGCTAGCCGGCCGTGACTCTTGGGACCCAAGTTGTTCCAGATGGGTCAAAGGTTAACTGAATTGGTGAGGGTTGTCTCAGGTGGTCTGATTGGGAAGCTGAAGGCCCCCGTGAGCATCCTCTGTAAAGTGCAGTCTTGTGTCACATACTGACACACTCATGTTTGCCTTAAGTACCATGGGGTCCTCTGCTGTGTCCTGAAAAAAAAAAAACAAAAAAAAAGGCTGCAGTCTGTGAAAAAAACTCTCACTATGTCTAGTCCTTTGTTCTCAACCTGAGCTAGATGAATACAGTCATGCTGAAAATACAAGTGGGATGCAGCATCAACAGAGGTGTCTTGCTTCCTGTATCTATTGATTCTCTGTGATTGTAGCCTGTTTTTTTTTTTTATTTAGTCGCCGGAAACCTGGATGACAGCCTTCATCTAGGCTCAGGATACAGACGACCATGCTTTGTACCTTGTTAGTACACGGTTATGTGACAAATGCGCATGGTCCACATGGCTTTAGCTTTTGCATCAGAACTGCCTGTTTGTGTGTCATGTGTTTGTTGTTGTGGAAGGGCAGGAGGCTTGCGGTGTGCCTTCTCCCCTCCAGCTGAAACCTGTCAGTCCCCCTGGGGAGCTGGGCCCAGGTTTACAGGACAGCTGAGGCAGCCCTGACAGCCCGGCTCATCTCGTTTGGAGCAAGGCATGCCGCTTTGCCGCTCGCTGCCTGGACAGGATTTGTTCCCTTCCTGCCACTTTACATCCACAAGCTCTACATTTAATTAGAATCACTTGTCATGTCTCGTATATCACCTGGGCCTCTTGGTGTCAGCTGTCAGCCAAAGAAATGCGATAGTTATTCATTGCTCCGTGGAAGTGTAACAGCAAGGTCACAGGACAGAATGCACCTTGAGCTAACTGTACTTAATGTTCATGTGTGGTTGCACAGGGTGTAAGGCGTCAAACAGAACAGGTTCCTCAAATTAAGCTCTTGTTTTGCATCTTCATAAATATGTCCGTTAGAATATACATTATGTTACAGTGAGCCGTAAAACAAAGTGATGGAGTCCGGTGCAAGTGCAGATCTAATGATAGCTGATGGGAGGCCAGTGTAGTGTTGCATGGACATTTAGAGGCTGTTAGCGGCCATGGTGGGTTTTGGCTTGTGGGGCAATGTAAGATTACTTTCCGTGGAGCTGGATGAAGATCAAAAAAGGCTCAGAGATAAACCATGCAACCATGTGTCTCCAAGGGTATGCAAGCATTGCTTACACGCTGCCCTAAGATAATGCATATGTGATGGATGTTTTAACCTCTAACCTGCATTCACATCTGTGTGGCAACTTGCATTTTTAACCGCTCATCAGAGTGTCTGCTCGTCGGACACTCACCTGCCTCCGTCTGGTGTCTGTGCTGGCAGCACCGTGTACTGTGTTTGTTTTTTGCTCTGATCATGTTGTCCCTGTCACTTTAAATGGCAATGTGTTTTTTTTTTCTTTTCTTTTTTTTTCCTCCGGTCCCTCTCTTACTCTGTCTCTGTCTCTGTCTCTCTCACTCTGTCTTCCTGCTACAACAGCTTGGTTATATAACTCCCTTTTCTTTCTCTGACATCCCAGAGCTCATGCAGTCCGCTGACAGCACCCAAATGTCTGCTGGTAAACACACTGCTTTCTGTCTTTTCTCTCTCCTGATTTTTTTTTTTTTTTTTTTTTTTTACTTCCTCTTCTCCCCCCTCCTACTGCCTACTCCTCAGCGATTAGGGATTGATTCTCTTCTCTGTCCCTCTGCCTCCTCTTCCATTGGTTGGGCCCATATCCCCAGGCCAGTTTCCACATATTAGCACCCGAGGCCAGGGGAGGCGGGCAGATACGCATTGCCTGCCATGGCCCATGGATCCTGCAAGCCAGTGAAAAATGAGCTTTGGAGAGGCAATAAATTGCATCCAATTTAGAGATGAAGGCAGAAATAAATTTCTCTTTTCTGAAGTCTGAAGAAAGGGAAAAAAGCCCCTAGATAATTTCTGTTCCATCTTTTTTATGTGAAAATTTCTTTGAAAAATCCTTTTTGTGTTGTTTGAATTCATAAAATAATTATGTATCCACTATAGATTGCCTTTTTATGTTTCAGCAGGTTATGAAAATAATCATTCTTGTCTTTGCTGACGTGTTTTGCATCTTGCTTGAAACGCGTTTGAGTCAGAGGAAACATTTTAAAAAGATACATTTATCAGACATGATTTGGCACACACTCACACACACACACACACAGGCACACAGCCCCCTCCCTCCCCCAGTTTCTCATCATTGCATTATCCTAAATGAACTGTCCAAGAGGCTTAGGCTCTCTCAGCTCAGTGCTGCAGAAGTCTGGGAGAATGAGCGAGTGTGCGAGATAGTCAGGGAAATGATGAAAGGAAGTGTCTAGTAATGACCACATCAACTTTCTACCTCTCCTGTTCTCAGAGGCCTCCATCATTCCTTCATGGCACCTTCGTAAATGGTTCCTGAAGTAATGGAGAACTTCAGACTGTAAAGCTTGCATCAACAGTATAAGCCAATGGAGAGCCTATCACTCGTTTTCCCTGTGGTGGTGTGCAAGCCTCCTATTAGTCTCTGAAGCCCAAACTCCAGGCTGAGATGTTTCCCTTTTGTTCAGGTAGAGAGAGTGTTGTGTGCCAGTGCTTTCCTGTGTATTACCCGGCCTGCCAAAAAAACAGTGTAAGAGACATGAGGGGGATAGACTCTGGAGAATTGCATCCCATTCTGTTTTTCCTTTTCTCTTTTTTTTTCTTCTCCAAGAGATGTTTCGTCTCAGTTAAAAGGCTATGTTTCTCAACACCATTTCAATGTGCTGACACCCCAACTGTGAGGTGTTGAAATTGGCAAAAAACATTGTCAGTGCACAGTGTTGTGGTGCCAGTGAACTCCAAAAGTACAACATGAAAGGGGTGATTTTGTGTGTGTTAGAGTGTATTTACTGACAACATCACCATGCTGTTACTCATCACTGACTTCACCCTAGGAGATGAATAATGTGCAAATGGGCAAACATTCTTTGTTTGCAGTACACTCTGACAGTATTTACTTTGGATCACATAGTAATGTTTTGTTTTGCAGCCAAATAAGCTCAAATGGATTTACAGTGCCGAGCTTTAGATTGTTTGCTCACTGTGTTAGATTGTATTATTTTCTCACTTTCTGTGATCACTAATGGTAAAGTGACGCCTGTTACATAAAAATAAGACTAAAAGGAAAGAAAAAATTGTACTAGAAGATAGCTTCATCTGAAGTTAATGCAGCGTGTATTTTAAGTTGCATTATGTCAACAGTTTTGCTGTCTTGGGGCTGATGCTGCAGTGTACAACACGCTTGTGCTGTTCATCTAAGCAGGCAGTTAGCTAAGCTCAGCTGATTAATAAATAACCATGCCATGGTCTTGGATCAGTGCACCTCTAATGTGCTCAGACTCTCTGCCTTGTTCCTGTTGCGTCTATATTCCGCTTGGCTTCGTAAATGCAAAGGAGGGGTTGGGCCTTTCTACTGTCTTTCAGAGTGTCGTAGGGGCGTCTCAGCGTGTTGTCATCAAAGCCCGCTGTGGCATGAGCTCCCCTCATGCTGCCGTATTTGTCTCTCCACATGGCCAAACGCAATTGGACGTAAGCCTCCCATAGCTCAGCACAACCCCCCACCCGTCCACCCCCCTCCTGTCCTCCCCTCCCTTTGCTTGTGTAAATTATGTAAGTGCAGGGGAAGCAGCAGTGATGAGGCATACAGTTGTGGCATTTCACTAACCAGGGTTGTGTGCAGCACATGCGAGCCCGCTCTCCCGCTCGCTCGCTCGCTCGCCCGCCCGCCTGCAGCCTGGCATGCCAAGCCATGGTGTGCCCCGCCGCATCAGCTACACCAAATGCATTTTTAACTGGGGTTTCCAGAGCAGCCTGGCTAGACATGGTGAAGACATGGGGTTAGTGGGTTCACCTCACTGACTGTTCTCTAGTTAGGGGCTGACATCTCTAAATGTGCTGTCTGTGTATTGTGCAGCCATGCAGGGGAATTTCTCCCTCCTCAGCTTAGACGAGGCTCTTGCTCTGTGTTCAGCTCTTCTCATGAAATAACAATAGAGTGGCACTTTAAAACACAGACCTCACCAAAGATGAGCAGTCATCTCCGAAAAAGGCACACTAGCAAGACGGACGGACTTTTAAACTATAGCTTTCTTTCTTTCTGTTCTTTGGTTGTTGAGGATTATTTCGTATTTATTTTAACATTATACTGTGGGTTCTGTGCATCAAGCAACCTACATCATAAGGTTACATATCTATTTTTACAGTTTTGTTAGATCGTGTGCACTGTTTTTCCTGTTTTCTCCTTAAAAGCTGGTCTTTTTGGCAAAGATCTTTAATATCTGTGTCAATCATACTCACATACAAGTACACTTCCTCCATCTTTATCTTTGTTTTTCTCATCCAAGCACACAAATACAAACAGATACAAACAGACTATTAGCCATGAAATAACTAGTTTTTTGATAATTATTAGAATGACAGACAAATTATCAATGATTCTGATCGGACCTCTTTCAATGTAGCATTTTTAAGCAAGAAAACGCTAAAACCTACTGGTTCCAGCTTCTCAAATGTGAGGATTTTTTCCTCTGACTGATGCTTTTATTTTCGTAGCTTCTTTTTGAAAATTAAATGAGCAAATGTTAATATAAATAAAAAAAGATTACTCAAAGAAAACACCTGTTACACCGAATCCGAAGCCTTATATAAATAACCTAACTGCCCCCTCACCATCCTCTCATTTAACCCTCTATTTACACTCCGCTCACTAGCATGCAGCTCATCTACTCTCGTTCTCTGTTGGCAGGACCTCTGACCTTGATATTGCACAACAGGTGCCACTCATCTGTTGGATACAATCACCATGAAACAACAGGTTCCTTTTACCCCTGTGGTCTGACCTCATGTGCCTCTAAGTCCACCTCACTTGCCTAATAGCCAGTCTTAACCGTTGCTCTGTTGTTACTTTGTAGATTGAATAGGAGATAAGTGCCATCTCTGTCTTTCTGATCATCCACACGGTCTGTGAATTGCTTTAAGTAAGTGTGTCCCATCTGCCAGGCAGAAATCAATAGGCGCTATTCACGCTGCGCTGAGTTTGTCTGGTTTCTGAGGAATAATTAAAGAGCCAGCTTGCTACACACAACCATGATGACTAATGCTGTTTAAGGAATGCCTCTCTTACATAAATCAATAGTTCTTATTTCTCTCTCCTCCTTTTCCTCTATCACACTCTCTCCCTCCATCTCCTCTCTCTTGTTCTTTCACTGTGTGTGTATATGTGTGTGTGTGTGTGTGTGTGTGTGTGTTTATCAAGGCAGACAAAGTTCTCCTTTGTGCTTGTAGGTCAGTGTGTCACTGTGCCATGGCCATGATGCTTACATATTTTGACAACCCGTGAGTTAAAAAAAAAAACAAAGTAACCCTCCAAAAGCAAGACAGGTGCTAAAGATGCAGTTGTTACGGACGAACATGGAAACAATCTCTGTCTGTTTCCATTCTGGGACCCTTATTAACCCTGCAGGTCAAGGCTAGAAACAAAAGAGCATGCATCTGTTTAGCTGCATGTTCAAGCCTCTGCCTCCACCCCCCCAACAACAGAGAGGCAGAATAAATATGTGTGAAATAATGCATGGATATGAGTGAGCACCATGCACACCTTTCCACCATATTAGCTTTCCATAATTGAATAAAACATGGAAGTGCTCTGAACATCCCCTCAGAGGGAAATGGCAGTCACTAAAGCATAGAAGCCAACTCAATAAAGAATTGCAAATGAATAAGTGATGAGAAGCAAACGAAGTGTGGTATATGAGAACAAGGGAGTGATTTACTCTAAAACAATATTTGAAACAGCAGGTGAATGAGGGGCAATAATTACGTTGTGAAAGGAGGCTGGTTTTGAAGTGGTCGGCCTCACGTGAATTACTGCTGGGCTTTGAGTCTGGTCTGTTATTTTAAACCGTCCCTGTTTTAACTAGACAGAATATAGACTCAATTCATTTGCAAACATGACCAGAGAAACATCTCTGTCAGCCACATTTTTTTTTTTTTTTTACAGACACTGTACACGCACACACACACACAGAGAAAGAGAGAGAGGAAGGAGGTACGCTGTGAAATATCCTGAAGGTCCTTGGCAGCATTAGAGAAAGGCCTGGGAGGTTAGGAAACATCAAATCAATGCATTGTAATGTGAATTGACTGCTGACTTTGATCATCTGCCTTGGGAGTGCTTTAGCATTGAGTGCTGTCACACTGGCTGGGTTAAGCAAATATGGCATGGGCTGAAATGGAGAGAGATGGGGAAGAAGAGACAGGTTAGACTGGGAGTGAGAAAAAAGGGATATGTGATGCCTGGCTATCATCAGAGAGTAATGGGCACATTAAAATTCAATGTCTGCTTGGTAAATGGCATACTGTAGATGTTCTGCATAGTTAAATTGACTCCTAATTGCAGATAGCAAATATACATATATATACATACGTATATATATATTAATGACATGGGGTGGTGTTAAAACTGTACTGCTGTCTCTGCTCTGATGCTGTATATTTCTTCTTTTTTTTAACTGTCCCGGTCAAAAGAAGAAAAACGTCTAGCCCAGACTCAATTGTATTGCTGGGCAGACAGCTGATACCCTCCTCTCAGCTCCCTCCAAAATGATGGGTCAGCCCTGCTTAGTGTCAAAAGCTGCTGATATTCTAGCTCTGAAAGTGGAAATGCCCTTAAGCCTTTCTCCTATAATGGAGTGGCCGGTCTAATCTTGCCCTTTCTGAGTGAGAGCAGGTAAGGAAAAGAGTTTTTACCACAACACTTTGACCCTTTGCTTTGGCACTATACTGTCCAGATTACAGTGCGGTGCAAGAGTGGCTTCCTTTTTCTTTTTTGCCACTGTCCCTCAGCTGCACCATCCAGTATCCTCAGGAGGATGCCCCTCTTACATAAGGCACACGGGAAGTTATTGCTCTGGATGTCACAGCCAGTTTATGTTTCTGCTGTTAAAATGTCACATTATTTTGTTACCATTATTTATCTTAGTTAAATTGCTAAAGCTGTGGCCAAAGGAAAATGATTAAAAATAGACGTTTGTCCTCCTAGTCAAAAAAAAACAGAGACATTTGCAAACTAAGAAGGATGGACAGCTAGAGCTCAGATGGAGTGTTTGACAGAAAAAACAAAGTGCTGTTGGGTCACTCTGAAATATGAGGGAGGACAGAGGCCGAACAGGAAGAGAGAGATTCCTTGAGTCAAGCCAGAGCAGCAAAGAGAAGCCCAAAACCTCTTGTCACTGTATGAAAAGAATAGCAAGGCGACCCGTAGGTATTGGGCTGCTAGGTGCATCTCCTAACAAGCTGACTGTTCAAAGGCTTTTTAGTGCTCTAGAGAACATGAAAGGCATGTTTAAAAATTTAAAAGCCCGATCTGTTCCAGTGCTATGGAGCGGCAGAGGGAAGCAGATTTTTACGTCGCCATAATTCCCTAGTTGCTTGCTTTGTAAATTAATTAAGATGTTTATGACAGCTGCTTGCACCTAATGGAATGCTTATAGACTATGCTATTAATTATTACTGCTGGCCACGGCTGCAAGCTTTCACATTGCTGAGAATGTATGGCTGTGGTTGCAGTATAGGCGCCCTTTCCAGCAGCAACCTCAGACCGCTTTGGTCTTTTCGTTTGCATTGAGAATTAGTGGACTGTCTGTACATACGCTGCAGATGTTGTTATAGGGGTCAGTCTTGTATTCTCTTCCTACCATATGTCTGGCCATCTACACTGTAGTGTTGGCAGTTGCATAAAAGATCATGTAATGCAGATTAAAATAAAAACATTTATTGAATTAGGCAATAATTTCTGAACACCACATGGAATGTTACAGCTGCCTTGGTTATAAGCACAGTCTGATTTCAAATGCTGATGGGATGTTTTCCATGTGTAAAGTGCAAAAATATGATCCCTACCCTCTGTCTTTCCTCTTTGTAACCTGTCATCACTATACAATATATATTATCTGGCCGTGTCTTCTTGAAAATACCCCTTTTTTCTCATGCAACATTGGGAGTTTATATTAGGATTGTCATCTTTCTACCTGATAAACCCGCAGCCCTTCCTACTAACACTACCCAGTTGTTAGTATAGGGCCATTGTACAGCGAACTTTGACTGACCTCATGAGTCCAGAGGAAGTTCAGTGGTTTGCTGCAAGCTGTAAGCTCAGCTCTGGCGGAGAGTTGTTATGTTTTCAGTAAGAAAGCATAAACAACTCGACTGCTGTTCCTATGAGTGTGCAAATGTTAGTATGGCTAATTATAGTTCCTCTTTCATACGACTTCATCACAAGTTCTTCCTCTGACATTGTTATGCAATGGCATAAGAATAACCCTATCAAAAGGAAGAAGCTGCTAGATACAGAAGCAGAAATCTTTTTCATTTTTATATTTTAAATTTCTATATGTGCTTATTTTTTGATTTGGAATGTTGGTTGAACCTAAGTTAAGGCATTAATGGTCCAAAGTACCTGAGTACATGTACTCAAGTATTGTATTTTATCACAGTTCAGACATTATACTCCACAACTTTTGACACTTATATTTGTCAGTAATTATTACTCATTTCTTTGCATATTAAGAACCTGTAGCAATAAATTGACACCACCCAAAAGTAATTAAAAATGCTACATTAAGATGTTGCTGACATTCCTGTTTCATATAATTAACTTTACTGACAGTGTAAAGCTTTCAAAAGTGAGCTCACTTTACAAAATGAAAATGTTGCTCAGTGCAGTGCATATGTTAAACGGTGGTTGCACACAAAGATATTATTACCAGCAACATTATGAAACACTTACAAAATATAGCATGTTATAAAACTAAGACATCACAGCTGGTTTGACTGCTTTAGCAAAACTCAACCTAATAAAGTGAACATTTGTTATTGTTGTAAACATTTGTCTGTAGTTAAAAGCTCAGGCACATTTGGCACTGGTTTTAATCCTTCCTAATTTATGTTCTAACAAAATAACTAATTTATTTTTTAGATTTTTTAAAGGAGAATAGCAAAGCAGAAAATCTTATTTCTACTTCACTAAATTATGTTTATTTTTTTAGACCAAATTCCAATCTTACTTTTCCCATATAAAATTAAGTCATGATTTTAAAGTTAAACAAGAAGAGGGGTCACTCGTCGATTAAAATGGTCACAACCACTAAACAAATGCAATCCGTAAAGATGGATTACAAGCGATAAAAGGTTGGTAACCACATATACAGTAGGAATAGGCTATATTGTATGTGTGTGTATGTGTGTGTGTGTGTGTGTGTGTATATATATTGTGCATTTTCAAAATTTAAAACAGACACAAGTCCTGGGTTTACTAGCTGTCTTGTTTTCAGTGTTGGTAGAAAGAATCTCTTAACAGCACGAGCTTCCAGACAATGTATCCCATGGCATCAAGTTACCTTAGAGTCAATAGGGCAAATAAATAACCCAACACAGCCTACTCTGTCGATTACACCACGTGGAGTAAGTTTTTACCCCTCTGTTCCGGAAGAACGGAGTCATCACGTCTCTGCTCTGTAGAACCTTATCCTGTGTTATCCTCCAATTACATTTACATAGAGAATGCAGCAGGGAGGGAGAATGCAACAAACTGAAGCACACTCCACCTGCACCACAAGAGGCGTTGTGTGAAATATGTATTCAGTCTTTCATCAACCTCTTTATCTGCTACGCATGAGTTATCCTCGTGTGTAAAGTCCTCTGTTGTGTTAGCTTTGAAAAAGGAGGCGGAAACTGTGATCTGTGTTCTATTAATCATAGTCCAGCTCTGTGGCTGTCCCGTTATCACACATGTGTGTAATTACAGGGTATTTGTGCTTTAAGCATGGCTCTGTTGCCTGGAAATGGAAGAGTGGCTCCACTGATGAACTCCTTGCTAATAGGACTACCTTTGATCTGTGTGGAGCATGGAAGGCTTACAGAACTCACAGGTTTTAATTATGAAATACATGAAAAATAGATGCTGCACTAAGTGCCGACCGTCACTGCAGTGAATCACAGTTGCAGCGCACTCGCTAGTTTGCCTCTGCTTTTCCTTCCTTTATGTCTTCCTGTGCTCAGAAATACCTCAATCCCCGTTTCTCTGACTCAGTTCATTACTGCAGAGAAGCAGAAAAGACTTGCATTCATCCATCCATTGATCCATCTGTCTATCCATCCATCCATCTATCCATCCTTTTCCTTTTTCTTTTGCTTAACCAGATTGAGGTGGCAGCAGCTAAGCAAAGTAGTAGGGTTTCCGTCTACCCAGTAACATTTTTCGAGAAGCTGCAAGCTTTTTCGAGGAAATCCTAAGGTGTTCTCAGGCCAGAAAAGTTTAGAATTTCTCTAATGTGTTTGGGGTCTACCTACAGGTCTCCTAGTTGGATGTGCCTAGAAAACTGACAAGGGAAAATACACAGGAGGCATCCTGATCAGATCCCTGAACCACCTCAGCTGGCTTCTTTTGAATTTAGGAGCAGTGAGTCTGATCTAAACTCTCTCCAAATGCCTGAGCTCCTAACATACAGGGACTGGGTGGCTTAAACAACAGTCACAGTACCTCATGCTCCCCCAGTTCCCCTCAAAAACTCCCAACTGAACATAGGCATAGGCCTCTTCCAAGTCCCCCAAACACATGCAAACTAAATGATACACATAACTGCAACAGCCCTGCCAGGGTGTAGCTGTACTGTTTAAACCTGCACTGATGGTCCTGGATCTGAGGTTCAATCAACTGGAGCCTCCTTTTTAAAGACCTTAAAATACACTTCTCTGGGACAAATAACAATGTGATTCTCCAATAATTTTAAAAACCCTTTGGTCCCCTTTTTAGAACTGCCACCCAAGTCGATCCATCAGAGCCCAAAGTATCCTTCAGCTTAGCAGCTGCCCGCATTGTCGGCATCCACAAGTCAGTTCTTAGGTTGACACCATGACAAGCACAGATGACCCTTGAACAGAACTCCTAGCAGTGACGTTTACTGCTAAACTGTCAGCCCTTTAAAAAGCAACATAGATCCATTGTAACAAATACTTTCTAAACTGCAAACACACATGCACTTGCACAGAAAAGAGCTAATTTTTTCTATCTACACCTAAGTTAAAGGGACACTAGAGAAGTTTTTTATTTCATTCATGGTTTTTAGTTGCTTTCCTCTT
>JAPZDV010000023.1:14813435-14829263 GCA_029814665.1 Acanthurus lineatus
TTAATTCTTTTATTTGCTAATTAAATTGTTTTTAACGACTAGAAGTTGAAAAAAAATTACAGAATTTTTTTTCCCCAAGCCTCCTGCTAAGAGCGAAAAAAGACAAGTCCATAATATTAATTAGTGAATTGACAGACATGTAATTCATCTCAGAGGAAGTTTTCATTACATGGGAGGCTTCAGAGGGGCAGTTTGGCTTATTGGCAAGTGCTAAGACCAGACCTAATGGGGCTACAGTTCCCTCCCTTCTGAGCAATTACAGCCAAGTCCTTATCAGCAGAGCCACGAGTCCACTGTTGTGGGACCTTGACTTCCAACACACTCACACAGAGTGATCCTTCCCCATAGACCCTTGTTCATTAGACAAGTGCCTGCTATACTGTTCTTTACTGGATGAGAATTGAGACTGAATGAGTGATGGTAATGAAAGGGTTCCAATATAATTCTGAGTCAGCCTTTATAAAGCTGATATTAGCTGACATTAGTTTGTCATCAGAGCTCACCTTTCCCCCAGGTGATTATACAAGCAGGCTTGTGTGTGCAACCCATTGACAGACCTGGAAAGTTTTGATAGCAAATTGTCACTAACTATCAGAACACTCATCAACTCATCCAATCTTTCATAACTGCTGTTCTCTAGATGACATAAAAGGCATACTGAGATCAGACGAGGAAGCTGAATAAAAGAAGTATTGAGAAACACTTCATCTGTTAAAATGACTGTACCTCTTGCAATAGCAGCTTACCGCTGTGGTTTCCTGAAGTAGATAGCCTGTGAATCATCCTCTACAGTCACGCATTGAAACCGACGAAAGAGAAAAACAAAACAAGTGAAAACAAACAATTCTAAGTAGATCTGAGATTCACTTTATTTAACCCAGTGTGCTGCGTATTGTGAATATTTAAGTTATTCTGAAAGGTTAACCCAAGGGGGCAAGTCTCTATTGGCCCACTGTAATACTATTACAACCCATTATTGTTTAAAAAAAAAGTGCATAAGGAGTGTATGCCTCAGGTGCTGTAGGCAATTGTGTTCCCCCTTTAGATTGTAACCTGTGTAGGGCCAAGGTAATATATTGTAATGTGAGTGGAAATTCACAAGTTTTGTCTCTGGGGAACTTTACTGTTGTCTACTAGAGGGAGAGCAATCTTTAATCTCTACACTGTAATAATGGTGAATTGTGTTGTATTTTTCTGTATACATTCTTTAAATAAATAAAAAAAAATAGAAAGGTGTAGATTATGTTTTTATGTAATTATACCATTTAAAATAAACAGGCTTCTGACAACGTATCCATTTCAAATCTCTGTAGTTAAAGCTGTTATATATAAGTGTGTAAACACACACAGTGGTGGCCTATTCAGCTGCTGTTTCGGTGGAGCTCAGTAACAGTGAAGTAAGCCGGGGTGGTCTGCTGAATGTGGTTTGTCTTTATTTATGGTGCGGGCTGAAAGGCTATTGGATTTCATGTGTGGTTGATGCTGGATCACTGAGAGATTACCGCTGGGCTGGGAACCGCCAGCACAGTGAGTACACAGAGGCCTGCCTGTGCCCCTGGCCTCACTTTGACCAGAGCTTAGGGCCTTCCTGCGTCTGTCAGGCCCCCGGGACGAGCTCGCACTCAGAGGAGAATTACTGTATAGTACAGCTAGAGCCAGGATCAGAGTTAACAACATCAGAGCAGCAGAAACCCTAACATTTTGGCTTTTCACCTACAGTACTGAACTGAATCGCACAACAAAACAACTGGATGGAATGCCTCAGTGGTTTCTGGTTGAGCGGTGCTTTGTTTATTTAGTCAGTGTTTCCTGAATTTTTCTTCCTTCTCCATAGCTAACCTTCACTGGTCCTCCGAGCATGTTGCAGATAAATAATGATAACAGAGAGGCAGCAATGATAAATATTGCCATGACAGTGATATGAACTGGATGCCTCAGAACACACATAGGGCTTTTTTTTGCCATGTAAGAGCCTTGGACGTTGAACAACAGATTCGTTATTGGATCTTGACATTTTTTTTTAAGCGTTCAGCTAAGTGAACCTACGCGGCAGTGTCTTACCAATAACAATAGCTCTTATCGCAGCGTTCCCTGCGGTACAATTAAAATTCCGTCAGAGTCTTCAATCTGCCTTCCAGCCATGCCTGCTGTTTCTCGGCCCTCCTGGGCCAAGTCAATTCCTCTGCTGCAATGTATAATTCACGAGCCACCAAACAGCACTGAGGACTCACCTGGAGACTCACAGGCCCAGCAATGCAGAACTGCATGGGGGGGAGACGTTCATGAAGCCTGGGAGACATTTGTAGGGGGCGAGGTTCGTGTGTCGTGGCACCTCAAGTCAGCCAGGGCCCCTGTGATCTCAGGGTCACCCCGATAACATTGCTGCTCTGTTGGGATCTTCTAACTTCTTGTCTTTCTCAGTAAGGCATGTATGCTTTTATTTTTTTCTGCCCTTCCTCCTTTCGTCTTCTGAAAGACAATTGTGGTGTCCTCTAAAACTAATTTGGATGTATATCTTCTATTTGCAGACAATTCCATAGCGATGCATTGGAGTAACCTGTAGAGTCTCGGAGTGGTTGCTTTTAGTTAAAACCAATTAGAAATGACCAGAAATAACAGCGCCTGGAGACAGAGAAGTCATTTTTCTCTTGAGCCTCCCCAGAGAGTTGGCCTCTCCATGGATTAAGTGTTTTAGTATATTAGGGGGCAGCTGATTAGAATCATTGTGCTTTTTTAATCATTAAATTTTTACACGTATAGTTTTTAGCAGTATAATAGCTAATAAGGCTAAGTGTGTCACTGCAAAAGGGAGGATTGTTTAAATGACTTTGTGTATGAAACTTGGCCTTCACAAAGACTGCCAAAGTTAGAACAGCACCGAGGTCCTTGAATATGCTCATCCATCTTATTTTATGACTTTTGATGAGATGTGCATTAATGCAAGTGTAACCTTGCATCATATCTTTTTACTTCAGCAGTGTTTCAAACCATCTAACCTACAACATTACTTAATTTTTTTTAAAAAATGTATGTGTATTTTATTGGCAAGTACCTAAAGAAGTCAAAACTAAATATTCTACTTTTCCTCAACCATGATTTCTTATTTTTTTTTCAGTTTCTGAAATATGCAGCACCATAAATCATAACCAATTTTTTTTTTCTAAACAACTGAGACTGCTTTTGGTGCTTTGTGATGGCTAAGAAGAGAAACACATTAATTGTTTCTAATTATTTTCTCTCAGGAATGTAGCCACAATTTGTCAGTCTGGCAAGCAGCAGCGGTCAAAAGATGGACTACTGAATGTGGCTGTATCTATCATTCTTAAGATGACCATGGCTATGGCACCGTCATTAACCAGTAACCTCAGGAGTAGCCTAAAATTAACACATACAACTGCCATGATTAAGACAGGACAATAACCAAACCTTCTCGATATTGCATGATAGATTTTTTTTTCTATCTGATAGACCTTATTAACAGTGGAGAGTGTGCACTGCTAGCATCCCCAAGGCCTATGGTATTGACCCGTAGTTCTAGTAGGTGTCTAGCCCGTCCCTCGCCGGACCCTCACTGGGCCCTCACTGGCTCTTCCTACAGCTGGGTCTGTTGCGCCGGCTGTGTCCTTGTGTGCGGCGGGCGTGTAGCAGTGGCATGTGGAGCAGGCGGCAGGAAGCAAGCCTCCCTGTCTCCCCAGACTGAACAGTGAATGAGGATAAGTGAGGAGCGCCAGTCAATGAATCAAGCAGCAGGAAGGGAGCAGCCAGGGGGGGAGTGTGACGTCCCCACGGGAGAGGCCTCGCATTAGGAACTTCCTCGTCTGTGTGTTTCTGGCACAGGTTAAATGGATCGCTCCCATTAGCGCGCTGAGAGGACAGCTCCATTATATGAAGGAGACTGTAACTTTGAATGTCACGGTGCAACAACCCCAGAGCACGCCTCGTCTCCCAGGGAGGCAGGGTGACAATAACCATCCATGATAATCATTCCCTGTCAGGCTTTAAGGAACCTGAAATTATGACGTACAGCCTGCCATGCGCCTCAGACTTCATTACAGCGCTGTCATTACAGTCGCCTGCGATGGCACACTGCTCCGCAGCGGGCTGCAGCACTGTGGCTGCTAAAACCCCAGACTCACACACCGCCTGTCTAAGTGGCATGTTTACAGGATGTGTGCCCCCCCTGCAGATAGACGTGATGGAGGTTAACCTCTAGTCGCCTGCACAGTGCATCTCTTCCTCTATGGCATAGGCAAAGTCTCATGAGAACATGTGCTGAACTGTTTATTGTTGCAAGGGAAAATGTGACTGATCAAAGGCCACACAGTGACAACTGTCCCTCCTTTCATTGTGACAAATGGTAATGTTGAAATTAGAATCCAGCTGTAAACTTCATACAGACAACAGGCTTGCTTTTGAACTTCCATTTATATGATGACTTTAATAAATCATGGCCACAAAGCACATGTGCATTTAAAAAAGGTGATTCTCAAGTTATGAACATACATACAGGGGCCTGTTTGTCAGCCAAGGAGAGCTTCACCTACACACTAACCTCTGAACCTGCCATTCAGCGTAGGAGACATGAGTTGGCAGGCAATGCCGAAGTCAGTGCCTAAAAAAAACTCACTCTTTCTCACTGCCTGACTCAGTCTTTTAGTTTGTGGCTCCCTTTCCATGCCACCTCCAGTCTCAGGTCTCTAAATGACACACAGAAAAGGAAGCGGACCCGTTAACCCAACCCTCCTGCTTCCTGTAACCTGCATAGCAACAGGCCAAATAATCCTTTGTCATAAAAGACGGCTTTGGTTTTATCTCTGCACTAAAACAATAAACAATAAAAAAAGAACTGTTTTAACATGATTAGATATTTTTGATTTGAAGTAATTCTTGAGTATCAATATTACGCAAAAGGACACGCATTTGCACGTTTGTCTCTTTTGACAGTTTCTGTGTTTCTTTCTGGAGTTTGTATTTACATGTGTGTAACATATCCCTTTCTTTGCATCTAGTCTTATTGACGTAATACCAAAACCATCTAGCAGTGCTGTGGAATTTTTCTTTTTTTTTCTTACAACTGTGGCATTGTTGAGAAATGATTTGGTGAGCCGCTCCCCATAGCACGCACATAAGGACACACTCAGGCATCACAAGTATCAGATTGATGTGGTACACATTTCTGCTGACTGCAGAGAGGGTGGATCTTGTATATTGACAGTTGATGCCATGCTTTGACAAAAAGCAACGTGGACATAGAAAAAAAAAATAAGGTAGAAGGTGACAAGTAGACAGTTTAAACAACATATGTTTCAAAGTGTATTGGGGTTTTTTGAGACTTTAAAGAAACTTCCTGAGTCCAGTAAACAAAACTGTGTTTGGTAACACTGGAAATTCCCCATGGTATCTTTACAATACATATCTCTCTAAAAATAGACTTGAATATGTAAGGCATTCAAATTTTGTGTTCACTACTGTGAGGCAAAAGAAGTTTACTTAGTATCAGAACCACACTCTTATCTTGATTGATCTTTGTATACAGACTTTAATTTATGTTGCTAGGTAAGTGCATATATTTTTTGTCACATTCAGCCCTTGTTTATATTAAATATGCACACAGAGCTCTTGATACACAAAACTGTCTTCAAGGGTTAACATGAATTTTAAATTTATAAGTCTACATTTAAAGTAATTATAAGACAACAAAAGAACAAACAAATTCACTTTCTATAATATATAACCAAAGTTGTCAATTAAAAAGGCTACATTGAGCACCTTGAAAGTCCTGACAATTCTTCATTCTTTCACATTATTTGTTCAGCTTGTAATGTCTTGTTGTTAGCTGTATGTTTGTGTAGGTGCATTGAGAACAGTGAGAAACCACAGTCAAAATCCTTGTATATGCACACTTTCCTGCCAATAAAGTAGTTTCTGATTCTAATTTTGAGAAGATGAGGTTTAGAAACATGAGCCTTCACAGTGCCAGAGGAATTTATCTTTCTTAACTTTGTCTGTGAGGGAGCCAGTGACAGCTCGTAAACATTATCAGTCTGTGGTCTGTGCGGCAAACTTGAGTTTGCCGCACAGAGTTTGAGCACGCATATACTGTACACATACAATCACACGACTTGTGTTTCTTTCACTTCCTCTGTCACAAACATTTTGCCAAGCCAAAAGGTTGTTTATGACTTTAAGATCTGTGGTCAGACAATACCTTTGTTAACACTTTACTGGAAGGCAATAAAGGGCTACAGGCTGTAATATTGAATATTCTCACATGTTGTGTGAATTTAATATGAAATTAGGTACCTTTAGATAAAATGGTATCTCTTGTATAATTCTCACCAGACTCCCCTTAAATAGTCTGAGAATGTCTGTTTTATATGTCTGGAGAGGCAGTAGTGTAAGTTTGGACAAAAAGCCAGGAAAAAGTTGCTAATTTGCTGCTTCTTTCTAAAACAGTTTCCACTGGGTGCACCAGCTATGTTCCTTGCAGGGTCGCAGAAGTTGTGTTACCCATCAAAACAAAGAGCCAGTTAACTGCCTAATATAAACATTTACATCTGAATGTTGCAGCACCTTGACACCACAGCTCTTTAATGGACCATCACCTCTTGTTGGTTCATGTCCTATTCAATTGAAGTGTAGAATTAAGACAGGATTACTGTTTATTTTCTCCTTGCGTAATGTCACAGTTGGACTGAACAGAAGCTTTTAGCCCTGAGCACTGGAACAGTGCTAGAGCTCCATCACAGACTGCTGGCCCCTGGGTGACTGTTTTCCCTCTTTCTGCTCAGTGGAGTTGATATCAGTTATGTGTTACTATGTGTATGTCTATAGGAGGCTGAAGGACTTATTTGTTTTCCCCCTCGTTGCTCTTTGACTCGTTTCCCCTCAAACGTGTCTGAAACATTGTTATCTCCGGCCAGACGCTTTTTTCACAGAGAGTTATTGAATCATGTCAGCTTGCCATCCCCCGAGTTTCAAATGCAAGCTGTAGAAAAATTAGCCATTGCTTCCGCATGACAAGTGGGATCTATTAGTGTGCTATCGCCCTGCAAAGCATGAGCATCCAGTGGGCCGCTGGGGACCACAACTGGGTGTGCGCTCGTCCGCATCAGGCTCCTGGGGCATTAGAGCAATGTTGCAGACAGAAGAAGGAGCCGGAGCCACAGATCTAAACCCAAAGTGGCTCATTCGATGAGTTGACACCCAAAGGGGTGAGGAAGGGCAGCGTCAGCAGTGGCAGCACAGCTCCACCTCAGCGATAACCAGGTCTGACTCATGGTGGTCAGTTAGAGCATTTGTTTGATAAGCAGTTTGCAACTACACTCATCATACGCATATGTGTCTCATATGTAGTTTACCAATTCTTTTCTCCTATTTAACATTTTCTATAAAACCTCACTTAGGATAACAATAGACTGTTGAAATTTGAATTTAGTTTTAGGAAGTCTGTTGTTGTAGAAAGATGAAGAGATGAACCAGTCAGGTTATGTCACAGTTTCAAATAGTTATCATCCAAATTTTAAATGGCCTGTTTGCTTTGAATATAGGGATCTTTAGTGGACTCTACCCCAGGCCTTTTGGAAACAAATAATATTATAGCTATGTAATGTGCTATACACATTGTCACATACATATAACTGACTGAGCAACTGACTTATCAAAGCATTTAAGGGCAAAGATGTTGGCAGATATCTGTTTAAGGAGTAGATTGTTTTGTAAAAAACATTTTTTTATCTTTAGAAATAGGTGAGCCATTTTTTGCGGTGCAAACAACAGCTCTTTAAATTGGTAAAGGTGTGCCACAGGGCTCTATATTGGGTCCTCTTTCATTGTCAGATATATGACTGATAATCTGTGCCACTTCCCATTGCACTGCTGGTACCATTTTAAATGGCACAAACTCACACTTTAATCCGACTGTCACAACTGAACACTTTTGATTTAATTTTTAATTTTTCTTTTTTTAAAAAACAAAAATGCATCCCTAAATATATATTCCATTTTTTCAGTCGTTAGCCTTTTAAAACCAGTTTTAAATACAGTCATCTCTGCAAATGAAATTATGTGTGTACAACAAATCCTCTTTCAATTGTATTCTTTATATTGTGACTTGACTTATGTCCTATGCATTCATGTGTAAGTAAAGAATTAATTTTTGATATGCTTTCATACCTATTTTTGTACACAAAAAAGTGAATAGATGTACTGTCTTTAATGAGACTACCCCTTTAAATAAAAGAATAATTAACTGACATTGAGGTCAAAGTGCCGTCATCCCGCTCTGGGCCACATGCTTAGTCATGTGCTAATGCCCAATCAGTGTGGCTGTTCAGCACATTAGCATTCCAAATGTTGTTTGTTTTAGTATAATTTTTCATTCATTGCCCGCAGAGGAGAGAGTTTTAGCCACCTTGTCGTGGATGTTGATGTAGCATGGCCGTAGGTCAGACACCAGCCTACGCATAACTGCCCTAGGCCTGCCACGTCAGTGACCTTGGACAGTGACAGTCTGTTAGACCACAGGGTCTGTCTCATAGCCATGATCACTTTCAGGTGGCCATTGTATCAGCAAAGCTCTGTATGAATTATAGTCTGAGCTGGGTGCTTTACAGTTGTTTTTATATACTGTTTTCATGTGTTTTTTTTTCTCTTTGCAGGTATCTCAGTAACAAAGAAGACACACACCTGTGAGTACAGAGTTTTCTTTATCACTCTGGTTTTTATTTCTGTTGCACTACAATCAATTTTAAGACTGCAAAAAAATATAATTTGATTCAAAGACAAATACTTCCCACGTTTAATGTTGAAAAAACATTCTCCATGCCTCATATACAGTGGAGATGATAAGATCATCTTGTTTCTGTCTTTGTTGACTCTTTTTTCATCAGTGCCTTTATACATCTTGCTGTCTGTATTGAAATAAATCATTACCTTCAATTAGATCAGTGCCATCCACTTTTGCTATTTTGTATTTCTCCATCCTTGAGAGAATATGATGATAACCCCAGAGAGGAAATTAAAATGCTATGCAGTCTTATGACTGTTTAATAACCATGTACACAGCTGAAGCAGCCAGTGTGCTGAAGCACTTCTTTGTTTTTTGCAAGGCCTTGCAGCTGAGCAACGCGGATGTGGTGTTGTGTGGTGCTTTGTAACCTCTGAGGCTGCATTAACTACCGAGAGTCTGTATTCTTCAAGTGCAGATCATATCACTGAAATTGAAAGATACAGACACAGTATGTGACACATGTCTCACATGTGAGATGCAAGACTTCTTTGTGCACTACAACAATAGTACTCAGGCTTTGCCTTTTTTTCAACCACCACTGCACTTTTCAATTTCAGTCTGCTCATGAAGAATTGATGAACAGTCAAACCTGTAGAAATCAATGATTTCCAAAAGATTTGTACTGTATTTTGACACGTGTGAAGTGCAATCGAAAAGGCATGTAAAACCGCTTTTGTGTTGTCTACTGCAGTGTGTCTGTGTATGTGTGTACATCAATGTGTGTGTGTTCATATCCCACTGTGTGAATGGAAGAAACCCTGAAGGCTATCCTTTCGCTCTGATCACTCTGATGAAACTTGTGGAGAGGGACGGCCAGAGGGCTTTTCTGTAAGAGCGGTCGGAGTGCTTCAGATTGTGAGAGGCTGCATTTCGCCCGTCTCTTTCTTACATCAGACAGCAGGGCAAAGGATATGATCTTCTATGCTAGACAGCTCTACCTTACTCAAACAGCCCTGTCAAAACAGCAGCATGATTGTGTGTTAAGCTATTTGCTTGTCTGGAGGGCCTATGGTATTTTCTTTTTTTCTTTTTTTTTTTTTTTTGATGTACGTGTGTCTGTGCATGTTCATGTTTGTGTCAGGATATCTTCAAGGTAGAACAGAAACGCTTTGACCCACCATCCACCGCCCCACTATCTTAATTAGTGCGGCGCTAAGCACCTCTACACCGGAAGGGGGCTCAAATCAAAGAGCATGATTTAAGAGTCTTGGGTTCAAAGCCCTGGGCAGAGACTGGACTACGCTGTCTCATTTCACTGAGAAATATTCAAATCTTGTCCATGTGAGGAAATCAAAGTAAAGCCTCTTAACAAGTAGTTGATTGCTGTGCCTCACAGACAGGAAGCGGCTGTAGAACCTCGTCGGAGCTGTGTGCACAAGAAGACATTCAAGGGCCAGTTAATGGTCATTGAGAATGCGGAGGGGAAGGTCTTTTTCAGAGGAGCCCGGTGATTATATGGCTGGTGGAGTAATAATGAGGGAGATTGCTCTGCCCTACATGGTTATAGTCAGGCTGTAGATCTATTTCTGTTCTCAGAGTGAAAACATTGGCTTCCCCATTACACCAGTACGCACTGCCGCTTGTAATGTGAGCTTGGCAGTCTTGCTTGTAGTGTATGTGTGTGCATGTGTGTGTGTGTGTGTGTATGTGTGTGTATATGTGTGTGTCTGGGAGGTCGTCCCAGTCCAACCCAGACCACAGGGATGGGCCGTGTCTCTGACTAAGTCCCAACTCTGCCTGAGTGATCAAACTGCTGGAAGCTCCCTGCCATGCCTGTCCCCTCATCAATATAAATTACAGGGGCAGCTGTTCACTGGCAGACTCCTCTCCTCTCTTCTCCTCTCCTCTCCTCTTCTCTCCTCTCCTCTCCTCTTTCTTTCTTCTACATCCCTGTTCCATCCACTGGTCTAATCATTGAGCCATCAGAAGGTGAAATATTCTAGATGAAAACAGATACGTAAATTATCGTGCCAATGACGTCCTTTCCGTTTTCTGACTATCAGAAGAACTTATGTAGGTGTAGCAGCCCCTTCTCTTTCTCTCTTTTCTTTTTCTTTCCCCTCTTCTTTTTTTTTCTATCCCCATAAGGGGCGGCCCCAACGCCAACACTTCTTTTACCACAAGGCTATAATTCTTCGTGAGAAGTCAGTTGTGGTTTTCCTGTACGTTTCCCTGCCACTTTAACATATTCTCAGAGGTGGACTTTTTGAGACAGCGTGAATACCCCTAAACTGCTGCTATCAAGAAGAGTCATTAGTAAAAGATCAGGAGTGAATTTTGTGTTGTTGGTTTTTTTTTCCTGACTTCTGTGGTGGACAAGAGATACACACCATCACTTTCTCCCAACTCGACAAGGCCATGTTGCTGTGAGATGAGTTTCTGTTTGGACCTGTTGAGAGAGATGGTGTGGAGCGGAGGATCAGATGCAGCAGCTGATTACACTGAGATTAGACGTCTCACCTCTAATCTACCATCAGCAGTCTGGGGCTCTGTCTCACAGCTCGAATGGCAGAGTGCTAGCTAAAACATACACACACACACGCATACACACACACACACACACCCACGCGCACACAAAGGTCATGTAGACAGGATGCTATTCCTCTAACAGAGCAGATCTCCTGATTACCCCAAGCTAATGCTTTCTCTCTCTTGCAGCTGTAGATGTACAATAAACTGATTGTCCAACTGATTGTCAGACTTTGATGCACAACAAGACAAAGGACTGTATATCAAAAGTACAATATATTTCATGCATTTTTACAGTTTGCTTTTTAAAAGATTCAGCAAAACGAGGTAAATGGATGATTTGCTAATATGTCCAGATTATAGAGACACCTTACAATATTACAATTAAATACAACACAACAACACAAAACCCAAGTCCTCAAAAATCACCATGAAGCAGATTTTGCAGACTTGTTGAAAGCTGAAAATTTTAAGTGTCACAAAGGCACCACTGCAGAGAAATTTGTGCATTGTTTTGTTTGTAATTTAATTTAATTCATTTTTATTATCAACCCCTTAACTCTTACACACTACATCCTAATTCTAACACACACTACATGTAGTATGTGTTAGAATCAGGATTGGGAATGGAGTGGCCAGAGGGAGGCAGTAGCACAAATGTAACTCCAGGACAAGAAAAAAGGAGACAGACGAAGCTTCCTCGCCTCAGTCTTGCAGATACATTGTGGAGAGTCCCACTTTTTTCACCCTATATATTTATCTCCATTGCGGTGACAAACTCCTTACACTGATTGAGAAACATGGCCTTGCTCCTGCATCTTCATTTATTTGCCAGCAGCTTGTATTGAGTTTCTCTCGTCAAGAGATCTACACTCACATAGTAATAGTACAGACAATCTGTTTTAAGGGAACCAGATGATTTAGATTCTTCTGTGCTGCCTTAGAAAAACAGAGTGTGGAGTTACAGTGAAATTAGTCATCAGTCATTGAGACTCCCTCAAAGTTATAAAGCCAGAGATTGTGTATTTCATGCCTTTGTGCATTTATATTTCTCTCATAAAAGTAGTCTGGTGTGTGTCTGGAAAAATATGCTGACGGCATTATTAATCCCAATAATGCTCTTTGTGTTCACATAGCACAATGACAGCTTTCACCCCTGTAATGCATCTACTGTACATCTCGACGGCATGGCTGCTCTCTCTTGGATTTCTGAGTTGTAGAATGCTAATGCATTGGCTGTGTGAGTTGAGGTATTTTCAGTTAATCAAACATGAGATTTATGGTCCTTAATAGGGCTGTACATTGCCAATTTAGGAGAATAATATGTCCCAGTTGCTGTCTAATTTTGCTTGGCAACAGGCACACTCCTGTGGAATCGCCCGGGGCAGTGTGAGTTGTCTCTGCATAGCTCAGTGTTCCATGCTCAGTGGTTGTTTGAAGGTATTTCATCACATTGTTGCCTTGATTCAGCTCTGTGGGGATTTGTTAGTTGCACTCATGTGGGAAGTGCATCCAGTACATTGTTAAGCTAGGGCTGATAATGAAGATCAGCCAGCCAGAGTCCCCTGAGCTACACGGAGAGAGATAGTCTAGTGAGACGCACAGCGCAGACATAGTGGAGCAGGACGAGCACACACAGCAACACACACAGACACAGAGGAATCATCAGCACAAAGCATACAACACTGAACTGTGCTGTAGTGTATTAGAGTTTAAAAAAAAAACACACAATACAGTAAGCATATACAGTACATTAGATCATTATCAAATGTTATACTTTGTTGTTCTTACTAAACAGTATTCCAAGTTTGTAAAATTGGCATTATTATGTTTAAACGTTGGTCGGGCAGTATTGCAATCATTTTAATCTTGTTGCCTTTTTGTTAGAGTTCAAATTGACAATGCAGGGCCCCACTAAGCACAGCCGCTCTTTCTGTGGAAAGTTATTTGATTCCCAGCATGGTACGAGAACTCGTTGTTTCCTCTTCTCCCAGAGCAAACATTGAACGCTTAAATTGACACAATCTTTTTTTTTCTCCCTCTGTACTGTAGGTTGTGTTTCATCTTACTCTATTTGTTTGTTCCACACAAAAAAAAATAAAAGAGTATTTTCTTTTTGGACATTTTGGTTTAATCTATAATAGACGGCTATCTTTTTTTTTCTGAAATAGGTCAGTGTAATCACAACAGTGAGGGATGGACAGTCACTGTAAAAGGGAAATCAATAGAGCTATCTATTTGTCGTAAACCAGGCCAGCATGATTTTTCTCCATTTTTCCTCTGCTGCCATACCTTTTCCTCTCCAACACAATATGACAGGCCCTCATTTTTTCAGTAAAAGCATTATGTCTGCCATTTTGTAAAATTGCAAATGGCCTTTGTACACGCACTTTCTTTGCATATGTTTCTGTTGGTAGGGACGCTTCTTTTTATCTCCTCCTAGGGGCCCGGGGTGTTTCATAAGGAGGAGTGTGGTGTGGGGAGCTGTAGGGGTGCACGGCAGCTTTTTTTTGTGGGGGTGCTTTGCTTTTGTTGGCTCTTAATCTGGTTCTTCTCTTGGTGCCGGCCCTTTTAGAGAATTTGAGCCGGAATGAAGAGAGAGGCCTCGTCAGCTTTTCCTTCACCCTTTCCCTTTTGTGTCTTCACCCAAAACTGAAAGGCCCTGTCTTGAAGTGTTGTCAGAACAGAAAAACAAGGGTAAGTGACATGTGACAAGGACACAATGCTCGGATGGGCCAGCCAGAGTAAAGTTGCTCCATCTGCTGCGGGCGATTTCTCTTCTGCCGGCTGTCTGCCACCTCAGGTGAGAGGGGCCAGGCAGCGACGGCTGCGCTGAGATGGTGGCGTCTGCCAGGCGAAGCAGTTGGCATGGCTGGGAGGGCACGGCCGCGGCCTCGCGCTCGCGCCGCGGCACACAGTCAGCCAGCCTTTGCACAAGCGCAGGTAATCCGTCACTCATCAGGTTTCCGATGCCTCATCACTTTCCCATGGTGTACACACATTCAGCGCAGGACAAGAGTGTCAGCATGTAATGAAAGGTTTGATTCATGGAGGGCGACAGAGGCGGAGGTCATGGAGCTCCTCCAGATATGATCCTGACTGATGCTGATGGGGGAGCTTCAAGATGGGGGCCATAATTAAATGTCCTTGTGCCTTCGTCAAGTTCCTCGGTGGCAGCCATACACACATAGATGTGGACTGTCCTCTCATGCTCAGAGCTTATCGCTGAACAGCATGTGTCTGATATGGATCATCTTCATTTCCCACTGAAGAGCACTTTGAGACAAATTATACTTGAACTGGAGCTGAGCAAAAAAAATCTATTGTCAGAAATATTTTATTATGAATTTTTTTGGGATATGAAAATTCTGATGCAATGTCATGCATGAATAAGGGTGGAAAAAATTAACATATTTAATTTAATTTTCTGAATTATTCAGAGGAATGTTGTTGAATAAACCATGCATCGAGTAAGATGTCCCATTTAATAAAATCCTTTTCAAATATCATGCGAGCACAGTTTCAAGATCAATAAAATTCGTCAAAGAGTGCATCAAAGAAAAAAAAATTGTTGGAACAAAACACAACAAACTAGAGTGTTTGCTTAGCGAGCATCAAATTTTTATTGAAACTCAATTACATAAATTTGAGGCGAGGATCATATGTTTTCAACAAATAATGTCATTCTGTTCAGAAAGAAAAAAGTTACATCTGCAAAGAAGAAAGAAGAAGTGCATACAAAAGCTTTCGGTGATATTATACATTGACATTTGTGCTGATCGCATTGTGCACGTTTTGTTGAATCTGCTTTATTAGAGGAATGCTGTTTTTTTTTTTCCCCCCTCGTTGCTATTAATTTGTGTTTCTGTGGGTGTGCGGCGCGAGAACAGAGAGATGTGGTTAACCCATTGTGAAGTTAGCCGTCATCATTAAGATTCTACAGATAACAGGCATGCGGATTTCTACTGCTCAGCATTATAGGATCCCAGACATCAAAGGCAGGTTTTCATTCTACTGTGTCTGCGGCAGGTTGAAGAAAAGGGAGGGGGAAAAAAAATACAGGAAAGGAGTTATGGAGTCAGGAAAATAAGGCAGATTGGGAGAAGGGAGGAAAAGTATGAACATGTACCTGTGCAAGTCAGGTGACACATTGCTCCATAATGTGTGTTTGCTGCCACAGAGGGTCCCTCCTGCATAGTTAGCTCCTTGCTAAATTGGCGTCCTCTCTGATTAAGTGGCACAGTCCTTAATAACACCGTGGCTGACTGCAGGTTGGCTCACTTTAAAGATCAAGTTCATTTCTCACCGTGGTCATTAAAGCACAGGTCTGCGCGATTTAAATCAATTCACTTATGGTTTTTTTTCTCTTTTTTTTATACTGTCTGTTTTTTTCTCCTCTCTCATGTGTGAAAACATTGTCAGCTCATACTTTCATTTAGCCTCTTTTTTTATATATATATCTAATCAATTCAAAGGTACTGTCAATATTATTTTTCTTCGTACAAATCTTGTAATACCATTTCCAATTCTATTACACAGATATTACAAAGAAGTTTCACCTTAACTCA
>JAPZDV010000023.1:14829363-14862810 GCA_029814665.1 Acanthurus lineatus
AGTTTCCCCTTAACTCAGATTACATTCTCTTTCAGCGTGGTGCCATTATGTTTTTGCCATTACATCAGAATGAGCTGTTCTACAGTGAGAGTATTGAATGTACAAGAGAGAGAGAAATATGCTGTTCTCCAGTATTGTGCTGGATTACAGAATCAAGGTCGACTCACAAGACACAGAGCAGCATTATCCCTTAATCCTGTGTTTTGGTTTCAAATAGCCTTTTTACACCTAATCTTCACAAGTAAAATGACAAACATGAATACTGAGGTAGGTATTTAAATGTGCATTACCTGCAATGTTAAGGTCAAAGGCTTATGCTGACTTAAAGTGGCTCTACATTTTGTGAAAGAACAGACGATCATGTGTTTGCCACTTATTTTGTTGCGGCTGTATTACAGAAGACTAGGGAGTCTTGTGATGAAATTCCCTCCGGCGGTTTCAGATGGATAAATCTGGGAACTTTTCATCCAAACTATGAGTCATTTTTTGTTTGTTTTTCCTTCTCTCTTTTTTTTGTTTTTGTTTTTGTTTTTTTTGCTTTTACCCACTGTAATATTTTGAATGAGGATACTGCCCCCCCCCCTTTTTTTTTGCTTTAACCTCTCACCAAGTTTCATTTTGCTTGCTGTACTCTGGCAGCGGGAGGACAAGCTTCACTGAGTCAACAGATACAGTGAATACGGCGGTTAACAGCACCGAGGCAGTGTCTCCCCTTGACCAGGGCTGGTCGTAGTGTGTCCGTCAGGCTCAGCTGTGGCAGAGCTGGAGGAAACTTAAAGGTGCTGTGAAAGACTAAAAGTGGGCCAGCCGCTGCTGCCTCCTGTTGACCTACCTTGTTCAGAGGGTCCAGGTACAGACTGATGACAGGACTCCTCCTCAGCGGACCACATTACTAATGTGTGAGGGTGCGAGAGGAGCACATCTAGTGATGAATCACTCCCCTGCACCCATGGCATCCTCATAAGTCAAGAGTAAAAGTGTTGAGAGTGCGCTCGGTAAAAAAGAGCTCCTTCGTCCCGTCCACCGTAGAGAAACTCCTGGCCCAGTGGAAGAGGGGAAGGGGGAAGGCTAAGTGGTGCGTGTCTCACATAGCCTGAAGATCTCCCTCAATCTTGAGGAAAACATTAGTCCCACCAGTGGGTCACTTGTATTTATAAAGCTCATAAAACTTGAGAAAAGTTACTTTCATGCTTGAATAGAGCGGCTTTTTAAATAAATGAGAGTAATCTACATTACTTTGATCTGGACTGCCTCGCCGGACCAATTGCATTACAGAAAGTCACAAAGAGAACATTAAATATGTGTTAGTTTAAGCTAAAACAGGTTTCTTCCGAGAGTTTGAGCGCTGAGCAGTCGCAGGGAAACGGCTCGGCCTCATTATTCACTTTAGGAGGAATTATGGTAAAAATTGCTCAGCCTAAAAGAAGAAGAAATATTGAGTAATTTTGAAGTTTTAAAATAGGTTTTTTTTTTCGCATTGAGACCAAATTTACTGATGTTATTTCTTGTACATCACAGTTTCTGTTTTCTCTGTTTTCTTCTTTTCTTCTAGCCTTAAGCCAGAAGGTTAACTATTTTAGTTTACACGCCTACCTCCCCCCAGAGCTGATGTCGGGCTATATTGGTGATGTTGGGGGAGTGTGTAAGTTTGACGCTAGGTAATACATCACACACTCCGGGGGGTCTCCCTGGTATGCTCCTCAATAATGAAGTTCATTCGTTAACTTCTCCCTCAAAGGCCAAGTTCCCCCTGCTGCCCTTTTCAACAGCCACTGCAACTCTTACCAGAGTCACCCTACCAACAGGAAAAAAAAAAAAAAAAAAAAAAAACACATCATCATGCTTTTCCCCTTGACAGGCTCAGTGGTTGCCTTTGCAGGGCATGAAGAATAAGCAGGTCCATTACCAATCCCTCATGCCTGGTTATAGCCATAATTATCACAGGGAAAATGACCTGCTCTGTTTGGTTTGCCGTAGAGGGGCTGCGCCTTCCTAATCACCTCCTCCTTTCCCTCCTGTCGTCCTCATGCCATGGAGATGGAGCTGGTTTTGGGGGAGTCTTGCCAGTTCATTAGAATTCACAGGGTTCCACCTCCCTGCCTAGCCAGGCTAAGCCTCTCACACAGGCTGCCATGCCTGCGATAATCTCCCCTCCTCGTTCTCTTTCGCTCCTTCTCTCTCTCTCTATCCTCCTATCCCTTTCCTTTCTGTTCCCAAAGGCAGCTCCGCACAAAAGAGATGCAGCGCAATTCATTGTTGAATCTGATTTCTATTGATCTATTGAAAAATTGCTCTGTGAGACATATGATAGCGCTCCAGCAGTGCTGATGATCTCTACTTACCACTGCCTTTTCATCTGATAAACCACATAAATAAACAGATTTATTCCAGTCACTCAAATGACAGCCTTTGTAAAATGCATATTTTTCAAGGGTGTATCAATCAATTTAACATCCATTTCCAGCGGGCAGTGGGTAAACACTTTTGTTTTGAAGTGCCCAAAGAAAGAAAGAAATGGTCTGACTAAACTGCCACTAAACCAAATGGCGACTAAAAAAGCAGCTGAGGGCGTTTGATGTTTCTCATTGAAGTAGTGTAGCGCTTATCATTTTGTTCAGAGGCCTCTTGTCACCACCCCACTCATACCTGCTAGGGGTCATTTAATACGGACCCTGCATGCAAGTCAGCTCTAAATGGTGTGAAGCCTGGTCAGTCCATGCAGGACAAATTGGCTTTGCTGCCATGGTGACACAGCACTTGTAATTTTTTTTTTCTTTTCTTTGACAAAAACATTTGATTCAATTGATTTGGAAATACCAGAGGCTCTTATTTTTTTATGTGTGTTCAAAAAAAAGATGTAAATTCAGCTCTATAAATAACAGTGGCAGTAAAACAAAAGGCTACAGCCTTGTCAACCATTCACTATAAGTACTGTGTTGTTGATTCTGATTACATGACAGTTGACAGGTGTACACTTGACCTATGTAGGAATGATATGCTTTTATATCTCTTGCTTTTGACCCAGCTGTTCTATAAATATTGTGTTTGTGTGTGTGTGTATTGAGTGACAGACACAGAGAGAGAGAATAGTGCTGAGCTGGCCTCGGGGCTGTTTTGCATATTAAGGATGAGGGCCAGTGTATAAAGTCACTAACATGGAGTCATCTGATCAGAGTGTAACTGTTCAGATTGTAAAAAAAGCACGAGACTCACCTACAGCTGCCACCTGGCTAGACTAGACGCACTGTTCTGCTCCGTGGAAAATCCATTTGCCGTAATGAGTTAACAGCATTTCCTGTAGCTACACATTAAACCATAAAACGCAGGCACAGCAGCGGCATGTAGTATGTTTTTTAAACTCTTGCTGCTCTTATTTAAACTTGTCTTTAAATGCAACCCTCCGCAGTCCTCTGGACACAACCCAATAGTGTCCTCTATTTTCACTGAAATAGATATTCCCTTTGTTGTCTGTGTGATTTATTGAAGTCTTCCCACAAGTGGAAGCCCGCAGGAAATTGCCTGGAATGGCCCTAAATTGGTTTATGATTGTGTGGTGTGGGCCGGCGCTGTTATGCTTCTAATATTATGCCCTCCACTCCTTGGCATCTATATTAAATTGATCTGTATTGTTTTCATGGAGTGCCTGTTGAAGCTTGTTAATTCTGCCTCTGCTTCAGGCCACTGGTGCAGTTCCAAACACCCAGGTGGCTCGGTGCTGGAATAAAAGCATCAAGTCTCTAAAGTACCACACAACAACATCAGGACATAAAATAAAGAAACCCATAATTGTTTATTATGTTAAGGTCAAGACTGTGTAGTGAAACAGCATGTGCACTTTAACACAGGTTTGAGGCAAGTCCAGAGATGTAAGAGTTAACATAGATCAGCTGCGTGTACGTGGAATGGCTACTGACAGACTGCTAATGAGGCTATTATCAGCTCTGGTCCTCTTCTCTCCTCCTGGGGCACCAGTGGATGCTCCGCACCTCATCTCAATTGAATTCCATTCCACAGGGCTTGTTTACAGTAAATACATTTGCTTCAATTAATCCACGCCGAGTGCTAGACACATGACTGGGCTGGTCTAAATACACAAATTCAGTGTGCCGCGGCCGGTTTAGCTCAGCACCCATAGTGCACTGCCAGAATCTCAATCACTCTCGAAGTCACCGCAACTTCAATATGACAATTTCTTATTCCTATTCAAGGCTTTTAAGACATGATTGACTAAAATGACGCTATTGATGGCTACACATCAGTGATTACCACATTACCCACAGGCATTTGACCATCAGTGCCTTTGTGGCTTAATCAATGCCCTAATGAACAAGTATCAGCATAGTATTGGCATACTGTCACTGGTAATGTGGAGCAGTCAAGGGAGAGTGTGATCAAGAGCAAACGAAGCAGCTTTGCTGGAAACATTTCTCCTTGGGGAGGCCTGGGCTTTTAAGCACAATTATATACAGTTGAAAGTGCTATATTTGCTGTAGAGCTCAAAGGATACAACAACAGCAAGACTGGCTTATTAGATTTATGTCTTACTTAAAGGGTTGGTTTACGAAAATAAGAAATTTAAATCTATATTTTTTTCACTTACCTGAACCATGAAAAGACTTTTGCTTCTGATTGAGATAAATACATCTTTAATTTTAGTGATCACAATATTTGAAAAAAAAAAGAAAAAAAAAGACATGTTGGGGTGCAAGTAATGTCTTTATTAGATAGCAAAAGTAGAGAGTATAGAGATATTAACCATAGACATGGTTTATGGTCAACGTGCCAAAGGAGAAATTCAACCTCAGTGTTCACAGAAAGTGTCCATGTAATTGAGGATGATCTCCAGAACTGATAACAGTTTTCACACAGACTGTTAGTGACTGTTTTTTTTTTTTTCTTGTTTTCTACATAACAACGATCTTGATAGACCTGTAGCTCCGTGTGGTTTTCTCTTCAAAAGCAAAAAAAGCTGATCAGACTTTTTTCTGTGCACCACACCAATTGTGATGATATTGTTGGTCTCTCCTTTTTGTTGTTTGGAGTTGCCTGATAGCTATTTCATAATTTCAAACCTGCAGGGATTTTTTTTTCTTCTTCTTCTTCTTTTTTTTTTTAAATCTTCACTGATTCGCCAAATAGATTTTAAGCAGACAAAACATGTGCCTCTTGCAGCTCTACCCCCGACGTTAGCACGGTAATATGAATGTTATCCTCCTCTCAGATGCTCTCGGATAACCAGCAGACAGACTCAACCGCCGCCATCATGTTTTTGTTTTGTTTTTCCCTTAACCGTAGCTCAGTGTTATTGCACCCTAGTCACCGTTTGGTTACAGAGAAACTGATACAGCAGCCGGTTTCTGAGAGACAACCACAGATAGTGGCAGTTTGAGCTTTCTGCTGTGTGGGCCTTGGCCCTGACTCATTCGGTGAACTTTTGAAGATCTTGTGAGCAGACACCAAACATCAAAATGAGACAGCTGCACCGTCTCTGACATCACGTTGTTTTGAATAGTTTACCAAGGCCTCTCTACATATGTATCGTATAGTATCCCAGGCACGCTCCATTTGATGCTATCAGCCTCTGAATGATATTTTGTTCATTAGATAGTGTGCAATCAGTGTTGACACAATGTGAGTTAATGTGTTTAGTGTCTCTAATGGATCATAGAGGTCCTAATGAAATATTGTCATGGGAAGATTTATGTTGCATGCTGCTGAGTCCTCATTTCCATTTTATATGTGGTTAGAATTACCTTTATTCAATGAACAGAACATAGTGGATGGCATCAAATGAATATCAATATTTGCTTTGTGAAAAAGAAATAAATAAATGATCAAAATGTATTTTACAGTCAAATTGTTAATATAAAAATTATGTGGAAGAGTCACAGTGAATGCTGCTGTCATGTTGTTATAATCAGACAACCTTAAAGTGTAAAATGAGTCTCCACAATATTCAAATTTGAAATATTGTTGATGTAAAAAATATTTTCATCCATAATTTTAAAATTTGAAATATTGCAGCCCCTGAAACCGAGGCTGTATGATGTTTGTCTAGATGATATGAGCGCCAGCTTATTCATGGAAATGCCAAATGCAACGTGGTTATTGGCCAAGGCTGGATTGCACTAAAACCAGAATATTGTATCAGAGAGAGGCAGCTGGTTAGGAGTCAGAACAGATTATCATATGAGAGAGGATGAGCAAGGAGAGGGGGAGGAGAGAGAGAGAGAGAGAGAGAGAAGTAGGGACTGGAATGGAAAGCAGGGGGCGAGAGCGAGGGGCACAGGAGGGAGAGAAGGAGAAATGATTGCGAGAAACTCATCGCCCGGTCGCTGTGGGGTGGAGGGGATCATCTAAACCCTTCCGTCACTATCTCCTCTTCTTCACCTGTCAAAAAAAAGTGTGTGAGAGCCATCGCAGTGTGTGTGTGTGTGTGTGTGTGAGAGAGAGAGAGAGAGAGAGAGAGAGAGAGAGAGAGAGAGAGAGAGAGGGGCATGCGGGTCCTCTGAGAGGTCAGGGAAAGAAGCTGAGGCTCCACTCATCTTCTCTCTGTGTATGGCCCACCGCTGCTCGCAGACATCTGGCCTCACACTGATCACTCACATCTACAGACAGGGAGGAGGAGAGGGAGTGAGGCGCTTCGATCTTTGAGTCACAGAAAAATTACAGATCCCCTCTTATCTGTCCTCTCCACTTCTCCTTTCTTATTACTCCCTCTCTCTGTTGTTTCCTCGACTCTTTTTCTCCTCCACTCCTCTCTTATCCCCGCCTCTTTTTTTTTAGCCTTTTTATCCCCTCTTTGAATATTTCCTCATGCTTGACATTGCACCATTTTTAAAAGCAGAAAAAACCAAACAAAAAAAAAAGGCTTGAAAGAGGAAGCAGAACAAGCGCGAGAAAAAAACTGGTGTCTGCTAGAACTGGTTTTGACTTTATCCTTGCACTAAAAAAGATAAGCTACAGAAGATAGCGAGAGTGTGCTGTGTCTAGCAAGCCGGTATACAAGGCTCTGACTGCAATCAGTGGGAAGAGGGCCAGCTTCCCTGCCTGAGCTCTCAGCGCCCCTACTGGCTGCATGCTGTGCCAATCAAAGGCTAGTGGGTGGGGAGCAGTCAGACATGAACACTGATGTCACAGTCACATGGATTCTGGTGTGGTCATGCTCGGAGGCTGAGAGACAGAGCTGTGCTGGCCAGCTGCTGCTGAGACAGCAGTGGAGGGCTTTGCGCTGGTGATAGTTTTTCTCTTATGGACTCGAAGCTTAATGATGTATTTTGTGATTTCAGCTATGAAAGGTAAGAGCAAAATGCATGCTGATCCTGCACCCTGAGTAACAAGTAGGGAAGTACGGCTCCGCTATTCATAGCTTGCCAACTCTTTGCATTTCATTTGCAAGGCATGAGTGTGACAGAGAGAGGGGGAGAGAGAGAGAGAGAGAGAGAGCGAGGAAAGAGAGAGAGAGAGAAAGGAGGGAGGAAGAAATACAGTAATACAGTGCCTGTGAATGCATGCAAGTGTATTAAGCTTCTCTAATATTTCTCTTTATGCATGAGCAGGATTTCTTTTTTTATTTAGTGAGAGCAACTAAGCTAGATTTCTTTAATCTTTACAAATCTATTTTGCTTTGATATTATTTCTCTCAGCGTGTGTTTTTCTCACTGCTACTGTTGTGTGGGGTGCTGCTAAAAAACCACAGCCGGTGTAATCTTTTGCACGGGGAACGTCTCTGAGAAGAACAGCTCCTGAGTAGCTTCAGAGTAGAAGTTTTTTTGGCATAGATGTGAGGTAGCATGCAGAGAGGGGGGGGGTCAGAGGGTCAGAGAGGGAGGTGGGGTTACTGTCGCTATTCCTTTCTGCCCCGTTCTTAATCCTGTTGTTCCAGTCCAGAGGACGTGTCTGTTCCGCGGGTAGATGTGCGTGGCGGTGTTGAACGTGGGTCGCAGACGGGCGACAAGGCACTGGCGCGACTGGCAGACTGTGATTCTTTGAGTTGATACTGGTGCATGTGTGTGTATATATCTGTGTCTGCGTGTGTGTTGTGTTCCACTGACCTATTTTTTGGGTAGTCGGGGTTTACATGTGTGGCCATGAGGGCAGGACTGGGTCCTCCCAGTCGCTGTGATGTTGATCTAGTATGCTTAATCCCAGCTCTTCCACCCCCTCCATCACACAGGCATACATGCGCACACACATACATCCACGCAGACTGACACTGAAAGTGCATTCAGACATACAGCACGGCACACACTTCTCTCATCATGCATGCATGCACACACAAACATGCACATAATCATGTTTTTCACACATATGAATACACCCTCAATGTTCCATATTGGGAAACGTGAACAACCAGATCCAAACATATGTGCTCACATGCACTCATGGTACAATTAAATACAATAACCAGGATGAGGCACAGGCAGCTGTCATACTGTGTTACATGAAAAATGTCAGTAATAATCATTTAAAGTGATACTCGCTCTTTTTTTCCAGCCTGTTCAAAATTACATTTACATTCGTGCTATTTTTTATTATATTTACCGTCAAGACAAAAAGCAGAGAAGCATTTTTAAAGTTAGTGTGTAGTTTTATTTTAACTTACTTACACATATAGTTTATGTGCAGAAAAATAATGACAGTAGCCTGTCAAATATATATATATGAGTGTTCATATTCGTAACATTGCTATTATCCCTTACAGCGTGTCTCTATTTCAGTTTATATTTTCACTTATTAATTTGCCACCTTTGCTGTATCTTCTTAGTTTCTTTTTCCTCTTTGTGTGAAACTGGCAACTCTGACCAAAGCGTTACTTTTTCCTTCACATTTTTTTTCTCTGTTAAACACAGTGTGAGAATTAATCTTAAAAGTGAAGCTCACAGTCTTTGGTGAAATTGTGTGAAATCAAGAAAGAAAGAGAGAGAGAGAATAGTATTGTGTCTTTTTTTCCAGTGAGACACATGAAAAATGACCTTTGACCTAATGTCCTTTATAGCAAAGGGCTTTATGAAATCTCATATTTTTGGATGGAATCGAGTGTCTTATGCTGTGTGGCTTTTCTGTGTCTTTATTAAATTGTGTGCACACGTCATTTTAATTTTTAATGTGTATATTTAGTCTGCTTTTGCCTTGATAAATTAATTAAATTTAGACATAAGATTATAGATGAGTCACACTGATGTTTCCTGTATTTGTCTTTAGCAGTGAACTTATGTGAAAGCCAGGGTTTGCCTGTCTATTTGCCAGTTTTATACGTCTCCTTTGAGCGCTATCTCGTCCCTTCTTGGTACTTTCAGTTTGACAAGAGCTGCTGGTGTCATGATAGGATACTGTGACAATGTCAGAAATTAAATTAAAATGTGAACAAGCTGTATAATTGGAAACTAATTTAAATTGCAGTGGTAATTTCGCCCTCAAAATGGTCAGTGAAATGGATGGAGAGCAGACTGACTCGCTGCCTTGGCGTGCACTTCCTTATTGTTATGTTAATATCATCACACGTTCATACTGCACGTGCCAGTTTTGGCAGATTTTCTCTTTGTTGTTTTTTTTTTTTTTATTCTGTACTCTGCAAATAAGGCTAATATATTATTCCAAACATTTTTTTTGCTTTTGTCTCTACCCTTCACCCCCCCCTCTACCCACCTCTCCTTCTCTATTCAGCCTCTCTACCACACCACTGCCTCTCAAGTACCTAATTACCTGTAATGGAAACATCCCTCTCATTACCCCATGCAAATTAGCCAGCCTACTCAGCACAATTAAGATGAAAATTCCAATTACATAATTAAAGAAAGTTGTTTGATGTGTGGATCAACAGAAAAAGGTAAAAAGAATGCCTCATCCATATATAATTAACCCTCCAAAATGAGCACTATTGTAGTGAGGTATACAGTACGTAGCAGCAGTCTTTTTAAAATTGCCTGAACCAACGTCCTGTAAGCCACTACAGTGCATGCAGACTGCACATAAATATGTGATTTAGCACGCGTGTGTACTAGACTGTAAAAAATGTTTTGGGGCCGTTGAGAAGGTAAAGCCAAATATCTTGTGATAGGCGCTTTAAGGCTATGTTAACAAGGCTGTAAATATTTGCTGTAGATTTGGTACTCTTTGTCTCCTTCCATCAGTGGCCGATTGAAGTGCTCACTACCCATTGCTGCAGGCTCTCACACATTAAAGCAGAGGTTAACAAGATTGGCTATTATCCAGTTAGGGACTGAGGACATGAAGAGCCAAAGGAAAGATCACAGATTAAGGGGAAGGTAAATATAGCACAAGTCACCTGCAAGGATTTAAAATAAAAGACCCAGTTACATAAGAAGTGTCCTTACATTGAATGTAAAATTTTACTCCGTGTGTCTCTTTTGTAACTACAATAATTTTAGTTTCAAAGTCCAACAACAATATGAAATAATACAAAATTCAATATGTAGAGCTCTAAAAGAATATATGTCATTAAATTTGCTCTCTAAAATATGTTTTGATTTCATTTCACCTTCTTGAAGGGATCATATGCATGCGAAAGGCAAATAAGATTATATCTGGGCAGAGGCAAGACAAACAAGAGTCCCTCTCACAGACGGAGGGTGTGTGTGTGTGCTTTAACCCTCTCTCTCGCCTCTTAGCCGGCTGAGGAAGTGGAATAGCGTCCCCACAGGTTATTAGAGTGTGTGAGGTGTGCCGTGCCCGTCTGTGCTGTGCACACTCAGACGAACATCCTGGCTGCCTGACTGTGTGTGGAGGGACTGGTTAATGAGATATTGACTGCCCATTGAGAGCATGGATTTTTGATTTGGCTCCATAGAAGTTGGGAGGATAGGGAGGCGCACTCTGGAGAGGAGGAGAAAAGAGGAGACTACTGATGGACACAAATTTTTGAATTTGACGTTGTTCTTTGTTACCAGTTGGTATTGTTTATATGATTTTAAGCCCTTTTTTAGATTCTATTTCTAACATGTCTTTTGAAATTATTATTGAGTGTCATGGGGAAGCCTGTACAGAACAGTATAAATCAATTTACATATTATCGGACATGTATCATAAAATAATAAAATTGAAAATACCAATAAAATAAAAAGATAATCATTTGAATTAATGATCAATGCAATGCATACAAAAATAGTACCTTATTTTACAGAAGTGCTTATATAGCTTTCCATGCTTTTTAATGTGTTGCTACTGGACAGATAGCTATTTAGCAGGAAAGAATTAATTACTGCTGAGTTGAAATGTTTTTTTACAAAACATAAATACTAATTTGAGCTATTTCTCACATTTTCCACAGACTGTACATTAATCTACAACTCGGTTCGAGTCATTACCAGGGTGTGAGACAGCGCTGTCAGTCTTCCTGTCTTGTCATGTCAGTCACACCTTGTGGTTTTGACAGATTAGTCCAATCACAGGCAAGGTTAAATGACTCTCCTGTCCCATGCCCAATCAAACAGCGGGGTACAACAAACAGCAGGGACTCGAGATAACCATCAGACTACACGAGCTGATTTTTGTTCATTCTGCAACATTCGCACCAAGTTCAGTCAGGGTTCTCGATTTGACTCCCCAGTCAGGTAAAACACGGAGCTGGGCTTAGTCAAATGCCTCTAACTTGAGGGTAATTTCCTACTTTACTTTCACTCAGTATTTCAGGAGTCACTTATAGATCCTTTGAAGTGTCTCCATGTCATGCAGCATTTAGCTGCTGATAGAATACTTCCTCTGTCAGCACTCCTTAGATAATCATATACCACAGTCCATGGAGTTAAAGAACATTTTTACTTTCATTTTTTTCCCCCTCTTTCTTCCTGTAGCTTCCACTGCAGAATATGTTCAAAGAAACCCTTTGCTTGACATTCTGATGAATTGTCATTTGCGGTCATTTCAAATACTGATATGCAAACTCTGAGGGTGGACTCGTTAAAACATTTAGGGAAAGCTGTACAAACACATAGATTAATAATAAAAAAGAATATATAACATTTCTTCAGCCTCACGTGCCCTTTTGTAACCTCATAGGTTTTGCCACTTGGGGCTCAGAAGTTAACAGTGTTTTAAAAGAGTGAATGTTGAAGTTTTTTCCCCCTGTACTTTCATTCAGAGCTTGTTTCGTACCATTGGCTTTTTTCCTCCCAGGGCCTCTGGAGGGCTGTCCATTGGCTTTTTGAAGTTGCATCAAAGAGGAAATGGGGGAGAAAAAGCATTATTGATTTTGCGTTTTGTCTGACTCAAACACTGAGGACAGAAAAACACATAAGGAGTCAGGTGTTGGCAGTGGGGCAGCACCGTCTCTTGTGTGTGAGCCGGAGGGAGACGGAGGGGAAAAAAAAAACTGAAAAGAGGTAGAAGGTGAAGAGGAACACCAGACAACACTAATTCATCTCTCCCTTGAGTCCTATGCTCAGTCCTCTCACTTCCATCACTTCTCCTCTCCCTTCAGGTCTTAATTTCAGAGTAAATAAAGCACCATTACTGTACAGCTGCAGACAAACCATCGTCTCTTCCTTGCCACGTCGGATAGCTTTTCCTCCTCCTCCATCAGGCCGGTGACTCCCGAGCTCTGACAGCACTCTCCAGTTGACCTGCTTTTCCATGAAACACCAAGCTGCTCTCTTCTCAGTTGTAATCAGATCTCCCTGCTAGGCAAGCATGCCGGCAGCAGGCAAGAAGAGGAGTATTGTTTGTGTGCTTTATCACCTTTATCCTCCTCCTGTGTCAGCCCAGCAGAGGTGAGATGAGAGCGGAGTAGTTTTCTGGTGTTAATGTGACCTAGGGTGACTGAAAAGGAGCTCTCTGTGACAGCCACTGATAACAGCTGTCACTAGTATGGCTTACTCAGCACTCATGCTATGGATATATGGTGTAGTTTTGTTTATTGAACTTCGTGGAGAATGATTTCCAAGTTTACACACGTGGATGTCTGTGGAATTTGCGCTAGCAGAATATGACTATAAATAGTAATGGCATTGCAGGAATTGTAGTGAAAGCATGTTGTAGATTCAGTGAATTAGGAAGGGTCAGAGGTCACAGCATACTAAGTCAAACTCCCCTCAGCTCCATGGAGAGTGACTGAGGCATCTAGAGACCCCGGTGGGGAACAAAGGATGAAAAATGAGAGTTGCGTGGAATTTTGATGAGACGAGGGAACAGGCAGCGTTATAACAAAGATTGTCACAACATGCGCTCCGCTGCTTGATTACAAAAGGGAGAGAAGTGTGTGAGGCGTTTGATTACATGTCCCAGCAGAGGCCATTAAGGGTTCTACTTGTAGGCTGGCATCATTTACACTCATCTGATCTAGCGTCTGCGCTGATGAACAAACAAAGATTGTGCTACTCCTCCTGAGCACTAGGGGGTGCTCTTCAAAAAAAAAAAAGACAAATTATATGAATATCTGTGGTGCAGAGTTTTTGAAGTTGTTACAGTCTACTTTCTTCACTGCCGCTGCTAACACTGTTTCCACGTCGCCGCAAGGCAGCAGAGTGTAATAGAGAATGTTTGAGTCTCCCAGAGGAACCTTTGCAGGCCGGAATGAAAACTAACTCTCAAGGTTAGCAGCATTAGGCCCAGCTCACCCCAACGAAGATGCATGAAAGGAATTTTAACATCATAAATAACAAAGAAAAACAGCCTTGCCAGAGCAGTCTGCTTAAGATTGATTTTATGCACATGCATTCATTTGAAATAAAAGAAATGCTGTTTCAGTGCTAATTACAAAGATGAAAGGAAGTAGAATGTGCAAGGCAATGAACTTTGTTTAAAGGCGCAGCACATAGCTTATTCAGGGACATTGTGCTTAAATGAAATCCAACCTCATTTATGGACTCAGAGTATTATTTGAAATTGAAAATGTATTTACTGTACCTAGTTCTCATAAAGAATTAAAAAAAAAGATGCAATCCTTTGCATGAGAGTCGGGCAGCAGAGCCAACTAAACAATGTGTGTCCTAGACAATGTGTGTGTGCATGTTTCCCAGCTGGAGCAAAGGGGTTAACTGGCTGTGGAGAGATCCTTGACCTATCTGAAATGAGCTCCCCGCCCCCTCCAGCAATGTGGAATATCTGATTGCTGATTATGAGTTTATTCTCCATCGTGCTGAGTCTTTTGCATGTCAGGATCCATTCCTCCCTAGCTGAACTGATTAAGGAGCTGGAGATGATGCTACAGCTCTCAGCGATTGCTGAAAGACTCTCAGCGAGCCTGTTAATCTGGAGTGCAGCTGGCAATCATCCACCACTGACTTTTTTGGAGGCTTTTGGGGTTGTTTTGTTGTTTTCAAGTGGGTTTTTTGGCATATTGTTGTCTTTGTTCCCCTGGGCTTCTTGTTTCTGGATGAGAGCTTTCGGAGTGCTGAGCACAGGTCCTTGTCAACCTGGCTGCTCAGCTCAGCCTAGTCCAGCTTCAACAACAGCAGCGTCAGCAAAGACCCTCGCTCAAAGTCTCAGGATGTGCTTATGATCACCCTCTTACAGGAGCCTAATTTTGGGGGAGAAAAGAAAAGATCTTCATCCCTGATGTAAAAAGCTCTCTTTTTGCTCATTTTCCAGAGCTCCCAGAATCCATAGCATGGGACAAAGGCATCAGATAAATTAAAAGAAATAGCTTTTCCAAAAAAAAAAAAAATGTATCCTTATGTAAACTTTTAAGGGTTTATGTGGCGCTCAGTGGATTTCTGTCGCAAGGAAACAAACAGTTTTCTAGCAAAAAGACTGGCACGACTGCTTTATTTGCTTGCAGGGATCTGTCGCTTACTTACAAATCAGCAGCTGTCGTCTTAAGTTTTGTTTTTGTCAATAGTTGGAGGGGAGAGGAAGACAGCCGTGTTCCTACTGCGCTGATGGCTGTTTTAATGCCTTTAATGTTTGACTTGGGGCAACAGAGAAGGGATCTGCCCAAACAGAGCACTCTCAATTACTATCAAAGCTGTACAGCCCGCTTCTAATGACGTCCCACGGTCAAACGCGTCACCCACAGTTTAACCACTTATTGTTTTAACACCAAATGTTTTGTTACCCAAACATTCAATATATAAAGTATTGTCCATTGCTAAAAAAAATTCCAGCAATATTACCTGATTATACACAGACTCAAAGACAGGTACACAGTGTTTAATAAACTAAAGAGGAAAGCTGCCATTTGCTGTTCTTTATTTGTATTTATAGTATTTTATTTAGGGTTTGTTACTGTTCCAAGATCTGCAATAACACCATCGGAAAACTAATTGTTTCTGGCTAAAATGTTTTATGGTGTTATACCACTGTGATAAAAAAAATTATAAATATGTTCCAAAAATTTGTAAATATGTTTAAAAACTGGTGCTGGTCTTCATGTTCTGGAAGATCTCAAAACATCTCAGTATCCCTGACAAATCAGAGCTTGAACTTCTGGAGAATAAACAGCCGAGTCACACCGAGTTCTGCTCCAATCCAGAGCAGTTTATGGGTGGGAGGAGAGCTCAGAGTTTTTATTTTTAACTTGGGACTGAAAGGTGGATGTCTGGCTCTACACGCTGTTTATTCAGGCTGCCTCTCTCGGCCTTTTTAACTTGCAGTGGCTCTTACTCATTCTTCGTAGGCAGACCATTACATTAGCAAAGTAAAATGGCGAAAGTTTGCTCTAAAAACAGCCTCAAAAAGAAATGCGAAATTTAAATTAAGCCTGTATTTAATACATCTCAAATTGTTCACAAGGGTAGTTTTTTCCAGAGTTTCAATTGTATTATATGCAACATTTTGCCGTTAAAATGTCTAAAAATGACTATATTTTTTATCATATATATTTGTTGAGTTGTGCACTTATATTATCCCACATATTTCCAACAATGTTCAAACTCAGAGGAATCTGTAATTTTATTTGAGGTAGCAGTGTGTTTAATTTCGTTGCTAATTTTGTTATTTTGCTAGTATTTCCTCTCATCATGTACTGGGTCAGCCTCATTTTTCTGGACCACATTAGCTGTAACTGTGGATGAACTCAAGGTAAGAGGGCGAACAGTCAAGGGTATGATGGGAGAAAGGTAAAGGCAGACTTTCCTCCTTTTGAGGATGATCAGAGTAAAACTGCTGTATGTCTGACATACCTTGCCCACTTGACTGGGTAAGGAAGTTGTTTTTTTTTTATCTTTTGACACATGATTACATTGGGCCATTCTGCTTTGATCTCAGCATGGATTTTTTTTTCTTTCTCTTGATGTGGGATTATTATAATTTATACATAAGGGATTTTGATTTTTTTTTTTCTTGAGCCTCAACAAACTTGAGTAAACATAGTATACATAGTAGATTAACATTGTGTTCATTTACACATTCTCATTAGCGAGCCCTACGGTAATTAATCAGAGACCGTAGTATACAAGGAGATAGACACCGTTCAAATAATTTATTCCTTTCTACTCTTACTGACTGTGAGAAAAAGTGTCTGATCAATTCCTCCCTTAGATGTATCTCTTTGAAGACTGACAGTGTCTTATGAGAGAACCACTACGGTATTTATTCTCTAGAAACTGAAGGCTGCAGACCTTGCATATACTGTACAAACATCGCAGGGCATTGTTGCCTCATACTAATAGCCCCCAATCCCCTCTGAATATAGGAACCGCATAACCCCAATTAAACCCATATACTGTAAAACATTAACTTTGCTGTCTATGTTGCAGCGCTGTAGTTACCGTTAGTTTCAGAGTTTGCAGGTTTACTGTTAATGTCAACACAAAAAGGCCTAAATAATTACACTAAAAATACAGAAGGCCAGATACCAAGCTTTATGTGACTTTCTTACGCTATAAAGTGGCTTGAGTTAATCTTTCAGGCGCCTGACCGAACTTCATGCTAGCAAGAAAAAAATAGGTGTTTTTATTTTATGTATATTTATTTAAGAAAGAATGCATAAATAATGAGGTAGTAGAATAGCCAGTTTTACATGGAAAAGGTGTTCGGAAGGAAAAGTTCACACAAAAATGATAAATCAAATATCTGTTCACTGGAAGTGAACGTAGCGTCACTTTACTTAACAGAAATGTACGGTAGCATTCTTCTAAAAAATTGTAGAAGTTCAGGAATAATTTTAAAATGTTAAAAAGAAAAAAAAATGCTATATGAGTACATAAAATGGCACTACGCAGCTCGTCTGGCACAATCCAAGTCCCCAGAAGCCTTCAGATCCCAAACTGATGGAGACTGCTGCTCCACTGTTTTGCTGGGAAGTGGGAGAAATGTTCTGTAGACTGAGAAACTTCTCCAGACTTTCCGTTGGCATGTGGGTGAGTAAACAAGGGCTACATTTTTATTTTTGAGTTAACTGTTTCTTTAAAGGAAAGCTGATATGGGCAGAGGTAAATTACAGTGATACAACATGCAAAAAAAACCTTAATGGTAACCAATAAAAATTAAATGTGCCAATAAAAAAAAAAAAAACGTTACAGCAATGCCAGCAGATATTATCACCTAATGAAGTAATACAGTGTATTCACTGTCCCATTAAATGTTGTAATGCCTGTTGCTAGCCTGACAATTAGAATAATTTGAGGTTTAGCCACATGTGGAAGGAAGCAGTTGGAGATCGAACTGTCAACCCTGCAATTAGCAAGTGACTCACTGAGCCACTCACACCCAGTTCATCGCTAAATTTTTCGTACCAACAACAAAGTGAAAACATGAGTCCAAGCGCTACACTCATTGCTCCCTTATGGTGTTAAAGTCCAAACACTTTTATGTCAAGGGCAGCAGTTTGCTTTAAAATTTGCATTGAGGGTAGGCTTGTGCAGTACTTCATCTAATGTAAAACAGGAGTCTTGAGCATAGCAATTTTGCCAGCGATCATATGTAAATAACTTGATTGCTAACTAATTGCAGCCATTGTAAATGAATTTTGTGACTACATGAATTTGCCTGGAGGGCAGTCTGAGTTGCTGACTGAATAATTAGTAGCTGTCCTGTAAGTCACATGCTAACTGTGAGCATTTGCAAGCACAAATTAAATGAACTTATTGAAAAGCGTGGCTCAATTCAGCAAGCTTCTACTTTCTGTAAATTTATTTACACATTCAACATATTTTTTGCAGATCCTGAAAATAGCTGTGTTTCTTTATGTAATATTTGAAGAAACGGAGAACTGTACATACAAAAGAACCAACTAGATGGTGCTGTGGAGTGTAAATCAGAAATTAGAAACATATCTAAGTGTTTCTTTTGATTCAGAATTTCAAAAGATTTCAGCATTGTAAACCTTTTCTTTTCCCTACATGCATGCATTAACATAAACAAGTTTTACCTCAGTTCTGTTGCATAAAAGGAAAAAGCTGGGTTGGTGTATTTCTGCAGCTCAGCTTCTCTCCGAGGCAAACAGAGATTGTTCGGTTCGTATTGTAAACTGAACGTTATCCATAGGCAACAGATATTTTATGGCTCTTACTGATGAATGTTTGTAAGATAGATTTGATGTCACAATAGTACATCCCTTGAGCAACCACAAAAGCCTCCAGTGATGAAGGGTTTATTTTTAAAACTACAGGAAAGGCTTTCTGCAGATTAATTCCAGTGTATGGTTCCCATTGTGGGAGAAACAAATTGGGCTTTACGGAATTAGTGTGTTTGCTGCATAAATTTCAAATTTATCCCTGAAACATACGGTTGTATCTACGTGATTGGATGCATCTGCATTGCTTTTGAGTGAAAATGGAAGCAAACTTTCCCGACTGCAAAGAGCTCCAAGTGCAGTAATGATGGGCTCAGTGTTTCTCCATTGACCCAGGTGTGTTGTCTAAATACAATATGGATGTGCAGGGCTGCCTGTGCACTCCAGCGCTGGGAGACTATTTGCTGAAGGTCATTTGGGATCATAGCATGCCATTAATAATTCCTGAAAGCATCCAACATCTCCATCTGTTCTGCTGCATCCATCGCTCCACTTCAAAGACAAAGGCAGCATCTGCAGGTAAGCATTAAACCTGCCTCCAGGCTAAGATGTTGGAGGTGGGATTCTTTGTTGAGAGAACTTATCTCTGGTCATCAGGTCACGCTGCTCATATATTAGCCAATTAATGTTTGTATGTTTGCTCACACGGCTTGAACCTATGAACACACAGACAAGCACAGACTCACAGACGTGCATTTGATGTGTGTTGTGGCTACCGAGTGGTTTTTTTTTTCTGTTTCCACTGACTGAATCCAGTGTAGCATAGTAATTACTCACATACCTTTGCAAGCTACGGACCTCTCTACAGGGGAGCAGTTACCACTAACTTGACAAGGTGTTGCCAGAGATACTATCAAAGCTAATTTTAAATGAAGCATGTAATTACGTGCATTGTTTGTGTTTGTATCTGTGTGTGTAGCTGACCAGATAACACATATATTTACCTGTGCGCTGGGCATACAGTGCAGTAAAATCTAAACAGGTCTCAATGACAGGCCCACTTGAGATACGTAGGAGTCCTGCAGGGAGCAAATGGATGTTTGGCAGTGGCATGCGCCGCCCGGGCCTGGTGCTCGCAGTGGGCGAGGAGGCAAGTGCCTGGCTGAGTGAAAGATGGCAGTGTGCAAGGAGAGTGTGTGCACACAGCTGAGGCTGTGACAGAAAACAGTGAGAGCTCTGCTCCTGCTGCTTCATCTTCCTCTGCCAGTGATAGACCTCCGCTTTAATTTCGTTAATAGAGTCCAGCGCTCGCAATGGAGTCGGAACAGCATATAAACAGCCATTTTACCATCTTTTTTTTTTTTTTTTTGTGCTCAGATGGAACTAATCATAAATATGTGTTTGGTTTATTTGGGAAAAAGTGGCATGGAAAGCTTGGCTGGTATAGAAAAAATCATAAATTACTGGAACAGAGTGTGTACGGCGCATCATTCGATGAAGCTTACAATTATTAGTGCTTCACCCCTCACATGTGGTCTGCTGATAAAGCACCTGTGCCCATGAGTAACCCCGCCATCTTTCAGCCCTGGGCTCTTGTACTGTACTGTAGGTCTGACCAGTGAGTCTACTCAAATCACCATCAGCTTCAAACTGCTTAGCCTGGCCAATTTGAATTTCACATCTCTGCTGACTCATAACCCTGTCAGGACCTTTCTTCTTTATCATGTCTGTGCCTCCGGTGGACTCTCCTCACAAGCAATAGGAATTAATTATTCAGATTAGAAACCGAGCCACAATTACTGTGATTTTTGTCAAAGGCTTTGTTTTGGCTTAATGTTGATATCTGATCGGGCACATTACAGCACAGCCAAGATTGCCTTTTGAAAGCAATTATTTTGCTGCATTTATTCATTCATGACATTTCAGTGGAAGTTAATGGCTGTGTCAGAGCAGGCAGGAAAGTGAGCAGGAAATGATTTTGGCTAATGACACACTCTCAAAGTAGTCAGGTAAGAGTGAGTGTGCCGACCGCCGCACTGGACAGCGGCTCAGATCAACATGATAAAGAGGGACTGATTGAGCCGCGTACATCCACAGGAAGCTGAGCGTTGGGGTTCAAGGTTATCTGGACAAATCAGACTCCTGTTTCCATTCATCCCCTCCTCGCCCACCAGCCAGCCCTTCCTGGGCAAACCAGCAAATTAGCAATTCTGATGTCTGCAAGCAGGTCTGGCAAGGGAATGCCTGTGAATCCTAATGCCATGATTAAACTTTCATATCCGTCCGGGGGAAGTGCTGCATATACAAAATAAGCAATCTCTTTTTATTTTTCAGCACTTTAAGTAAGGCTGTTGAGATGAGCAAACATAAACCCTTCAACAGGGTTAAATGGACCAGGCCAAGTGTGTGTCTATGTGTGTGTGTTGACGAGGAGTGATCCTTCACACAAATCACTCGAGTCTTTGTCTCTTTTCAGTGAATATAATTAGTATTGATATACTAAACATAGGAAAGTGTATTTGATTTCACTTGCTGCAATAGTGATTTGCATTGAAACAGTTATTCTACCGTCCTCAGCATTGTGAATGTTACCACTTGGTGTCGATTAGCATATTAAATGGAAATGTTTAGGGAAATGGAATACCCGGGCGATGTTATGCTCCCTTGGCCGGACACACTGAGTGGATGGGAGGGAACACGAGGGACAGGGAGCCTCAGTCCAATGTGGCCATTACATAAGATGGTCTTATCAGGCTCTACCTCCTGCTGAGCCACAGCCTTGCTTCCCTCTGCTCCCCCTTCCTGGCGCTCCCAAAACATGGGCCTTCATTAGTAGGGCTAAATATCCCCGTTCTCTGCAATCTCTATCATTTCTTGCCTTGAGGCAATCCGATAATTACCTGTTCTCATTTCCCCTCCTTCTGGCCAGCAGGGAAGTGTTCTGACTTGCATTAGTTTGCATGAAATATTATCAGAATATTGCACATTTCTCAATCCTGCAGCCTCTGACACAAGAAATATGGAGTCGAAGCAGCTGTGATTGACAGGTGTCTGTCTTTCATGTTCCTCTGAGAATAGCTGCTTTGTTCTGGAGTTACAGCAGGAATTTTGATGGAAGAAGGAATGAGTGCGTAATGTTTATAAAGGCTTTGTTGCTTTGTTTAACCTCCGTCTGCCATTATTTCCGGGCAGTATTGTTATGCATTACATCTTTCTTTGTTACCTACAGTGTCGGGGTAAAAGAACTCAGGGATTTTCTGAATTTAAACTCATCAGTGAGTTTCCCTCACGGAAAAACTATCAGCGTTAAAGTGGAGTAGCGTCTTCCTCTCTGTGTATCCTGTGAGAATTGTGGGAGAGAGAGGTTGATGAGTACATAACATACAATGCCTGGGAGGGGTAGGCATCTTGAGCGGTTACGGTCGGTGTTATGCTCAGAAGTCCAAGAATTCCACCCAAATGCACACATCCTGTCTCATATTATTTGTTCCTATATGTAATAATGTCTCACGGCTCTGGATTAGGAGATGAATAAGCTTTACCACTGAAGGCGAGAAGCTCCCCTCAGACTAACCTCTGCGGTCAGGAGAAACAAATATATGATACCCCTAATAAGCAAGAAGAAACTGCATCTGATCTTTTTGTGATGCAGTATCTTCTCATTTTTTCTGTTCTAAATGTCTGCTCCTGAAGTGCACATATTTCTACCTCAAATATTGCTGTTTTTAGAAGTTAATGTCATGCGTGGTATTTGCCGAAATGCATCTGTGGTTTATGGCAGCGAAGCAGCGAACATGACAGTTTTTTTTGCCAGTGAAGTGATTGATTGTAGCCAATTTAGGAAATGTCTTTAAAAGTAATTTATGAATGTGACTTGAAAAATTTAAAGTAACTTGCGTGTTAAGCAGGGGATCCGTCTGATATGGAGTTGTTGTTGATGCATGAGCTTAAGCCCATTCAGTGTCTCGCCTTGCTGTGGGAAGCAGTGATGATTTTGGACTTTGTGACGGTCACTTTAATCTCTAATGAAGGCTCGTCCCTGGCTCTGCTCAGCCCTCTGATAGCAGAGCAGTCGTAAACAGGCCTGTCAGGGGGATTGCAGTGCTAGCAGTGCAAATGGCAAAGAAAACCGCAGGGACCAAGCCATGCTAGCATTATGGTTTTATTCAGATAGAGCTCAGAAAAGACATATGAGAAAATTCTCCTACTTTGCCAAACTTCTTCACTGTGTGGCCACATCACAGTATACCTTTGAACAAAATTTTCTTTTTACCTATTTAAATTACCCAGATTTGTCCAAATACATGAACTGCATTCCTGTGCAGTCATTTGGAAACTAAAATACCATCAGATTTATATCAGCTGCAAATAAACACTCAGCTTTTTAAGATTGCATCACAAATTGACCATAAAATTTGTGTTTATAAATTCAGTCTCGCCGTGTTACAGCATATGCTTCTTTTAGTTTTACCACATTACCATACAAATGAAGACGATTTCATGTTTAACATTTAGTTCGAGATGTAAATGTGTGCTAAAATGATTCTGTGAAACTGATTACTGGTTGCTCTGTGTTCTGACACATCCTGTGCTCATGCAGCATGTGCGACAGCTGGTTAGTAATTAAAATAATCTTCTCCCTGGTAGTGATTTAGCTTTCATGACTGCAGCTTACCTCAAATTGAAAATAAATTTATAGATAAATGCCTTTGCTGTTCCAGTAAATTATACCGCTGCAACTCAAAGGAGCCAAGTTGTTTATTTTGGTAGTAAAAGAGCAATCAGAGAAAACAAACAAAGCGCTTTATGAGTGCTGTCAGATTAATAATGATGCTAACCAGCGGTGATGATGGAGACGATTATTTTTCAGCATACTCTACCCCACCTCATCATAGTAATTATAGATACTATATCATTATTATATCAAGTATTCACTACAGATTATCAAGATAATTGCAGCTTGCTCCAGGATTGCCAAGTTCACCGTGCTGCCAATAAACTGGGAATTACTGAGCAGGAGAGAAACACACACATTTTGTTATCCACAGCAAACTAGCACCAAATCTGTTTGACATGTTCATGTTCACTTCGAATTTTTCTTAAGTGAGCACAGAAATGTGCACACATACACACACAAGGATACACACACACACATGCTCACAAACATCAGTTGACAGTGTTAAGATGAGGCTATACATGTGATACATTGTTTTTCTCCCAGCTTCTGTTCTGGTATATCTGGGCAAATCCCGTGGTGATGAGGCGTAGAATCTGTCATGGAGAAGGCATAAGCCTTTCATATGCATAGTAGAGATAAGAGGCAGCCATTTTATCAGGCGAGCTGTCGCTCCAACATGCTTGCGTGTTATGTGTCCCCGGGAGCGCCTCCAGAAACATGTCCCTTTAATGACACGGCCCGTGCTCGCCAAGAGGACGCCCAGTTTGTTCTGAGCGATAACCTGACAATTATGCCAATTACACCAGCCAGCAATGTTGACAAACACACCAGGAGAATTGTTGCAGTTGATTGGTAGTTGTGTTCTGAAGTCCCCCCGCTGTGACCTCTTCTGTAATTTAACTAGCATGGAGGAGAATTGCAACGGGTTTTCGAGAAAATTCCCAAAGCCTTGTGTTCTTTTGTAACGGGGCGATGTTTGTGCCAAACTGAACAGGCAGAGAAAAGCATCTACTATGTCAAGAAGGCAGAAAAAGAAAAAATTATTCCTTCTGCAAGTCCCCTCTGCATGCGATTTGTTTCGATTCATAAAGAGTGTTACATTTCCTGCCGGGCCGGGGCAACACGTTGAAAGTTGTTGTGGTGGATCATATTGCCTTTACGGATTAGATCCCAAATACTGACCCCGCACCATTAGCTGCTACTTATGTAACCCTTAAAGAGCACTGCTGTTGGCACCTGAGCGTGAGGCTTTGCTGCCTATGAAGTGAGGCGGGAGACACTGCCAATATGGAAGCAAATTAACAATAACAGCGGCGGCTCACCTGCTACAGCATGAAGTGTGAGTGCTTGGTTGGTATACATAAAGGCTTTTTCAGCAGGTTTTTTGAGCAAGAACAGCATTGTACCGCATCAGCCTATTTGCAAAAAATCTGTTTTGATAAGCTCGCATCTTTTGAAGGAAAAAAAGATGATCCCCCTTTTATTTTGGAGCACTTGAACTTTCAAGCGCAGCACATGATTTTTTAATTTCTGTTGCAAAGTAACAAGAGTCTATATGATTGACACACAGTTGTCATTTCACACCAAATGGAGTGAATCTTAAATGAAACATTAACATACTCATATGAAGTAATTAGACCGTATTTTGCTGTATCACAGGGTACAACATCATTTCTTGTCGAGCCCTGAGGGTCTTTTGCTGAACAACAGAATTTATTTTCTCTCAAACTGCAGCACATTGTAGCAGCGGTAACAACACCTTGCAGGGAGATTTAAAGGCAATAACAACTGCAGATTACAGTCGAACACTGAGGTCAGGAACTGTTCCATAACCGTTGACTTGAGCTCCGATCTGGTCATGTAAGCACGGAGCTGAGAACAGCCGGGGTTGTGCCACGACCGCGCGGCTTGTATCTCGAGGTACCTTAGAGCTAAAGTCAGGCCCGGTCAATGCAAAGCGTCATTTCCCAGTGAGAGCATGCTATGTCTTTTGTAAGAGCACAACGATACACAAAGGCAGGCAGGAAAGGGGGCAGGCAGCTGCCTCTGCTGGCCTGGTAGAAGTGAACGGAGCTCAGTTTCCCTGCATGTCCCCCCTCACTTCTCTTACATAACGCTGTTAAGCTGGAGTTAGCAAACATTAGAGGTCAGCTGGTTATTGGGACAGTGGAAATGTAGTCATTCACTGGAGCACTATTTACAGTAGAAAATGAGATTGCTTTGCAGGATAAACAGTAGCTTTTTCTCCAGCCGTTTGTTATAAGTTAGAAAATAAACATTTTTTTGGGATGTTTGTCTTCAGTTCATGATCCATACAATACTGAAGAAGCTCAAGATGGAGGCCGACATCAAGGCCTTTGTTATGTCCTTTGGATTTATTGTGTTAGCACAGTCTGATCTGTCTTGTCTGTTAAAAGTGTCTGATGTCCTTAAACAGTGAGGGCGCTATGATTTACACCTATGTTTGATGAAAAGAGGCTGGAGAATCCATTAGTGTCCATCTAAATTACATCAGCCAAACCACTGACACGAGCCTGCAGTCCACTGCCAGCTCATTGATTAAGAACAGTTTCCAATGGCCTTATGTAACTGGCCCTTTTGCATTAGTTCAACATTGTTGCTGTTCCCTTGTTAGTGGCAAGATGGGCCATTTGTGGAATACAGTTAGAATTTTCTCTTGTCAGAGAGAAATGCCTAAATGAAATAAAAGCTGCCAAAATTAAGCACCGCATTCTGTAAGCCAGTGACTCACCTGCATAAATGGGGAATGAATAATGCAGAAACAATTGAAGAGGGTAGGCGATGTAGCAGATTTCTCACATGATGATACTGTAGCACGCTGCACAAAAGGACTCAATCATCCAGGAAGTCATAAAAAGACATCATATTGTCCAATTAATAACCACGAAAAACAACCCACACTTCCGTGTGATTTCTGAGATGTTTTCAAGGCATCGTAATCATTGACAACACGTGAATACCAATTTTAGATTCCCGTTGGAAGTCTCCATCTGAATACCGTCAACTCTTTTTTAAAACCCCCCTTTGATTTTGATAAAAGAAAGAGCAATGTCAATCAGGTGAACTAATGGGAATGTGCATTTTGTAATTCACTCAAAGGGAGTGGTAAATTGAAAAGAGTTTGCAACCTTTTAACACACTCACACACACACTGGCGCTGACAGTCAAGCTCCATTATCTGACAGCTGGAGAGGTTAAAAATAACTGTGCTCGCAGCAAATTAGACGTATCATTTGGCTTCTAAGTGAGAGATGAATCTTTGTGTGGATGCTCCTGCCATGCCGTGACACAGGGGCAATACATCAGCCTGTGTTTGCCTGTCTTTCTCATAAACTCCAAATGGAATTGTAAACAGATGAAGCAATTTTACACCAAATGTATTCTCTCTGCGTTGCGCCCATGCTACAGTGAGGAGCCCGGCTACCATAGACACATACATTACTGCCCCATGCACTCTCAAGTCAAAGTACATAAATCATAATTTTGGCTGCCTGCAGGGTTATTGCTATCGCTCAAAGACGATCCTCAAAGTGTTTTATATGTTACTTTTTATCTGACGAGAAATCTGATGTTATTGCACGCACGACTTTTGAAGATCCTACTGCCTGCTATTCCTCTGCTCTCATAAAAGGCAAATTCGCACATGCTGTAATTTCAGGCATGCGCATACACAACGTACAAACACACAAGGCTGCGCTGTATAAATTTCGATTCTGCTTGTCATAGTCAAGTTTTCCGTGTCATTCAATAGCACCTTGCCCACTTATGCACAGCTATCATGTCAGGTGTTTCAAGGTGGGGTGTCAGTTCCAATTCTGAGATGGTAAACAAGTGTAACTCTGGGATCCTTGTTACTGTAAGGTAAGTACAGAGATTTCCATGGGGTGGCTAAGGTGACAGCAGAGGTGTAGAGTTTCCTCTAAATACCTAACAACATCATTGTTAATTCATAGCTATTTAATCACTTACTAGAGTAAGTGCAGGAAGGATGATCTTTGTGTCATGTTGTCTCACAAGGTAATCTCTTGTATTTCCTCGCTTAAGACCCACGCTCTAAATTTGTCACTGACTGCATGTAGTCACATTCACCCCCCCGAGTTTTAAGATGAGTTTTAAGTCTGCATATTTACTGAGCTCAGTGTGGCCCTGACTCAGTCTGCATGACATGATTTATCTCATCCAGCTTAACTGACAGGTATTGATGTGAAACAAGGATAAATGCAGTAGATTGATGGAATTAAAGCCTACCCTATTGTTCCCATGCTGTGCATCACTGACACATGTGAGACTCGTGTCTCTCATTAAAGAAAATAAATGCTTCAGGCATCCTCCCTGCATAAGCATCAAGTTTTTGTGTGTGTGTGAGTGCACGCGCCTGTGCATGTTTGTGTGTTTGTGTGTGTGTGTGTGTGTGTGTGGGAAGCTATCTCAGTTGTTTTCCCTCTCTGTAATCTTTCCCTTCTTGCACAATGGATTTAGCTTGGCCTTGAACGGGGGGGAATTGCAGCTGACTCTAAACAGCAGATCATTCACCCTGTTGACTGAGGCCTAGACATGTGATTACATTAGACAAAGGGGAAAGACCATTGATTATTTAATTAACTTTCAATTACTGCTTGTGGAAAGGACAGGATCACGACTACAAGCGTGGCCATGCTCTGTTGTTGAAGCATCGTTGTTTTGCACCCCTGGGCAATCCCCCTTGCTTCTTATGTGATGCATCTAAGCCACTAAAGAAATCTAATCTTAACTATGCAAAAAAAAAAAGAGAGAGAGAGAGGTAGAGAGCGAGAGCGAGAGAAGCTTTCTCCACTTTACGTGCACGGCAGGCACTTGGCTGCGCATCTAAATTTTAGGAAGCTAGTGTTAACTCTATATTTGGATTCCACTGGAGTGGATTAAGGATTCTTTACTGCAAACCCACGGGATTCTCAGAGACATAAAAGAGGAGACTGTTTGCATCCATGCTATACAAATAATTGCAGGTTTCAAATCGAGTGTAATTTCAAGCACCAGCTATATGGGAGAGTGTGGGCTTTGATGTACAAATCCACAATTCATGGGGGATTAGCACCCCAAAGGTTAGCAGTTGCTAATTACAGGAGATTGGTTATACATATCTAACAAGGCAAGAAGACAGCCTTAATAAATGTGAGGATTCATCAGGAACATGGATAAGCAGCTGTGATAAGCGGACATGTATTTGAATCACCATAGATTGATACCCTGTAATGCCCTTCTTCATACGGAGAAAGAACAGAAGCGACGTCTCCTCCATTGTTTTTTGTACAAACAGCATACCTTGTGCAATATGAGATTTTCGAGATGCATTTGTGAATGCAGATTTGTGCAATCATATAAATTAACCTCTCAGATATTCTTTCTGTGTTTCTTACTGCAGCAATTTCTCTTTTACTGTATTTCGCTTGCAGCATTCACTGCTGCATTACCATAATCCTTGGTTCCCTTCCACAAACCACCACTGGCTAAATGAATCTATTATTTTTGCCTGGAGCCGTAAAGATGCAACAAAATGCAATGCATTGAAGGGAATGAAACTTGTGATAAACTGCACATTTTCTTCATAATAGCCTGTCTACAACAGACTTCTTACCCGAAGTTGGAAGTATCACCGCACTTGACCCTTAATAATCTGAATGTTGTCAGCTTAAAAGGTGCTATCAGGAGCTAACCCTTTCTGAGAAAAAAAAATGATAATTCAATTCTGCACAGAGTCATTTAGTCGAGCTTTGACTCGTTGGCCCTGTGTGTTGTTGGTTGTCCTGCCCAACAATAGCAGACCTGGCTGGTGTGGCCTTGTGTTTTCATATGGCCCTAAATTAAACATGTCCGAGCCAAGGCAAGCACTTGCTCTGCCGCGGGAAACGCTTTTTCATCTCCTAATGAATGTGCCTGAGGGGGTCCCACAGGGGGCTCCACTTCACCCCTCATTAGGCGGGGTGCTGCCTCTGCCTTCATGCTGAGGAGCAACCTCCTGGAGAGGGGCCTCCCACTTCATCTGAACGTCCCACGCTCCTCTGCCCTGGACCAGTGGACTGCACTGCTCTCTTCCCCTTCTCTCTTTTCTTTCTTACTCTCTGTCTCCGCTAACACCCCCCCACCACCACCACCACCACCACAAAGCAGCTCGTCCTACAGTCGCAGAGCAGGGATGACAGGGATGAGAGGACGGTCCGTGCTACTAATGTCATTTTAATGGCCTTGTTTGGTCTTTTGTGGTTGTGATTTATTGCTACACTCACACTATTAATGTCCTCTTAGATGTCTGTTTGACTGTCTCTTTTTACAACAGGTCAAAGCTGCTATTGCTTTAGAATGCATAATGAGGAAGTGGTTGAGAAACTAATGGTAATTGCTTTGAGATCTCCACTTTATTCCTACCATGTTGTCTTCATTGTGGTCTCAGACAGGAATGTGCTTTAATGTCAGGTGCAGCGAAGCCAGGCATGGCCTCAGTTAGCAAAAGGAAGGAAGAACTCAAGGGCTGAATTGCTGCACAGAGCCCTGTGTCCTGACCTGGATTAGAGGTTCCCTCATAGTGCAGCGTTGCAAATACCCATTGTCATGTGGAATATATTGACAGCTTCCTGTTGTTAATGAAGCAAAACAAAGCACGGACCTTTTGTAGCTGTTGTGAGGCAGCAGGAAGGAAAAGAGGGATATACTGGATGTCAGCTGACTCTTAGAGCCGTTGCATGTTAGCAGAGCAGGCTGAAGAGGCTGATTGTTATTCCAGGGCTTTTGGGATGTGTTTATGCAATCATTAATCTTGGCACTTGTTTATTTGCCTGGGATTAGAGCACCACCGTGCATTCACCGGCAGTTAGGGAAGCCGGTTCACCATAAAGGTAGCAGCGAGCGCTCAGGTCCTCCACTGTAGGCAAAGCGTGCAAGGAGGGAAGCATGCTTTGCGCATGGCTGCTTAATCCTGCCATGTTAAACAAAACCAGGCCAGTGTTTGTAGGACTATGAAAACAGCAGTGCAGGAGGAATGTGCTCACATGCTGTAAGCAGTCTGTGAACTCTGTGTGGCAGTAGACACTCCTGCACCCCTGTCGTCTAGGAATGCCTTTCATACGGTCTGCTACAACCAGAGGAGAGGGAAGACGATGGAGTTGCTCAGCAGCTCCTTCACAGTGAATACAGAAGGCAGCGTTCTAGAAACTCATATAAGTAGCCTTTTAAAACCCTTTTGACAATACATTTGTGAGATAATTCAGTGGATTTTAAAAAAGGGTTTTATGACCCAAAGGAGAGGGAGCATAGAGGAACAGGTAATCCTTTAATTTACCTAAAATTGTCACTATCAATAAACTTTGAGATTCACTGAGCAGTTATCACATGTTTATAATAATTAATGTGTATGTTGTAGTTCGCAGCTGCAAGGCTGTGCTAATATAAGACTCTTTATAAATTTTGTTTATTAACTTTTTCTACAGCAATGCATCATATTTTACTAGACCATCATATGTTTTTAGCGTTCCTGGACTGTCCAGTGAGAACCACATATCTCTAAAATGTCAACATTTTGTGAGCTAAGAATAAAAGCCCTGCTTTCAGCTTTTTGTCACAGCATTTTTCAGCCATTTCAAAGGGCTTTCTAAAATATTTTATTTAGCTCAGACAGTACTTTTTCAGTCCATAGAGGAATACTATTTTTTTCATTTATTTGAAATTCATAACAACAGATTTTGAGGGCGTGATTTTATTGAATAAAAAGGGTATTGATAATAGTGATCTGAAACATAACTACAAAATAAAGCTGTCAGACAAAAGTAGTGGAGTAAAAGGAACAATATTTTCCACTGAGAAGTAGTGAAGCAGAAGTATGATTTTGCATAAAATGTACTGTAAATACTGCACTTAAGTACAAGTACCTCAAATTTGTGAAAAGTAAATGACATGGTTACATTTTACCAGTGTATAGATAAAAAAGAATATATAAACATGCAACCTGCTGCCATCCCATCAGTTTTAATGTATGTTAAGTACATGGTTGATAAAGTGACATAACAGCACACTGACACGTCACTGAGTCACTGACATTTATTGCCTCAGTCTGTTTATCATGGCCCTGATATTGCCAGGAGCAAAACGAAATAAACAGATTGATTTTTAAAACGCAAATTGCAAATTTCATCACAAGTAAATATTTAACGTGGCCTCAATCATAACATTTCCGTTTAATCATATTGAACATTTTGTGCCATTGAGGAAAAATGATTCATGGTGGAAGTGTTCACAGTCTCTTATTAAGACACTAATAGCCAAGGGCACTATATATGGATTAGATAATGGCTTTGTCTCACTTTAATTTGCTCTCTGCACCTGGAAGAGAGGTCCTAGAAAATCTTTAAAGGCCAAATAACAGTGCTGAGTGCATGTGTGTGTAAGTGTGTGTGTGTATGTACTTACAAAAAGGGCTTCACATGAGGAGAAAACAAAAAGGAGTTCAGGTCAAAAGAGGGAGAGCGAGCCGAGTGAAGCAGTCTCTCTGAGAAAGCTCTTCTTTTGGGGCCCCGTGACACCGTGGATCTTTGGAAAGGTTGGCTGCCTCTAGTTTCAGCTCTATCTAGCTGTGGATCTTTGAGCAGCAGGATTCAGTATCCAAGCTAATGTAACAAGGCTCATTTGTCTCAATCACACGTCCCTGGAAGTATCGGCTGGCCATTGATGTCATTCATCTTCCCTGTCCTTGCCTGCTCTTTTTCAGCTGATGAAAAACCCAAGACCTTCAAGCGGAGTGGCAGAGGTGCTGTAAAAAGTGCTCATCAGCTCAGCCGTAAAAACTGTTGAGTAACGGTGGTGCTGTGTGCAGCCTATATAAGACTTGTAGTCAACAACTTTCCTTTTACTTTTATAATGAAGGCAGATGGACTTTCACTTGTTTACGTGACTGACATTTAATTCTGAGATTGATTTGACGGCTCTATAGCAAACTGTAATTAAACAATGAGAATGTATTCTTTTATGTCGGCTCAGTCACTACTTAGCACCAGTGACAGATAAAACTGGCGGACCAATCAGAATGCTGCAACTAAAAAGATGTTTATATTTTTTCTATACAAATTTTAAAAGAACTCTTGTATGTTCACAAAACCACAGCACATAAAAAAATAGTAAAAATATCAGCATCAACATTTACTCATCCAAACATTTACAGTATCAAAAGTACTCATTACACAGTGTCCCAAATCAGAATCAGATTTATTCAATTACTCCATTTTAAGTAGAGATGCGTTCATACATGCATTCGTACAAATTACAATTGCAGCTATTAAACTTAAAGCTTATTCAATCTGTATTATATACTACATGATAGCTTAATAATAGTACTACATTATTTTATATTTTGAATTTATAATCATCTGTAAAGTAACTAGTAACTACAGCTGAAAAAAAATCCATTGAGGTAGAAGTTAGTGTATTTTTTCACAGAAACATAGAGTAGACGTATAAAGTAGCATAAAATGGAAACACTCAGACAAGTATTTCTAATCAAGCCCTGTAAAATCCGTAGCTAAGTACAGTGCTTGAGTAAATGTACTTAGTTACATTCTCCCACCGGTTTATTTATCCACAGGCAGGGAAGGGTAAAATGTTGCTGCAATTATGTGAGCTGGGTGTTTCCAGAGATGCAGTGAAATAATAAAACATATGTCATATGATTTAAAAGCTTTGGTGCATTTTAAGTTTCTTTCCACAATCTGTTCCCCATTATGTAAGGAATAATTAAAGATGACGTGCACTTACATAAAATAAGCATTGACAGGGAAGAACACTGGGATGCATTGTTATAATCTTTCCTGCAATTTCGTGTGCCTTCCAAGCTAATCCAACATGGCACTGTTATGTAGGAAAAATAAAGCATCACACTTTTTAAGGGATAAATGTTAACTAAGACACACTTTTAAACCTTCAATTTTTTTTTTTATTTGTTGAGATAATGCATGATGGCATTGCTCTCATGTTTATTTTTCTCTCCAAAAAATGATTTCAAGTGTTTTGGAATAAAACTCACCATTAGATCTATTAACACATGTGTGCAGAGCTGGCTTCAAAAAAATGTCAGCTCCAATGGAAACACTGACTCGTGCCATAACTGGGAGCTTATGCTGAGCTTCCCTCTCCGATGGTGCAAATCAAGATCATGATTACTATCTGGCCCGTGCTGCAGTTCTGCGTTGTCTGGAAACATGTTTTCCTAAGGAGACCACAGAGGGACAATTACTGTCAGCTGAACTATTCAGCCTGCTCTCCATGTGTGTTCTGGCTGCGTGCCTCTGACCCACTGACCCCAAGCAGCAGCATGAGACTGGACCTCCAGTCCTCCCTCCTGGGGGGGGGGGGGGGGGGGGGGGGGGGGGGGGGGGGG
>JAPZDV010000023.1:14862820-14887842 GCA_029814665.1 Acanthurus lineatus
GCCTCTGACCCCCTGACCCCCAGCCGCCGCATGCGACTGGACCGCCAGGCCTCCCTCCTCTCCCCCCCCCCCGCCTCCCCCCCCGCAGCCCCCCCCCCACCCACTACTCCCCCTTAAATATCAACCACAGCAGAGGCATCCAAATATACACTCTGTGCAATTGTCTAAAATGCAAACACGAAATGCTCACGCAGTCTGTCACCCCTCTGGCAAAAACACCACGCAGGAAGTTGCATGGGTGTAAGTTTTGATTTCTTTGTGTGAAAAAGTAGAGAGATCCTATTCAAAAACCCACAGCAAGAATCCTGGTTTGTCTTACAGAAATGCATACTAATACAGCAATTATAGGAGGAAGGAAGTCGGACAGTGTGGCAGTAGCAAATTCCCTGGTGCAATGGAACAAGGCTCTTTGTTGTTATGTAAAGGTTTCTGCGTGTAATTGCAGTGGATGTTTTGAAGGATTCATTATTTATATATTCCTGTGTTTTTCTTAAGAAGCCTAGTAGGCTGTCGTCCCTGCAGGGAGCTGGGGGGGCTGAGAGGTGCTTAACTAAAGGCACTGTAACACAATGGAGGCTTTAACCATTTACTGCTTAGTTCAAGTGGTCAGAATGTAGGTTCAGAAGCATCACATGATTCTCGTCTAAATCTTAAAATTCAAACAGCAGCTCCTGCACCAGTCAATCAGTCGGCCCTGTGTGATTTCAGCCTCAGTGATTTTGAGTTTTGGTGCATTCCAATGCCTTGCTGCACAATGCATGAGTAAAGAAAAACAATGCACAAGAACACTGAGTCAGACTTATGATGTAAAACTTCTATTCTTCCCCTTCAAAAAACGCGGGTCGCTCTAACAGAGGATGTATAACATTTGAATTTATGAAGGACCCAAACCGAATGATCTAAATAGTTAGACAAAGCATGTAAATATTTGCAACGCAGATTTTTTATTCAGCTCTCACGGCTCTCTACGACTAACTAGGGGCTGGTAGAATGCATAAGTGAGTGCTGTCTACAGATTGTATTTTGCCATCAGAGTAAACAGTGTGAGCCTGTCTCCCTCCCGGCACACGTGCGCCTGCACGCACACGCTCGCACACACACAGAAGGGGCGTGCCCTCCGGTCCCCAGCACCCGGGCACAACTTCACTTGTCACCGCAGTCACAGACAAGAAGAGGGGAGGGGGGGATAGGTGGGGGGAAGATGGATAGAGGGAGGTAAGGAGCGATGGGGAGAGAGATTTGAGCTCAGGTGGGGCAGACAAGGGAGGGGAGAGGAGCGCCGCACACATGCTACCCTTCATGGTGCTCGTCTGCTCGGTAAACCCGGGCTTTTGTTGTTTCCCCCAGAGTGCAGGCGCGCAGACTCCCAGTCAGGAAGCTCGTCAATCTTTGCCACAACAACACATAAATTAGTGCCCAAATTACTGTTACGCCGGTGGAGAAAGAGACATGGAGAGAGATGTCTTATGCTGCAGTTAGGGAATACATCCTCCCCTCTCCTGCTCCCCCCCCCTCCTTATAGAGGGTGTCAGAATGTACTTCAATAAAACAGTCAAGTAAATACAGAGAGAGACATGATAAGAGAAGCACTGCTGTGTTGTACAGGCATCTGGAGTTGGGCAGTGTTGAAATATTAATAGGCCTCACACACAAACAAACACAGAGATGTACGCATGAGTTCATCCCAAAAGCAGCCCAGGGCGATGGTCCAGACCTGAGCTTCAGCAAAAAGTCACCGCGCTGCTATGAAGGAATAATAGGGGAAAAGCTTTAAGTGCCCATCTTTTCAAACGGAAATATCTCTTCAAATATAGCTGGTCTCCAGTGAAGGGGATCACAGCTTAGGCAGCTAAATGATTGGTGGGGAATTAGCAAGAAGCAGCATAGAGACATCAAAATGTGTCAATTATGTCTTTCCTTGCTTTAATCCCTCTGGTCAGAATATTTTTTTGATGACTTCAGCGTGTTTACGGGTTGAATGGAAGCTGTTTAAAGTGATGATATAGAGCTTCGGTCTGCAGGTGAATTTCTGTGCAGCCCTGTGTGTATGTGTGCGTGTGTGTGTGTGTTTTTATTTGTTGTTGTTGTTGTTGTTGTTGTGCTACAAACCAGCAAATGCCATTAGAACAGCTCTATGGTAATATGCCAGCAGCCTCCGATCCCTAAACAAATAACACATTTATACTATTCAGCTTGTGTTCCGTGCCGCGACTGTCCTTTGCCGCTGACATTCAAATAACCTTTCTTCTGCTGCATAAATGGGAATAAAAAAGTATTGTGTTGTGCGACTTCACATGACAGCAGAGCCCTGGCAGATGAAAAGTGGCAGAATTCTGATTCCAGCTCTTGTTAGCCTGTCGTCTCTCTACAGCTAGATCTGACTGTCACGGGTATCTGTTTAGAGAAGACTCTGTTTATCAACCGACAGCTGATCTCTACCACCAAATGGGAAGCACGACGCAGAAATGAAGAGCAGCACGTAATGATGAAGGAGCATTGCTTAGTGCACAGTTTAGTGCCTCTGGTGTTTGCATGTTGACCATGTGCTCGGTTTTTTTCATGAAAAATTTTGCTTTTTTTAGCCGTTCCTGAGAGCAGGCATGTGATCCTTTTTAAGCTTTTGTTTGGTCATGTTACAAAATATTATAAAATGCGAACGTATTAACACACTTCGTCCGATGGTAGACGAATTGTTAATCTGTTCATAATGCAGTGCCCTGTCCAGTTCCTTACATAATCTCTGACATGAGCCCACTCTCTTGCGTCACTCTGTCACTGACAGCTGTCAACACAACACAACCGACACACACTCACACACATTTATACACACTCTTTCACACACTGCCTTGCGCAGAGTAGCAAATGCGATTTTTTTTTTCCCCCTCCAACTGCTTCACTTGCTTTCTTTTAAAATGATTTTGTATATGAGCCAATGGAAAAAAAAAAAAAAAAGATGTGCATATAGAGAGCAGTATAGAAGCCTCGATTTCAAACCTCATTTGTTGCTCACATCTATCATGAATCATCAGGCCATGAGAAAATGATTTAATGGTCCAATCGAGTAATGGGTTAAGCTCTCAGCATTATGACGGTGGCCTGGGCATGGGTCTGTAATGTAAGGGATAATCTTAATCCTTCAGCGTTATGTCAGTAGTCCAAGGGTTCAGTGGGAACAGCCAGCAGATTTTGATGAGTGATTTTCCATGTTTGGACAAGCCTGTAGGATTTTTCAGTTTTATTTTATATTTTGCATGTTTGCAGCATGATATAAGTAAAACTGGAACAGGATAATTATAATTAGTTTGAAAAAAAAAACAAAGAATAGTAACTGAAAAATAAATAAAACGATTTTTTTCTATGTGACCTGACTATAACATAGCATATGACAAACAAATGGACACACAAATGGATATCTGTTTATGTTTAATAAAGATTTTTTTTATTGTAAGAAGACAGAGTATCAGCATTTTTAAAAAATATCTTTTAACTAAATAACAGTTTTTCAAAAATATTTCTCAGCTTCAGCTTTATATTTTATTATGAATGAAGCAAGACTACATGTGCAGTGTATAAAGAGAGGAAGTTTATTATCTGATAGTGTCTCGCCATCTGATGCTTATAATAAAATAAAGTGCAGCAGCTCCTGCCAGCTGTAAATGTGCATCTGGCAAATTTTTCTGGGTGTTTACATTTGACCGTCAGTTTCCAGCTTTTTGATAACGTGGTGTTTAAGCAGCGGGCTGGTCTCAGGGCTGTGGAGAAGACAGTGAAGGGCACTGGGTGAACATGCAAAGGCCTCACTGGCTGCCCCATTGTACATGTGCTCTGAGTGACACGTCATCCCCTCAAAGGGCCTGCTAGTGTGGTGAATCAGTGTCCTTGAACTGCTCAACCACAGACAGACAAAGAGCAAGCTTTAGTATTCGGATTGACTGTCTCTTCTCTCTCTCTTTCTCTCTCCCTCTCTCTGTCTTGCCCATTGTCCAAGACACCCACGCCAGGCGGCAACACTGCAAACAGGAAATCAGACTTGAGCCGCTGTCCGGCCCTTATGGTTGTGCGTGTGGTGTGATTGTGATGCAGTGTGATTCACATATAATCTTAGCGTCTCAGCAGGTGTCTTTGAAGTGGCCTGCGCGCCGAGGCCATCTCGCAGTGCTGTGAGGCGCGGCAGGCTGCTGGGATGGGCTTTAGCATGGCTGCCCGTCTAACTGTGCCTGGCTTTGATGTCGTAAACAGAGCAGGCAGGGCTGGCTGGCAGGGAAGCGGGCAGGCAGGGAGGCAGGGAGGCAGGGAGGCAGGCAGGCGCGGTGAATGGGATCAGTGGCACTGCGCTGGACAAGCTCAAGTGAGCCAGCAGCTGCCTGTTTCACACCAATAGGCAGTTAACACCGCAGCTCATGTCAATAGATATTGACTGCCAGATTGGGAGTGCTTATAAGTGCAGGCCTTTTGTTTGACTCACTCTCCTGTGTGAATTCAGTTTAAATCATCCTCAACGTCTGAAGTGCAGCTTAGGGGCCCCCATGACCAGTCACTCAAGAGGACAACTTGCACAGTCATACACGTATACAAATATTGACTTAGGCGTAGGTGACTTCATGGTGTATTTGATCTCCATTGTGTCATAGCTCAGTATTAATTCTCCTTGACCCCCCTCTGTCCAAATCTTTTTAAAAGCAGCTTATCCCAGTGTGGAAATAACTATATGTTCAGACTGAAGTCTTTTCTCAGACAAGAAACTACAGAGCCTGCCTCAGCCGGTCCAGAGACAAACCCTTTTTACTGTTGAGTGCACTGAGCATCCAGGGGCTTGTGCAGCGGTGGAGTGAGAGGGTGTTAGCTGGTGAGGCTGTGTGCACTCAGGGCCTTCCTGCTGCAGATAGGGCTTTGTGAGGCATGTTCATGTATGTGTGTGCCCTGCCCGGCCTGGCACCCCCGCGTCTCTACTCCCACTGCTTTCACCTGATGTGGCACAGCCTCTGTCAGGCCTGAGCGAGCGCCCAGCCAGCTCCGCTTCTTCAGGAGAGATGAAGGCATCTCACAGCTATGCTGTGGGGGTGGGGAAGCTAGCAGCAGCCTAAGCCTGGAGCTATCAGAGGCTGGAGCTCAGAGCCAAAAGCCTGTGGGCTGGATAGGGTGGGTGGAAGCTTGGCTTAACTTGGCAAGACAACCATAGCCACAGCCCTGCACTGCCACCCAATGGCTGGGGCCTGTCACTACAACCTTCAGTTCACCATAAGCACAGCTAGTCATAATTACAGCACGCTTCAGTTGTTGTGAGTGCATGTCAGAACAAATTATGTAAGTAATGAGGCTGAAAATGCTAAAGGAGTCGAAACACACTGCACTGCTAATGCTCATGCAGGGAGAACACAAAAACAAACAATAGAGTGCACTCATACAGAGATAGACCTAACTGAAATAACAAGCAACTGTGCACAGTAAGGAAAAGATTAATTATAAATTAACCCTCTCAGTTGGGTTGTCAAAGTCCGCCTCCTGCCTGAATTTCACTCTAATCCGGGCCGACGAGGTGTAGTGCCCTCTATTGTATGTGAGAATCACAAATCGCAGGAGGTGTTGTCTGGAGGAGAATTAATTGTGCATGTTCTACCACTCCCTTTTGTTCATTTTACTAAAATGTAGGCTAATTCCATGTAAACATGGCCGGTCTTGTTGACTCCAACAGCGCAAGGAGAACAGACACAGATTCCTGAATGAATAGAGTGTGGCTCCGGGGTTAGTGGATTAGAGGCTCTGTGTTAAGGGCCTCTCCCGGGCATGCCTCAGGGACAAGGACATTATCCACATGACACATTAGAAGCTCTGAGGCAGATGATTAAAATGGGCAGGGATCTCTGGATTTAACCCTGGCAAAAGTACTTTTGATGTGATCAAACTAGTCTAAAGAGGTTGGTTGTTAAGGTGTACAAGGGATATTAGAAGCTTCTAGTCTTGTGAAGAGACATGAGACTCTATAGTAGACAGTTAGGCCTGGCTTGAGGGGGGAGGCTGATGTAACTCTTTGACATAGTGAATCTACCACCACTTTTTAAAATTATTATAATTTTTATTGCATCTTATTAAGGCAAAAATCCTAATATTCCTTCCCTAATTGGTATAGACTTGTGTTGCAATAGCTCCATGCACTGTGATTGGTCGGCAGCATGGCTGGTTGGAGAAAACCATTACATCGTGAGAAAATATCCCGCGGTGATCTTTCCTCGATTTAGATCAGATAGAGGAGTTCGTCTGGCGCTGCAGTGCACTGTTGGGATGGTGGGACTGAGATGCTGGAGATGTGGAGGAGGGCTGTGAGATAAAGATCTCTAGGGGGAGAGAAAGAGAGAGAGAGAGTGAGAGAGGGGATAAGACAGGGGGAGGTGGAGAGGGATGTAGCATCAGTGGCTGCAGTGATAAAGCTGAGAGCATGGGACGAGCTGGGAGTTCTGCGTCTCTGATGTCTGTGTGTTCTGTCTGTTCTGTTGTGTTGCCCTGTGGTCTGCTCCTGAAGAGAAGGCCAACGATGGATGAGGCCTGTCCTCCCCGTGCTTTTGTCCTCTATGGCGGGTGAATCACAGACTTGTCAACAGCACAACAGCCACAGCCAACCCCACCCCACCCTCCCCCATCCCCAACTCCCCCCACCACCACCTCCCACTGAACACAGTCACCGCCACAGTTCCATCCAGCACAGTGTGCACTTTATTACACTTTTGCGGCCACAGTGGATTTACTCCTGAGGTTTTTTTTTTTTTTATGGTTTTGAAGTTTAAGAAGCTTCATAAAGTCAAGTTTTCCAACAGCGACGTGTCCTTATGTGGCGAAAATGGGGACTTTGTCATTGCACAAGGCCGGTGTTACTGCTACTGTGGTGTATAAGGGTTTGTGGGTAGCTGAGTTTATCCTTATGTAAGTTGTGTTTAGGATGCAAATTGGCACCATGTTTACATTAGCTGCTTGTGAAGACATAAAATGGCCTCCTCCCTCTCCTTCTCTCTCTCTCTCTCTCTCTCTCTCTCTCTCTCTCTCTCTCTCACAAACACACACACACACAAACACACCTCTCTGAAAATATACAGATAAATCTCTGTGTAAGAGAGGATAAAAAACACACCGGATGAGATGTTTTTAGAAGCACAGTGCTCTTTCATGTACCAACATGGATCCATGGTGAGGGTGTTGTACAGTAACTTGTGACAGCAAAATGTTGATTTTTTTTTCTTTATTTCTTTCATTTCCTTTTCTTCTCTGCAGCTCAAATCGAAATAATTCCCTGCAAGATCTGTGGAGACAAATCATCAGGCATCCATTACGGCGTGATAACATGTGAAGGCTGTAAGGTAAGCATCAAGAGACCGAACCTGTTTGTGTCATGGGAGGAAGTTTGAGTGTGAGTGAGTGTGTGTGTGTGTTTGTGTGTGTGTGTGTGAGGGACAGGAGAGCTGAGGAGGGGAAGGCAGGAGAAAAATGAGGACGTAAAGAAAAGTTGCTTGCTAGGAAAAAGCGTTTGAAAATGTTGCTGAAGTTTTTACGATGATTTGGAGAGGGACTGCGAAGTGTAAACACACACAACATGATCATTAAAGTGGTCAAGCACTACAGAGGACATCACAGATAACCACAATTAGTAGGACAAAGTCATTCCTCTGCCTTGCTCTGCCTTTCCCTCCCAGGGACATGTCTTTTCACTGTTTCTTTTTCTTTTTTTTTCTTATTTTTCGCTTCTGCTGTAGCCTGCTCTTCTTGAAATAAAATGATCAAAAGAAGAGTGCTTTGAATTATAGCAGATTGTTGGCTGTTTGCTACAGTGTTGCTTCCATTGAAGCCGCCTTTTGTACTATTTCAAATGCACCAGCCATTCACAGTGAGGGGAATTTTGTGCTTAGAGTGTATTCTTGTCCCTGTGCTTGTCACCAGCACATCATTAGCATTCCTCAGCCAGCCTGCACCTTTGCTGTTTGCTCCTGTGCGTGTGTGTGTTTGTGTGTGTGTGCTCAAATGTGTGTGTGTGTGTTAAAAGAGAGAGAGAGAGAGAGAGAGGCTCCTTTCAGCTGTTCTTCCCAGTGCTCCTCTCCCTTACACAGGAGCTGCAAGGAACAAAACACTAAAGAATAAACTGCTGAAATCTATCTTTAATGATTGCTAATTAGTCCAAGGCAGAGAGGCCTTTAATGATATGTGCGAGTACAAAAGTTTGGACCATAAATCATAGCATTATTAAAGAGTGCTGCTTGTCACTGGCGGTTATAGCCTGTTTCCGTAATAGCTTCCATTATAAAGCAACTTGGCAGCTGTCAGCTGTTTTCTTGTAATTAAACAGCCAATGAGCAGCTAATTAAGACATATGTGTATGGAGCAGTAGAGTGGGGCATGTTAATGATGTGCTGGAATCAATTCATTAAGTCAAAGGATGAGGAATCCAGTCGGTGTGCGTTTGCAATCCTTTAGCACTGCACATGCCAGTGCTGCGTTAATCAACACTAATAACCCCACTGAAGAAAAATACCATCCACTGTTATTATCAGTCCTACCCAAACACACCACCCTCCTGCTGCACACACTGGCGAAAATGCTGCGCTTTTTCAGTGCCAGATATCACAGCGTAACAGCCAGGAAAATACCATCACAGTGGTGTTATTATCTCATCTGTTTGGCAGAAGTAAAATGAAAATATCACCGCTAGAAATCCAGTAAATCACAATCCATCAGTGAATTTTTGAAGGCATGAATTGATCCTTCAATCCCAGAATGTTTTGTCCACCCACAATGGTTCATCCAGTAACCTCAAGTGTTTCCTCGCCACTTTTACTTGTGCAGGGCTTCTTCAGGAGGAGTCAGCAGAGCAATGCAGCCTACTCCTGCCCCCGTCAGAAGAACTGCCTGATCGACCGCACCAGCCGCAACCGCTGCCAGCACTGCCGGCTGCAGAAGTGCCTGGCAGTGGGCATGTCTCGAGATGGTGAGTGTTTGATGGAAGAGAGGGGAGGACACAGCGGGGTTGTGTGTTGAAATAGGGGTGAAGGGTCCAAGGTTAAAGCCCCTTTGCGGGCTAAAAAATGAGCTCAGCTTAAGTGCCTCTGCTTCAGGACAAGTGCTTCAGGAGTGCTGTTGTGGACTCTGACCTCCCTGTGAAGGAGGGCAATAGGGGAAATAAGTTCCCTTATTGGGATCAGTTGGCATTTTTTATTAGTTATTGATTTTTTATATTCATAGATTTGTATTAACTACAAAACCAAACAAGGAATTCATTTGTTTTTAAATTTAAGAATCCATGACGATGTTCTTAAAAAAATCAGTTACACAAAAATAAGTAGGATCAGATTTTCACTCATACATTACATTATAACTCCTATGTAGTTTAACTGTGTTTCCTAACTGACATATGGGGACAGAGCAGAACATAATTTAAACCGTCAAACCATTTTTCTCTTTTATTTCTATCATGCAAAGATTTTCTGAGAAAGATGGTGTGTATCGCAGCAGGCCAGTGGTTTTTGTTAAAAAACAATATCCCTTTTCCTGAGTTAAAAATCAGAAGATAGCAGTCGAAATGATGAGCCTAAGGGAAATTACACGAGAGAGCCAGAAAAAAAACACAACTCTTTTGCAACAACTTATCTGGCTTCTAACTTTTTAGTAGCTATTAAAACCTGCGCGCGTTATTTACTGTTTATCATCATTACTTGGTTCCACTGTATACTGAAACCCAGTCTAGACAAAAAGAATACACACACAGATAATGACTGCCATTATTCTTGGAGAGACACAACAGACATATCGCAAGAAACCTGTGACACGAACACACGCTAAGACGTCAGGTTATTGTCTGCCACTAGCAGGTGAGTGCTTTGTCTGTGGGACGCATTTGTTGCTGTGATAGAAACTAGGTTTGATTAAATAGGAGGTTGTTAGAGGTTGTCATTAGTGCTGCTGCAGCTGAGATGCTGTAATGGGAGCACACAGGTGGGGATGTGTGCTGTAGGGGCCCCTGCTGTGCTAGACTGGTCCTGACTGGGCTGGTCGAGACTGGGCAGAGCTGAGGAGATTGTCAGAGCAGAGCAGAGCAGAGATATTGTGTTTTTGTTTGTTTTTGGTAAAAACACACACAGGAATGCACACAGATGAGTGAAAACGTGAACAGGCTTGTACCAGAAGCTGCTTCATCTTTTTTTTTGCACACTACTTTGCTTAGATTCAGTTCTGCATGTGCATGCATATTCATTAACTTGATGGAACATAAAAGTACATTAGCACTTATGAGTTCCTTTTCATAGCCACACACATTCTCACATGCACATGCACATAGAAATACACACACACTTACATGCCTAGGACAGACGAAGGTGACTCTTGCCTTCACTCAACACACCAGAGCCCATCTGCCTGCACTCTCCTCTGTGTCGCTCCACTCGCATTCCACTGTGCAAAGACAAACACACTCACTCACACACACACTCACACACACACACACACACTGTGACCAGTTGACATAGTGCCAGGCCCCCAGAACTCTGGCCAAGGAGTCTCATTCTCAGCACCACTGTTTAGTCTGGAAACCTTGAAACAGGAGGCAGTGACAAAGCCATAGTCTCATGTTTGAGGGGCTGTTAAGCTGTTAGTCACTTCCTGCCTTTGTGTTTGTGCTTATGAAGCTGTTCATTTTCATAATGATTTTTATCCTCACTGATCCCTCCTGAAATGTGGAGATTTACTTTTTTTGTCATCAGTGTTGTCTGTTAAAAGAATATATCACTCTTAAGTACTGAATGGTTCTGAACTGTATAATCAGTCTAGTGGAGTGTGACGCTAATAGCAGGCATCTTTTATCAGTCTATCTAATTAATGGTAACATAGGATTTTAACATTGATTGGTGGAGTAATAATGTGTCATGGGAGGGCAAAAATTAACAAATGATATTTGAATGTGGTACACATTGAAAGGGAATTAATGTGCCCCCCAATTATCCCCAATTTAGACTATTTCCCATCAGTCTAAACAAGTAATTGTGTCTCAGATTCAAATGCCAACATTGTGTTTTCTTCTGAGGAGTAACAATTTAGTTATAAAGTGAGATATAAAGAGTGAGATAGTTTGATTCATTCTCAGAGCAGTTTTTCTGTTTTGTGTCTTAATACAAGGCTGAATAAGGAAGACTGTATTATTAGAATTAAAAGAAAAATAGTGCACTTAATTCTTTAAAAGTACGGAGATAAGCCTGTTTGTCTAAATTGTAAGATGATTCTACTTACTGGGGACTCAACAATGAAATGAACAAAACAACTCAGTAAAATGGCAGTTGCATTAAAAGAAAGTTAAAATTCTTAAACAGTTATTATTATAAATACTAACTGGCAGTGCTTCATATTATTTTGATATGTCTGATATCTTTCTTAACTTTTTTGCAGAGAAGCTTCTATGTTAAAAATTTAGAAAATAAATATTTAATTAATATATTAAATTAAATCGATATTTGATGAGTTTCTAACATGTTTTTTTTTCCAATAATCACAGCGGTGAAGTTTGGCCGTATGTCGAAGAAGCAGCGGGACAGCCTGTACGCCGAGGTCCAGAAGCACCGGCTGCAGCAGCAGCAGCGTGACCATCAACAACAGCCTGGAGAGGCGGAGCCACTCACACCTAGCTACGGCCTCTCAGCCAATGGCCTCACAGAGCTCCATGACGACCTCAGCGGCTACATGGACGGTCACACCCCTGATGGCAGCAAACCAGACTCGGCGGTCAGCAGCTTCTACCTGGACATCCAGCCATCTCCTGACCAGTCAGGCCTGGACATCAACGGCATCAAGCCGGAGCCCATCTGCGACTTTGCCCCCGGCTCTGGCTTCTTCCCTTACTGCTCCTTCACCAACGGAGAAACCTCCCCCACCGTGTCCATGGCTGAACTAGGTAAGGAGCAGGAGAGAGAGGCAGGGGGAGACAAGAAGAGAGAGACAGCAAAATGGAGGAGGGGGGGAGAACAACTCAACCGTGGGGCAAACGACACAAAGGTTGCTTAAAATAGCAGGAGGTTGGAGACTCATCTCCAACACTCATTAAAAGAGCCTCTTTTTTGTAATTAGTTTCCATTAATTAGGGCCAATCAGGATCCAGCAGGGCAGGCGTCTGGGGAAATCATTTTTTTAGGCTCCCCTGTGCCTAGGAACTCCTTTTAACAGATGTGTTTTCAAAACCATTTAAATTCTTATACTCAATATTTCTCTCAGAGAAAATGTGACCTTTGTTTCAAGTGAGTAACATGGCGCCCCTCCTCCTCTCTATGCATTTGTGTCATAACTAGATTGGCTTTGCCTCAACCTTAAGTTATGAGCTTCCTGCAGGCAGTAAAAGGAAATGTCAACAAGCCTTTTCCCAGTCAAAAAAAAACCCCACGCGTATCCGCCTCTCCTCCTTCTTGAAAGCTCAGTAAATAAATCTTCTTTTCCTGTGGCATATTTCATCAGTGAGGTCTTCACTTTCGCATAGCCTTGTGAGTAACATTCAGATCTCAACTGTGATCTTCTGGGTTTGTGACGATGCTTTTTATTGCAGAGCACCTGGCCCAGAACATCTCCAAGTCACACATGGAGACATGTCAGTACCTAAGGGAGGAGCTGCAGCAGATGACCTGGCAGGCCTTCCTGCAGGAGGAGGTGGAGAGCTACCAGAGCAAGGTAACTTAACCCTGACGGGACCCGCGCTGGCCTCCGCAGCAGTTACAGTAATAAAATCCATTGTTTTAAAGCAGATAACCCATTCTCTGTCCTATCTGTTCTTAGCCCCGGGAAGTCATGTGGCAGCTGTGTGCTATCAAAATAACAGAGGCCATTCAGTATGTGGTGGAGTTCGCCAAGCGCATCGACGGCTTCATGGAGCTGTGTCAGAATGATCAGATAGTGCTGCTGAAAGCAGGTATGACAGCCTGTCAACATGGCCTGCTGCCGTCAAACTCTGCCTGCTGCCCACCAACACCACCACCCCCTCTGGCATTGTCACAAGGGCGTAGCTGACCTGACTGCACAAAGCCCTCTTCTTCACACACACACACACAGACAGTGTCACAGAGAGGAGACCCCACCCTTCCTGTTTCCTCTCTCTCTGTCACTCTCTATTTTCAAATATGGCAAGGATGGACACAGCATTAGATAAGCAATGTGTTCCTTTGCTCAGATAATACCTATCGTGACGGCTGCCGTTTCCCCCTCTTTTCCCAGACATAGATGGTGTCTACTTATTCAAACTGCTCTCATGAAGACGTACTCACAGAATATTAAATGCAGCCACGGCTCTGTCGCACTGTCACCTATATTTATGTGTAAATACAAAGGCTCACACAGGTGCAAACATACCACACATGCAGCAAACAAACACCTCTCCCGGGTATCTTTTCCCTCAGTATTATTTACATTAGCACAGCCAATATGAATAATGAAATAAATAGTGAGATCCCTTGTCAGACATGACATTTTAAAACAGTAGCATCTCCCTTAGAGGCAGTAATGGCTTCTGTTACATTTTCTTGATCCTCTTATCCACTCCCACAGAGTGGTACAAATTGCAGGATGGAAAAAAAAAATTCCCATACCTATCTCACTAAATAAAGGTTGAATGAATAAGCTCTGTCACCACTGAATGAAGCGCAATTTTTTATCTGGCATTTCATTATGGAAGAATAGCCTTCTGTCTATGATATTATCATCTGCAGAGCTGTTTTTTTTTCTTCCATCTGACGGCAGGCTTCTTTATTTCAAAGTGGTTGTGTTACTCATGTTGAAGAAGAATAGCACAAAGCACAATCATGTGTTTTGCATCCCTGACTGATGTGTAACTGTTAGGGAAAGGGAAAAAAAAAAAAAAAAGAAACAAAGCTCAGATTCAGCATCTTGTTCTCGTCTCTCTCCACAGGCTCTTTGGAAGTTGTGTTTGTCAGAATGTGCCGTGCCTTTGACTCGCAAAACAACACAGTCTATTTTGATGGAAAGTATGCCGGACCAGATGTGTTCAAGTCATTAGGTAAGTGGAGTGAGTGTATGTGTGGGTGTTCTGCATGTGCACGTCTGAATGAGTTGGCATTTGCTCCCATCTGTGTGTGTGTGTGTGTGTGTGTGTTTCTTACAGTGTCTTACTCCTTCCCTCTGTGTAATAGCCAAAATTAGAGTCTACTGTTCTGTTCTACACAACGCTGAAGGCCTGGAAGCGAAATCTAAGCACTCATCCCTGCCTCACCTGGCATTGCTGTCTCTGCCACAGTTATTTATGGTATAACAGAGACGTTAGTGAGGCTCTGCTGCATATGGCTCCTGTAACTGTGGAATAAATAAAGCCAGACGGAGTGTCTTTAGGGAGAGCGCTATCAAAACCATCATTGATAGTCTGACATAAAACATCTCAGGCAAAAGCAAATAGCATTCGTGTATGACTGCTATGACATTAGTAAGACTCTCCACAATGGATTTTCTCACATTTTCGACTGCTTCTGACACGCACACACACACACACGAAAAAAAAAAATGTAAATGTGTCCCGTAGTGGCAGTGAAAATGCAGGATTCTGTTTTGCGGTGCAAGCTTACCATGCCTTGTAACTCCCTGTTTGCATGTGAGTGTGAATGAGCATGTGTATCTGTCCCAGCTTCGAGAGTCCCAGTGTCCTGTGTGTTCGGTGCAGCGGGGTCCGCAGTGGGGGAGGCAGAGTGATGGGCTTCCCGAGCCGCGGCGGCATCCGCCTGTCTCTTTCTATCCTCGATAATTGATTTAGCTAAAAGCCTCAATAGTGACCTCATTTTGGCTTGCATAACACCACCCAACTGCCAAAAGTGACTCGTCTGGGAAGCAAAACTCAGTAAAAGCATTGCCTGTTCTGCTTAAGACGCTCCCATGTGCTGTCAGCATGCCACTCTTTTTCATTCCTTCCCCTTCCTCTCCCCTCCCTGTGTGCCTCTCTCCCAATAAAGATCAAAAGTGAATGTTGTTCTTTGGTCTTCCTCATCCTAAGCCCTCTCTCTGTGTCCTTTGCTGTGGCAGGCTGTGACGACTTGATCAGCTCCGTCTTCGAGTTTGGGAAAAACTTGTGTTCTATGCACCTGTCTGAGGATGAGATCGCCCTGTTCTCCGCCTTTGTGTTGATGTCTGCTGGTAGGTGTCACTCACAGTGCAGCGAAAAAAGAAGGCAGACACACATTCACCACAGCTAGAAACACTGATGCCCCTTCACTTTTTTTCTCCACCAATTAATATCTTATATCAGCGGCTCTGCATTATTACTTTTTAAATGAGCCAAATTGACTGCTACCGAGCCTGCATTGTATTTGCACACCCACAAAAATGTTGTAATAATTTACTTTCAGACCGATCCTGGCTCCAGGAGAAGGTGAAGGTGGAGAAACTCCAGCAGAAGATCCAACTTGCCCTCCAGCACGTCCTGCAGAAGAACCACAGAGAGGATGGTATACTTACAAAGGTACAGTGCGATGCTGCTCACATCCATTATCCCTTAAAGTGGCCGTCTGCTGAACATGCTCTGCCCTTGTAGCAGTGTGATCTCCCACTGTTTGGGATCTTTATCCACAGGACATCAACCATTTTTAGTACATTAGATTAAACTAGTGCACATTTCAGGGGATGCATTTATAATGTTACATGAAATGCTTTTTTATCAGTAGAGAAATGGCAATTTATCAATTGTACCAGCTCTATAATATGAAGTGTCAACTTTTCCTCATGCCTTAGCGCTTGTCTCAATATTTACAAGTCTGTTTGCCCTGCGTGAGAGGGAATACACTGTAGGGAGGATTGTTTTTCACTACCAGTGCTCCATGTCCTTGCTTCCCTGTGAATCTAAACACCCTGTCTTCTCTCTCTCCACAGTTGATATGCAAAGTGTCGACACTGCGAGCGCTGTGCAGTAGGCATACAGAGAAGCTTACAGCTTTCAAAGCAATATACCCAGACATTGTGCGTGCCCACTTCCCCCCCTTATACAAGGAGCTGTTCGGATCAGACTTTGAGCAGTCCATGCCCGTTGACGGGTAGCAGCCCTGCCAGGTGCCAGTGTGCCCACCGTAGGGGAATGTGGAGGAGGAATCTGAGACACTTTATTGGTGCCCTGCACAAACCAGAGCGGACAGATGGCACGCTGTTCAACTTCTTCTTTTACATCGCAGGGGGAGGGCTTAGGGAGTTGATTCTCAAGGTTTACTTTATTGAATTGAGTTCTCTTTGGAAGACTTGTGGGACCCGACACCCCATGGGACATGAAGAGGAGATAGGGACAAATAATTTCTGTCGGCTGAACTTGACCCTCTTTTGCGCATTTCGAACATAAAACTCATGATTTATTTCATTTAAGTCATGCATTTTCGCTACTATTTATTGCATCACCACTGTTATGATTTAACCATGCAACAGACACATAATCTCATAAACAATTAATGGGTCTTGGACTTTAAATAGCTGAACATTTTCACTTAGAAGATAAAAACCAGTATTATTTTTAAGGAAACACTCCCTAAATAGTTGTAATATTTTAAAACACAAAACTTAGCACAATCTGCTTCACATTAGATCATAAAAAGGAAACCAATATCTGATAAATGCGCACATTTTGATCAAGTTCAGCCGTTTTTCTCTTGGGTTCAGCCGTTTGTTTTGGACGCAGTTCCTGGAAGGAAGATTCACAGCGACTTTGAGGGGGAGGGTCTGTCGGCATGGTGATGCAATCGGCACCTCTCTGTGGACAATCGTTTAAAAAAAAAAAAAAGAAACATAGAATTCTGGTAATTCTAATGAAAACGCAATGATTTTAACTGTCAAAGACTCCATCCACCATTGTTGCATAGTGAAAATCATGTAAGGCCATCTGCTATTAATCCTTCTCTGGACAGGTGCCCTGGTGAAGCACAGGGCACCAACACAACGAAAAGGGTCCATTCCACCTGTTTTATAATGTACTACAGGGTATATGGTCATAAGTACTTACTATACAGAAAAAAGTAATGTTTATAGAATCTATTTTAAATAACATGTATGATATTAGTAGTTAGACCATTCTTAATTGTTGAATTGATAAGGCACTTTTATTTACACCTTTCTTTAATTTAAGACTTGTATATTTACCTAGTGATGTGTTGCATGTGCACAAGAAATACAAGTTGAACCGTGGTCACAGAGGCTAGTCCTGGGAGCTGCAGATAATACTGGTCTGGAAGTGTAAGGGCTGTCTGTTAGGATTGCTGGCGTGGCTGCTGGCTGCTGAACAAAGAGGCACGGATGAGAAGGCAGGTTAGAGAAGCTCCATCACCTGTTACCTCAACGACCGCCTGTCAAACACCTGTCAAAATGTAGCTCTGATACTCCTTTTTAGAGATCATGCACACACACACACACACGGTAACAGCAAACAACCCTGGTTGTGGTGCTGCAGTCTCAAGGTTTTTTTGATCTTTGTTAACAGAGCTGGATTGAAACAGCATTTGTTTAAAGCTTTTTGTCTAAATATTTGGTACTGATTTTACTGTGAAGAAAAAAAAGAAAACCCCGTTTAAAGTAAAGAGGAACATTAGAATCACAGCCAGATCTTACGAATCAACACTGATTGAGGTGGGACTGGTAAAAAAAAAAAAAATCACTCAGAGACTGTAATCCAATTGTTCCATCTAGTGGAAAGTAAAGATACAGCAGGCAAGTTAACAGCCTGAGCTCGACAAAGATGCAACGTCTAACCTAAAAGCACACATATAAGCTTCTGTCAGAATGATTTGAGTGTTTTTGCTGATGCTTTGGAGCGACTTTATCTGCCTTCTCACCGCAGCCTCGGGCCAGTGATGCCACAACAGGACACAGAAGGAAAAACAGTGACGGGAAAGTGAATATTCAAAGCCTTGTCTGGTAGTAAAGCTTCTATTTTTGTAACATGTTTTGGTTTATAAACTCATGAAAGAGAATGAGGGAGAGAAAAAGATGTCAGGTAGCACTTAACTATATTCCCGCAATAATTAGACTAGCTGTTGTTTGTATGATTAGGGGAGAAACATAAAAATGGTAGGACAAGTGCTATTTTCAGAATGCTTTGTTGTTGTGTTTCTGTTTTGTTGAGTGTGTCTTTCTTGTCAGTGTGGTAGTAAAGTGGTAGAAAAAAAAAAAAAAAACCCTGGATGTGCCAAACAGTAGTCGTTGCTTCCGCTTTTTCCAGTCTACTCGTCTATAACGTAGAATGGATTCCTAAGACATTCCAGCGATCTCAGTAGCGGCTTCTAGAAATATCTTTTAAAAAAAAAAAGAGCAAAAAGAGAGGAAAAAAAAAAAGAAAAAAGTGATATCCCTTTAGAAACCCAACAAAGCATGTTGATACATCTGTCACCAACCGTAACATGGAATCCAGTTGTTTGTCTTTTGTTTTTCTGTTTGCACACTATCATTCCTCTGCCGTGCAATTTGTACAAGGCGTGAATGCCTTGTGCTGTCACCCCTCAGGGACGAGTTTCTTTTGCGCTTTCTGTTTTTTCGAGAGCACATTTGTATGTACTCATTAGGTTTAGTTTATGTTTTTGTCAGGGATGTTTCCATGAAAAAAAGTGGCTGAGATTTGAATATTCATCACCGAGTGGTTCACAAATTTTTTTTTTTTTACATTATTGATGTCCTTAAGGGGCCTCCAGACACTCCAAGACCACCACTGCGCCCCCTACAGTGGAATTCAAGAGAAATCTCATTTGTAAACTAAAACAACACCACCCCATGATTTTTACAAACCGCAGTTTTATCAGTACACAGCATATTCCTGTCACACACACACACTTACAAAAAAAAAAAAAATCTGCTTTGGTTTCAAATGGTGTCATCAGGGTCTTTGAAAGTGATTACCCTCTTTGTAAGAAAAAACCAAATATTCTTATGCAATACGAAATCTGTTGTGTTTGGGTTGTAGTAGATATGCTGTACCTAAGTAATAATCTCTGTTATAATCCAATGCTATTTTGGATATGCACAAGCCCTCTACGACTAGTAAACCTCAGTCTCCCAGCAAAAGAAAAACCCAGTCTGGAACAACTGCTAGACAATCCAGGTTGAGAGGCCCAGTGGCCCGGCAAGAGCAGCGAAGAGGAGGAGGATGAGGTGTGAACGCTCAGGGAGGTTTAAGGTAGACCGAAGAAAACAGCTCGCTTTCCTCTTGACAGTTGCAGAGCATTTGATTAGCTCTTCTGTGAATTTATGAGGTCTGTAAAATCTCTTCAAGGCACTCGATTGGTTTAGAGGAGGTGGCACAGCACACTGAACATGCAATAGAGCACTTGCTGTTCAAGAAAATGAGTAAGAGATAGAGATTTGGCTGATTTCCTGTTATTTGTTTGCAAAAAAAAAAGAAAAAAAGTTGAGTTTGTTTCTTAAAAATGATTCAGTTTTCTTAAGCTGTTGTTATATTGCTTGATGGTCACATAAAACAATTCACAATTTTCTCAAATAATAATCAGCGAAGGTCTACCACCAGAACGGTTCTTCTCTCATATGTTGGCATGTAATGTGTTCTATGATATAAAACAAGCAATACGCCTTGTGTTACAATTACGGGTCTCTACAGTGCTGTCATCATCCTTTTGAATTGACTTTATTTATTCAGCTGACTCAAACTGATAACGTTTACTCTCAGTCTAGAACAAAAAAAAAGAAGAACAAAGCCCCATCACTCTTTTTTTCCATCTTCTTATATACTGGTATGGCAGGATAGCAGAATATGGTCATCAAACACATGGATACTTGTGTCTAACTATAAACTGCGCCTTCACACAGGCCTGTAAAGTGATGTCCTTCTGTATATTCTCACTTGAGATATCCCGATTTAAGTAAGGGATCGATGCTAAGTGTGCTATTCAATCAGTGTATAGTATTCAGTAAAATGTGCTGGTCCTTCTGTCTCTGCTCTGTTGTCTGTTTGTAAAAAGCAATAGTGTGTGTGTGCGTGTGTGTATGTGTTTGTTCAAAAGTGTGTGAATAAAATAAACCCCAGACAAGGCTTTAATAATTAAAAAGGAACAGGGTTATGTGGATGAGGAGGTGTTGATTTTTTATTTTGGAAGGTTTTCTTTTTTTTTTTTTTTTTTTTGAGGAAAAAGAAAAAAAAGGTTTTGGAAATGCTGAGCTTGATCCATCCGTAATAGATGTAGGTTTTTTTAAAAGCATGACATATAACGCCTTCAACAATTCATAGTTCTGCAGGATGCTGTGAGGCAACATTGGCCGGCTTCACAGTGCAAACGTGCTTTGCTATCGGTTCACGCAGCAGCAGCCTGAGCCGAAGTGAACTCAAAATGAATTCCGGCCCCATAAATTGTGAAAACGAGTCTTCTTGACCATAAATTGTGAAGGGCAGAGTTATGTCACGCTTCGAAGTTGTGCAGGAGTTGTCGGTGTGTTACCCAGAATTATGAGTCGGTCATCATCACATTTTTAACAGAACTCATTTTCCAAAGCACAGCTGATAAGGATTTGTGATTTAAAAAAATACGTTTAAGAATATAGTTTAAAAAAAAAAAATGAAAAGCAACTTTTAGCCATAATCGAATGTCAAGCAATAATATATGTCTGTGTATTATTTTTTGATTCTTTTGTGCATAATAGTCTTTGAACATCTGCATGTAAATACACCTCTTATTTATCACTTTTTGTTTGTTTGTTTTTTTTTGTGTGTGTTTCATTTTGTGTTGATTTCGTGGATGTTTTTATGTCTCATCTGTATATTTGACCAGTTCTGTTCCCAGGTGGAGAACTAAGAACTTGACATGGCCTGTATGCTGTATATCTTAATTTCACTCTCTTTCTCTCTCCCTCATTCTCGGCTGTTTATTCACCATATTTAATGTTATTATTGATCACATGTATAAAGGTAGCTTTGTAATTTCTGTCTGTATAGGTAAGAGGAAAATACTGCTACTAAGGCCTACCCAGTGGAAATATTTATCTGTTTATCAATTACACCATATTGTACGATAACTCTGTTTCTAGTTTGCTTCCCTCCTTTAGGATTAGTTTGATAGAGATAGGGTGTGCTGACATTTATTTTGTGTTGCCCTAATGTGTGGTGCTAGGTAAGTTAATTTTGTGAACAAAGTACTGATTCTTAAGCCTGGCCGCCCTATTAGACCATCCATTTCATTGCATTTTAATGTATTATTGATATTAGGACTCAATAAATAATGAAGATAAAGAAAACGATAGTGGTAAAATTACCCAGCGAGCACCTGTATCAGTGTGCTACTCTTGGGATAAGGCACTTATTTCCTTCTGACTTATAGCAAAGTTAGTATCTGCTAATTAAACAAGCTATTTAAGGTTGCTTTTCTGGTTCGTGGAAAAATGATAATATTCAAAACTGAAACAGCAGTATTGTGTTTTTTTTCTTTGTCTGATTGTAAAAAAACCACTCACTGAGGCTATAGTTTGTCAGGTTTTAAGATACTTAATATTTACCTCTCTTGTGTCTGCGTAGTTCTTCACCTGATGCAGGGAAGTGGTGCTTGGATTTTATTAAACAGAGCCTCGGTATGCTTTTGTTATTACCCCATTTTAGACTATCCTGAAAGTGGTTTCTTCAGACCAGTGGCAAAACTCTTTGCACTGCATTAAGCATGAAAGAATGGCCATTTGAGGACAAAGCTGACCTTTTCTCTCCACTCTGTAGCAAATATCAGTGAGAATATGCTTGCAATAATATACAACGTATCACACTGAGTGCCTCTCGGTGTAACAAGATGCATACATGGTTTTGATTGTCTTTTTCTGTGGTTTTTCCAGACGTGTACTGAAGTGACAATGTATTTTGTACATGAGGATGAATTCTCCCTCTCACATGCTTCAAATGTTTTTTCAGATTCTTTCTTTATGTGATGTTGATCATATTCACGTGGGTTGATGCGCTGTGGTAAAAGGGTTTCAGTGTTTCGATGGTCCGTTTTAGAGTGTACATGTCACCCCTCACCTTATTTGAGAGACACAACTGAGAAGTTTGTTTCAGGTTGATCTTGAATGGTCAAATAAATGCTTGCATATAGTATAACACAAAAGTTCACCTGCACATTGTTTCTTTTTCTTTCTTTCTTTTTTTTTGTTTTTGATAAGGCAATCCACATTTCCTCACTTTCTGTTTTATATCAACTTTTTTTTATTTCACCAAGAACAGAAGATTTACTAATGCATTGTATATCAAGTATTTGTATGTGTTTGGAAAAAGAGGCATACAACACATCTGGATTTTTTTAATGTTCTTGTTCAATGTACGCTCAGTCGGTCGGGGTAACTTAACATGGAGGGTGGGTGAAGCACGGGTGGATTCTGTTTTTTTTTTCCATGTAAAAGCAGCAGAAATTATGGGAAAGCCGAAACTAGTGTGTGGTTGTCACAAATTTCTAAGTCACACGTTTGCTACTGATGTTAAAATGGGGACAGATGATCATGTACCTTTTTATCCAGCTCTTTTGAACTCTCTTTAGCAGGTAGTCTATTCACAAACGTAGTTTTGCTCCTTCTTGTCTGATTCTTAAATATGAGAATAAGTATTTTGATTCATTTTGTAAATACAGCTGTAAAGAAAAATAAGAAATTTAATGTTGTCTTTTAAATACTTTTCATTCTAATATGAATGTTGTTATATTGTACTTAGAAACTGTACCTTTAATATTACCTTTATTAAAAGTGCATTGGACACATCGATTTTAGATGTGCTTTATGTGCTGTTATCCCATAATAAAATCTACCGCTTGTAATGGGCTTTTATTTCCTGACTCTTTATCTCTCTGTTGTCTGCTCTCTCTCTAGTTTGACAAAATTAATTGAATGATTGTGTTTGATTCACAGTATTAGTTTTTCAAGCTTATACCTTTCCTAAGTAGTGTTTCAATATTTAATCACAGTTGGTCATCTCTCTACACAGGAAACTGTTATCCAAATTATATGAATAACTTGTGTTCATTCAATTAGTTTAATATTTGCATCAAAAAACATGCATTTATGAAAATCTGAGCAAAGGTGTGAAATTTTTATATGTAAATAAACTGCTGATTAAATCCACATTATGATATTAAACTATTAAGCAGAACTTTCTTTAAAGCAGTTACATATAAAAAATATAAAATCAGGCATTTATGTGCTTATTTTGAGATTTTTCACTCAAACAGCCTCACAATTTGTTGCACTAAACTGTAGATTTAAAACATGTGACCAGGGCAGTTCCTTTTAATTAAATTTTTATCTAAGGAATCAGTTGTCACTTAAAAATGCAATATCAGTTCTGGTAGAAATGCAAAAAATCTCCTCATGAAATCTTCCTCTGCATTTTCTCAGTTCATGACACATACTTGGAAAATTGTGGTTATCTTTATGAGAAGCAGGTAAATTAATTTAATAAATGACCCAATTTTCCTGCAGGGGATATTAATGTTTCATCTCATTTCCAGCATAGCACCTTGGCCACAGTGATGAAGTGCTACAACCTACAATTTGATAAAGTTGTGGAATAATTTGGATGAATTTTGAATTAGTTGTTTAATTAGTCAGCTTCAGCTTTCTAATGTTATTATAATGTTTTCATTTATTTATTTAAGGTCTTGGACAAATGAAAAAGAAACAGATTCTTTCAATTTTAGGCAGAACAAATATGAGGTTTGTGAAAATAGCGTAGCCTATATAGTATTGTTCTTTGCCATACGTTTGAATTTTTTTTTTTTATTATTATTACAACCCACTAAGACCTTGGTGCATGTGCCCTGAGGTTAGTGCCTGAGTGTGATATTGATATGAGCATCACTTGGTGGAAAATGCAGGAGATACAAGTGGGTTTGCCTCGCACGTACACTGGCGCTGGGTATCATGGATCCTGATTTTATACACTCTGAGTGCAGCTTAATGTAATAAAGGACATATTAATTGTGATGGAGGGTGAGTTTGATTTACAGTTAAACTACGCAGCAAAAACGCAGATCTACTATACTTAATGACCGAAAGAGGGCAGCAAGTTACACAGAACGCTTTATTGTCAACATAATTTCAACAGACGAAGAGTGTCGCCTGTTAAACGTTTGTTAGCTTGCTAAGCTAACTAGCGTTAACTTATTTACCGTAGTGTCAATGCTGTCATCCCTACGGATCGGTTGGAAGTAACAGTGATGGAGCTGGAATGGTAAGTCTTATTTTTTACCGCAAACTTTTGCAGTTTAACAGCAGAAGACTTTGTAAGAATTCATACCAGTCAATTTACCGAATAAACTACAATAAATTTGGGCTAGCTAACGTTAGCTAAAAGCTAGTAAGCGTCTTATGCCCAAGATATCTGTCATGACCAATTTTTTACTTAAGAGACGTTAGCTACTTGTACAATAACAGTGCTCTCAGGAGGATAGTAAATGCCATCGTGTCACTGATTTTATCGTGTGTGTATCTTGTATTATTTCAAGCACGAGTCTGTAACAAGTTAGACTAACGTTTAACTAGAACGAACCCAGCTAACAACGCTGACTGTCAACGCATGTGTATGTGACAGGAAGTTTGCGAACGTTAGGTAAACACAGTGCAGTTTTAATAGAAAAAATTTTTCGCAACAGTTTTCGTCCGTATGTAAATACATACTTTTAAATCATATAATGATTTTATTCGGACTGTCTCATCGAAAACGTTACTGGTAGTGTAGGTTACAATGAAAGTAAATAAATAAAAATAAAATAAAAAATTATCAATTAGTCCATATCTTTAGCTTGTATTTTTAAAGTTTAGACGAGAAGTTTGATACAAGCTAACAGTTACCTGATTTGATAATGTCGACAGTGTTGTGAGCCTAACCAAGTTATTTAACAATCGTGGGCAACAGCATGAAACAGTGTGTGTGTGTGTGTGTGTGCGTGTGCGCGTGTATCACTAAGAATATTTTCACAGCTATTGCTTGCTGGATCCTCAACCACTTTAAAGTTAATGTGTGTAGAGTGTGTTATTTATAATTTACTTTATTATCGCCATATACTTTTAACTGAAAGTGTGTT
>JAPZDV010000023.1:14897594-14923461 GCA_029814665.1 Acanthurus lineatus
GTGTGCATGTGAATGTACTCTGTTTTCATACTAGACTGGAGTACAGTAGCTTTTTCCAGGGTGTGTCTCACTGGTGTTGCTATTGAGGACGTGTGTCAGGCTGAAACAAGAACTTTAAAAGAGTTAGCGGATTGTCAGTAGTGTACAGTTGTTTTACTAGAGACTGTGAATGTAAAAATGGAAAAGCAGTGAAAACAAGTGCATAACTGTTGATAAATTAGATGAAGTCCTTTGCAGTGATTTGATTTAAGTGACAGCCTCAATGAATTATCTCTACCTCTGTTTAGAAGACCTTTCCTCTGTGGCTAAAGACATAATATCTTGAGACACAACAAACATGACCCTTTGCGTGGTTCAACTCAGAGGTGTTGATGATGGGATTAAAATGAGATTGACTCAAGATAGGTGTTCACAGTTTTCTCACCTTTTTCAGAACAGGCAAAATGGCTTTGGTACAAGAGTTTCTGGGGCAGCTGTCTATCAATGTTGGGGTAATGTAAAACTTTTTTCTCTCATACAGTATTTTATGTACACTGGTTTCACTATTTACTGTTTATTTTTAATATGGCATCAGATGTAAGTCTTATTCTAATTTGCTTCGAATCTTTAGTCCTCTGAGGCCAAATATCCCACTGTGGTACCTGCTGTGGACTTCGACCCTGACAGAGATGCTGCCAGAATAGAGACTGCAATCAAGACCAAAGGCAGGACACAGTACTGTACATGCTGTTCAAAAACATCTCTCCACAGATGAATCGCTGGTATTTGTGAGTCAGCACCCTGGCTCAAAATGTTTTGACCACAGTGGGAAAAGCTCCAAGTCTTTGCCTCAGTGCTGGCTGAGCTCTGTTCTGGCCACTGACTGAAAGCTGCTGGCAACAGTCTGACCAAGTGGCAGCGCACCATTTTATTATCATGAAGAATTTGTTCTGCATGGAGTGATATATATTTACTTAAGAGTGTATGAGGAGGAAGTATACCTTGTGACCATCATCATGTGATAAAGCAAGCTAATTTTGCTGCCAGGGGATCTCATATTTCTGGCCATTCTTCAAAATACTCTGTAAAACTAATTAAAGCTAACATGGGTTTAAATGAAACAAAGTCTATAGCCTATAAGTAGACCTGCACTATTGAAATTTTAATCAGTATCTGAATAAGAAAATTTCGTAATTCAAATGATTTCTGTCACTGTTTAATTACTAACTTGCTCAACAAATTCATACATCAACTTCAGTACCAAGAAATTGAAGGTTATGTGAATTTAGTAAACTTGAAATTTAAGTATACAAGTGTAGGACATTTCAGTTGTATTTTATTACATTACTGGAATAGATTTCTTTCCATAATGTGATGTGAGTAACATGTATGGATGTCTTCTTTTACCTAAACATTAGGAGTGGATGAACAGACCATCATTGATGTCCTGACAAAGCGGACCTACTCACAGAGGAGAGAGATCGCTTTCTCATATGAAAGGAGGGCAAAGAAGGTGAAGGCCTTGACAGAAAATCTTAAATTCTTCACAGCTCGGTTTACATAGTGGCTGTACCAATAACACTCAGGTAATGCTGTTGTTTATTAGGACATGATCACAGCTCTGAAGGGGGCGCTGTCTGGCTCTCTGGAAACAGTGATCCTTGGACTGATGAAGAGCACAACCCAGTACGATTCCTCAGAGATCAGAGGATCCATCAAGGTAAAGGATACACCCTTGTGGTGGTGCTCAGCATTAGTGGAGTCAGTTGAAGAGTTACACTGCCCTCCACTGGGACAATGACAAAACTGTTCAATTATATCAGTCTAAATCTTAGTGTGTTTTGATAAAAAAAAGGAATGAAGATTTCTGTCTGTTTCAGGGTTTAGGAACAGATGAAGAAACGCTGATTGAGATTTTGTGCTCACGCAGCAATGATGAGCTAGTGGAGATCAAGAAGGTCTACAAGGAGTGTAAGTCCAAAGAACTCAAAACCAAAGTCTTGGATCTTGTGTAAAATATTTTCAAAACAGAAAAACCTCAGTGATGTGAAGTGATGTGATAGCTGTGGTCATGTAGAGAGACTTAAATGCCTTCACTGAAAATATTATTTCCCTCAGTGTTCAAGAAGGACCTGGACAAAGATGTGGCAGGTGACACCTCTGGGAACTTTGCTAAGCTGCTCTTGGCTCTGGTGCAGGTGAGATTTATGAGTGTCTGTCTTTATAGTTAACATAATTCCATCTGTACAGTTAAATCTGACATGAGTTCTGTTTTATTTTTGTGCAGACCAAGAGAGCAGAGCCATCCTGTGTTGTAGACCATGAAAAGATTGATGAAGATGCCAGAGTAAGTTTTCCGTTTTCACTTTGTGGAATAAAAAGGTAAATTCTGTAATTAATTTGATGTAAAAGTTTTTACAATAAATTATATATCCATGAAATGCAAAAAATTCCAACAGTGATGGTGGTGAATTGTATTTGATTGAGAGAAAACTTGATTAACAGTGATATTGCAAAAATCTCACTGGCCATTATAATTCACCGTCTTTCAGATCAGCACTATAAAACCATGGACTATTTTGCAGAAGTAAATTTCATCACAGACTTAGATATTAAAACTTGTTTGTTTGTTTGTTTTTGTGCCAACTCAGGCTCTCTATGATGCTGGAGTCAAAATAAAAGGAACTGATGTGGCAACTTGGGTCTCCATTATGACTGAAAGAAGTGTACCCCACCTGCAAAGAGGTTAGACACCCCATCTTCGTTGGTGTCATTGTTACATTTATGTTGGATGTTAATTTTTTTTAATTGAACCCTCTCACAGTCACTTAATCATTTTTCTGTGCTTCTTAGTGTTCCAGAGGTACAAGAGTTACAGCCCCTACGACATGCAGGAGAGCATTGTGAAGGAAGTTAAAGGGGACTTGCAGAGGTCATTTCTGGTGTTAGGTACATATTTCATCAAAAATTCATATTCAATTTAAGTAAATATTTAGAGGTGTGAATTACCCTTTTTATGGGTCACCTGGAGTATTTTTTTATCCTGTAGGTCAGATGTCATTATATGAATAATTTCCAAACTCATCTGTAAAATAAGAGATGTATTAATGTGGATATTTATTCTGTTTTTCTTTTGTTTCAGTTCAGTGCTTTGAAAACAAACAGCTGTACTTTGCCAAGAGACTGAATGAAGCCATGAAGGTAGTTACAGTCCTTCTGCTCTCTTTCTTCATGTTGAAATGTGGCTATTTTGAGAGCCAAGCTTTCTTCTTCTTCCTTTCTTCTTCTTCTTTCCTTTTTTTTTTGAACAGATGTAACAGAAGTACATCTGCTTGTGAAAGTGCAGTTTTGCTGCAGGAACACAGAATCCAAAGTTGGCAAAAGTCAGCTTACAACAGTGTTGCATCAGCTGCTATAGTCAAGTTTAGTACAAGTACAACTTAAGCAAGTGCTGACTTATGCTTGTCTGCTCAGAGTAAAGGAGCCAAAGAGAAGATAGTGACCAGAATCATCGTGTCACGCTGTGAGGTGGACCTGAAGAAGATCTGCTCTGAATACAAGGCCAACTTTGGACAGTCTCTGCAGAAGACTATTCTTGTAAGTGAATCACGCAGCCAGCCCCTGGCTTAGTACTGATTTACAGGAAGGCTTGTTCTGTCATGCAGCCCCTCCAACCTGCTCTGTTTCTGCAGGAACACACCAAGGGAGACTACCAGAGGGTGCTGCTCAGCTTGTGTGGACCGGAGGAGTAGATATTAATCATCAGTATCGAAGGGCTTCACTTTCCACCACTGGAGAGATGCAAACAAGAGGTTGGCTTATGAAAAATAACACTATAAACAAACTGTGCAACAAAAGCCTATCCTTGTTTTTCTAGACACGCACGATGCAACTTTCAAGAAGATAATTTTATCTTTTTAATACATGAAGAATCTGTTTTACAGTTTACTTTGGTTAAAGAGAAACAGCAATAAAGTTCCTTTGTTGGAGTTCTTCTTCTTTCCTTTCTTCCAATTTAGTTTGTTTTTTACATGGTGTTTATGAAGACAACCATTAGAGGGCGCTAAAGTAACATTAAAAGCAACTTTAGGAAGCTGCAGCTCCTCAGCGTCTCAGGGTCCAATAATACCTGATACCTGCTAAAGAAATGCAGAAATTTTAAATGTTAAAAGTATAAAGGGATATTTGATCTGAAATTATATTTTTGCGTTCAGTTATCCATTTTCTCAAATAGAGAGAAAAGTAATTTTTTTTAAATCAAAGGAGCTATAAACAAAAGTTATTACTTGTTTGTAAAAGAGATAAATATAGAACTTTTTTGAGGCTTGTGGATTTTAAAAATTACAGTTTAAATTGTGTTAATTTGAACTTCAGCTGTACTGTTTGAAAGTTTAAAGAACTATACAATTTTATTAAAAAAACAGTGTAATGTCTGGTCAAAGCAGCATCTTTTTAAACAAAGAATTCTGAGAAATTCTCCTTATTTTTTCACTATGAGGTTCCATCAAGATGATTTAATCATTAGTGTGTTTTTCTGTGTTTGTTTGGTGCTAATATTTTAATTAAAAATGTTAATTTTACCTCTGGCAAAGATGATTTGCATACCACTAAACAAGCGTCTATACAGTGTGTTTCTGCTGTTTAGTTTGTGGTCTCTCAGGATGAAATAACCACCACAGTGTTGTCAAGGCATTTCTACTGAAGTATAAGAAAAAATGGCCCCAAAAGGCAAAATCAGTACTGCTGAACACAGCGATGAGGAAAAAGGATGTGAGGAAAAATGTGCGGTATTAATAATAGAATGAAAAAAAAAAAGTGGTGTACTGTGGCTCAAACATGATAGATCGTCTGTGATTGTGAGGGAAATTGCCTGATAAAATAATGCTTCTGTCTAATATTTTCACTGGTTCAGTAGCTGGGGAGAGAAATGGCTTCAAATTTTAACAAGGCTTTGGATTTATGATCATTTTGTAATAATATTGATGAGAACATTAGCCTTTTGTGATGGTTTATGTTTATAGGCAATAAAAAAATAAAATATGGTGTAAAGTAAGGTAAAACAGTATTTTGCAAAGGAGGGAGTGAGATTTATGCGTGAATATGGTGACAGATTAATCTCTGCATCATAAAGAGAAAAGTACCACCATATTTTTCCTTTTTTATATGGATGTACAACATGCTGTTCTGTTCAAGGCCAGCCCGTAGGGACCTCCAGCAAACCCAAGGGGAACTCTCTTCTCAATTGAAACGATGCAATTTACTGTCCCAAACACTGGCACTTCATCATTCAGAGGACTTTAACCCCATGAATGTCAAACACAGAGCATGCTGGGAAGGAGATGGAATACCTCACATTATCATAACAACTAGAGTCAAATGACAAGCACTCTGAAGCCTAAAAGGTGAAGAACAATGCCATATAATCACCTAATAACATGAGAATTTGAGAGGAGATTTCGGATCGCTTAATGTTTTTTAATAATCTAAGATGTCAATAAGGAATTTTTTTTCCCCAGCTGTCAGATGGCAGCGGTTGTAGCCTTAAAGGTCAGATTCAGCACGTCCTTTTTCTAATACTTGTCCCAGTTAGATCGAACATGTGGAAAGCTCTCCCCCCCCCCTCACCTCAGAGACAAAGCCCAGGCAGCGCTGCAGGCATCCAGCAGCATTAAAGTTTCACAGTACAGCTGTGTAGCTGCTGCCGGCCCCCCAGACATACCAACTGCACGTTGGGAAGGTATTAGTTTGTGCTTTTTATTAATTCATTGCATTGAATAAAAAAACTTGCAACTTCGACGACCAACAGCTTCTTCGCATTTCCTCTCATCTTTCTCCCTCTTTGACACATCTGAACCCTGTGCAGAGCACCAAAGGGTGTTTAATTATAGAGTAGTAGGCCACCAAGGTCTGCTTTTAATTGTGTGCATCTGTGCGTGTTTGTGCGTGCGTGTGTGCATGCGTGTGTGCCTGCCTGCAGCTCTATAGGTCGTTGGCATACTCTAAATGAGAACTCCTACAGGCTAAGCTGCAGGAGCCGCTCCCTTAACACAGCCACAGAGCCCAGAGAGCCAGAGTTTGATTAATATTTTCTTAATTATCATTATTTAATTCAGCAAAACCACAGCTTCTTCAGAGAAAGTGTGGCCTTTGTGTCTGCGATAGCCGAGTATCCTGGCTCGTTAAGGGCACCGAGATATCCTGTATATGGTAAATAAGAGGTTGCGTCTTCTGCTGTTGCTGCTGCTGCTGCCCCAGGGAGAGTTGGCACCACACTGAAGGACATCTCCTTCTAAAGAATAACACTCTGCTGATGATCCTCTGCTCAGACCGCAGAGCCGGATCCTCCGCCTCTGGCATCGTCAGGCCCGCTTCCTTTCATGAGGCTCAAACTGAGACAACAGCACAGGCAGAGGAGCGCTGTGCACTCGTCATGCCATCAGGCTGCCTCCTTTGTACAGTAGACTGGTAATTGAAACAACATAAGAGAGGAGAATAAGGCCTCCTGTCTCCTCCTGGGTTCTGGCTGCAGTCAGTCCATCTGCAGGCGCACACACATACAAAAAAAAAAAAAAGAATAAAAAGACATGGAGAAGTTTATAAAAGAGCTTTGTGTACACGCAACATAATTTATGTCTTTGAAGAGTTCAGCTTCTGTCATCTCGAGGAGCCAAAAAGAGTCTCAAGAAGTTTGTACTTGATGTAAAATATGAATCTGCTACTACGATCCAGCCGGTGCAGTTTGCTTAAAAAAAAAAGAGAGAGAGAGATGATGTTCTGTGATCAGTTGTACATTAAAATCAATCATGTCTGATACTAGTCACAATCCGGTTTGTTAAAAAGCCCGCCTGAAGACATAACCAGACTTTTCTGTAGTTTATCAGATCAGCAGTATTTGATGCTCAGGGCTGGACTGAATGCTGACTTTTCTCTTTGCTTGAAGCTTCCTCTCTATTGCCATGTGCTGAATGAAGGAGAATACCCTGTGGCTGGTTAACCTACACGCTTTCTATCTACATCCACTGTCTCCCCTCCTTCAGTCGGGGCCCACAGAGACGGTCTTCCATCCCTTGTGTCTGTTCTGCCACTCGCTGGTCTGCTAAAAGTGCAAAAGGGAATTTTCTGACAAAAGACCCCGCTTGGAATAAGATTGTTATGATCCACTCGGTTTGATCAAGTGTCTGACATAGATTCTGGATGCAGGGGGGGTTTATGTTTTATATCACACAGGATGCATGTATGCACCCAGAGTGTGCACAGTTTAATCTTTTGATGGGACTGCGTGGCCTTCAGCCAGATGCACTAATGATAATTTTCTGTGAAGTGGTTGTAATGGTGTGGCCCCAGCGTCAGCAGCTCCTCCGTTGTTTGCACACGCCACTGGATCAGTTTGGGGTGTGTGTACTTTGCGGCAGTGGTGATATTGTACTGAGAACTGCAAGGATAAGGAGCGTCTTCATCAGGGTGGCATATTAATGTTTATTTACACCATGGCTAATAAGATGTGTGCTCTGCAGCAAGGTGAGACAGAATGATGGTGGGTAATTAAACTGCTTTGCTTTAGATTCATCCATTATCCATACTCAAGCCTGCATACATAATGTAATAATGTAAAATAAGGCTTGTTGCAGCAGTGGATGAGGTGACCATTCAGAGGTGTTGTCATCCTCGGAGCTCGGTGTAAATCAATATGGTGTGTCGCTGCAGACAGAATGTATAGAGATCGGCATGATAAATCTGGAAATTGTCAAAATATGTATTCAGAAGCGGGTGAGATATGACTCCTTACATAATGCAATTTTGCAAGAACGCAAACAGAGTGACATGACTCATTTGTGTTTCAGTGTTTGGCTTCCAACCTCTAACCTGTTGGAAGTTCAGGATTGACTGAGTGGATTTCTAAGCCATATTGTCATGATGCTTAATCCCATCTAGTGAACGCAGATCCTGTCGCCGGTGTCCTTGTCGGACTGGCCACCGGACCATACGCCCACACACACTCTCACACACGCGCGCAAACACTGCCTCACCTTCATGCAAGAGATTGAAATCAGCTAGGCAGACACTCAAGCATGAACCAAATGTCAGCGACAAGCCACAGGGAGAGAAGAGGAGCCCATGTTAATTATTACAGAGAGAAATCATAGTATTTCACCTGCAAGACAAGCTATCCAGGATATCTGTGGATCATGAAGTCATTTTCTTTTTTTCCCTCCTGGGATAAACCAAGAGGAGACACAATTTCAATGAGGAGGTCTTTAAAAGCAGTGATTAACTTTGTGATTGATGTTTTTTTCCACAAGCTTTTTTGCTTATCATTTTACGAAAACTGTGTTGTGTGTACTCCACTAAAGTGAATTAGAATGATATTTTACCAGAAATGGGAGCAAATCCATCCAAAGTAGCAGCAAGTTAGAGAAAACTGCAGAGTTCTTTTGTTCGTCAAAACGTCACAGAATTATAGATATTTTTTGAAGGCAGACTGTGAAGCTCTGCCTCCGCTGACAAGAGAAATGCAAAGTTTTCGAAAGGTGTCTACAAATTTCTTCCCTCTGCTCCGCTACCCTCTCATTTGATTTTGAACGCACAGAAAAAAAAAACAGCCTTCTTCTTCTTCCTCTTCTTCTGACAACACGTTTCCCATGTGACACTTAACCTTTGGAGATTTCCCATTCTCTCTGATCATTCACTGTTTGGTTCATGTTAATTAACCCTGGGGCACAGCAGAGAGTTGCAGGCTTTGAAGCACAAGAAGAAGAAGAGAAAAAAAAAAAAAAAGAAAGAAGTAAAAGGAAAAAAAATGATTTTGGGTTTTTCTTTTTTTCTGTTTCTTTATGGCGATTCATTTCCCTACCCGTGTGAGAGTCTCGGTGGTGCCAGTGAGGATAGAGAGTGGCGTGGGTGTTGGAAAAGGATGGAGCACGGTTTGTGCTTTGGTTTGTTTCCCTGTCACCGTCCGTCCCTCTCCCTGCGAGGAAGTTGGCCGGAGCAGCCTGACCTCCCTCAGGTGGCCATGGATATGGAAATCAGATCAAAAATAGAACACAAGATGGTTTTCATAGCCTTCAGCTTCCCCCTAAAAAAAGAAGGATTTTTGTCTGTTTCTTTTCATTCTTTTTTGGCTCCTGGCAGAAATGGTCTTTTCTGTATTTGCTTGAAATACACAAAGCACAGTTTCTTGGTGAAAAGTGCCACTGGTGGCAAGCAGAGCAGTATTGCCTGAGCCCAAAGAATATGCTGTGCATGTGAAATTATTTTGTTAACCATTTCACTGCTTGTTTCTCATCTCTTCTGGTTAGAAAACCAGCCGCCTCTATCTCAGAGTAAAGTGGGTGATCCTTGAATATATTGCAGGATCTAACATTTGGCCTTTATCTCTCCTGGAATCAGTAACTGTAGGTGCAGTTAAAAATATACTATCTAAGTTAGGTGACATACAGTACATTTACTCTGGTGTCTTGAACTCCAAAAGGCTTTTTTTTTCAGAAACTCTCTCAAAAGCACCTTTTTTTAAAGCAGCAATGGGTTGAAATCCACCACTCCAACAACAGTGGAAATATTCATGAGGAAATCCGCTGGAGAAGACGAGCCGCAGCACAACCAGAGGCTTTTTTCTCCAGGTTCTCGGGGCAAATCTGTTCCTGTGCTTCTATCTGACGCTTGTCTAAAGCACATAAAGACAAAGACAGGAAGTATGATTAGCCATGGAGAATGGGAGTGCAGCGCTCCCTCCAGGATAAGTCTTGAGGTGGGACTGATCAAAGCTATGCCCAGAGACAGAGGGAGACTGAACCAGCACTTTTTCAATGGCTATCTCTGCCTAAAGACAGGGGAAGGAGGAGGAGGAGGGGGGGGTCTATACATATTTCCCTTTCAACGCTTTTCCCTGAAAGTTGTTAATATTTTGTTTCAGAACAATGGGTTCAAACCTTTTCATTGGTAGACTGTAAATTATAACTGTCAGGCCCATATTTTCCAAAAGGCTTATAAACTAGATGTTGGCAAGAAATGTTAAATGATTATAACTTAATAATCTTGATGTAGTGAAAGTGTATCAGTTTCTGAAAGCAGTACTTTGAAAGAAATCCTGCATTTGCTTTGGAACCCTGGCTAGATTTCCATCATAGTACATGTTTGCAATCCATCCATTATTATATTGTGTCTATCTTTATCATTATCTGCTGTATTCCTGTGCTCCAGTGGTTGCAGATACCCCTGCATTAAAATGCAGACTTGGAAATGTCACATGTGCCAACTTTACAGGCTGCATGTCCTTTCAAGTGCACCCAGTGTCTTTTAGTCAAGGAGAAAAAGAGATGCAGGTATATTCACTCGGCCTCAGGGTTTGTGACTTGAAGTAGAAGGCGCTGGCTGATAATTGAGACGGACACGGTGTGATGAGAGGCCTTCGTTACAGATATGCTTAAAGGAGGAGACCTCTGTGAGACTGGTTATATCAAAAGGGCGGCTTTGATATCAGGGCCTCAAACACTTATAGGTGTTGTAATGACAGCCGCCTGCTGTTTTGGATTTCATTGTTATTTTTTTTTCTGTTGGAAGTTTCTCCACTATCATCATCAATATTTGATTTTTTCTTCATGCAAAATCCTCATATCCATATTAATCCTCATGTATGTGCACACTTAGTCCTTTCTGCTCATTTTTTTGTATTAATGCATCTATTTGTTATAAGTGTAAATTCTCCTTATATAATTTATTGGTATCCAGTTTTGTCCTCATTTACATACAAATGATTAAAGTGAACCCAAAAGTATTTTTTATTAATGTAATTACTTTTGTTAATTTACAAACTTAACCTTCATGTTCCTCCAGCAAAGCTTTGGAGCCAACCTCTCACTCTGTTTATTAATGCATTGTTAACATTTTGGCAATAGCCAGACAACCGCCGATGTGCTCATTCATAAAAGCACAAATTTGAATTTCTGCCTTGGCCTGTAAGCCTCTAAACTAGGAGACTAAATATATACTTACATTTTATTTCAAAGAGAAAAAAAATCCTCTCTGGCAAAAAAAGACTGGCTATGAAGAACTTTACTCAAGGATAGGAAGCACATCATTAAAACGGGGGAGAAATATTAAAAAGGGGTGATATGAAAGCGTGAAGATCTACTCGCCTTTGGCTACTCTGACTCGCTTCAAAAACATCTTGAGATCTTTCCCTCCCTCAGACCTGCACTCTCCCTTGTTATTTGACTTTATTTGCTGGCTTCACACTGATTTGAGCTGTGGAGTTTTCCACTAAATAATCAATCACATAGAGCATCATAAAGGCAAAGGATCCCAATGAGGGGACTCTTTTACTGAGTGAAGGGCGCAAGTGCCGAAGACCCCTTCATGTCAGCTTGACACCTCAGATTTCATCAAAGTCCCAAAGTCTGTGGGTCCTCAAACGCATCTCCAGACCGTGGCCTGGTTGCCTTCATTATAACACACCAAATATGAATGCTGAGGGGAGTCGCCTTTGCAAAAGTGTAGGTATGAAGTAATTACCTGGTTTTTTTTTGCCGCCCTCTGTCTGTCTTTTGTCTCTCATCATCTGTGACATGGACGGTGCGGCGCTGTCAGCTCGGACCATGAGAGGAGCCGTGAGTAAGGGGACATTAACACATTACACCCGCTCCCTCATGGATAATGGAACAAGGTTTTCATTTGAATGATAAACAAAATGACTTGGAGACACCAAGAAGAAGATCACTGGCACCTGCCCCTCCCTGCTTTCATGCAAAGCTGAGTATTATGCAAAACAAGGGGCGAGGATTTTTTTAGTGTCCCGTGAACTCATCTACGTGTCTCCCAGGCATGTTGGACAATTATGAGTCAGTAGAAGTAACTCCACCTTGCTAATGTTATGCAGTGTTGTGTTCAGTGTCCCTTTTATCAGAGCTCGGCTACTTTCACTTGAAAGTTCTTCACCAGATCCTGTGTTCTTCAGATTAGCATAGACCTGAAACTGAGAGCCTTAATCAGAAACAACAAAGCACGATGGCCTCGCTGTGTCCGGGGTGATAAATAATTCTGGACCTTATCAAAACAATCAAATCTAATAAGAGGAAAAGAAATATGGATGTGTCAAAGTGCACAAAGTAAATACGCATTCATTTGTACGGGAAGGTAAATTCAGCAGCACATAGCTGCAGTGCTGTTTATTTTCATTTATGAAGACTTTCAATTCAAAACAAACTGAAGTTATTTTAGTTTATTTTGTTGCCAATAAACAGCTGGGGGGAATGTTGTTCTGCAGTGACGCGCCGACTAAAAAAGGTATTTCAAGTCTCCTGAAATCTACAGCGGTGCAGCTCACATAACACCGCCATGCTTGAAGAGTGACTCCTCAGAACTGAGTCTAAAAAGGGAGCATTGAATATATATTGGTTAACATCCTTTAACGGCAGCTACAATTAATGTGTGAAGCTGTGCTTGACTCCCACTTTGTGCCATCCACCTGCCAATCACGGTGTTTGTAGAGCTAGATCACAGTGTTGTTTTCCTACTGTATTCAGCTATGTACTTATTTCCACCGGTGTAAAAAGGATTGTATTTACTGGTCTTTTGAAGATGAGGCGGAGCTGCGCATGCTGTGCAAAGATTCGCAAATTGCAAAAAGGAAAAGAAGAGGAGAAAAAGGGAATACAGGGTTGGAAAAAGCAAACTGTGTCCTCGTTGTTGTATATATATATATATGTGTTTGTGTGTGTGTGTGTGCACCGAAAGTCAGGTAAAGTGTTCCTTCCCTTCAGTTGCACAGGTTTAGTGAGTGTGTGCAGATTTACCATCTTGTGCTTATCTGAGAGGAGAGGAACATTTTCTAGATTTTTACAGATATTGTTCTCATTAAGATTCTGTATGAAACCAAAAGGTGAAACTTGTTCCCTAAAATCGACAAAAAAGAAACAAGCCTTTTCTCCATAATCTATAATTCAATGGAGTGTCTAAAATTCCTACACAAAGTGCTCTGTTTAATTGAGCATCTGTTTTCTCAGCATGTCTAAAGAAGCCTTTGGTGTGTGTGTGTGTCTCGTTCTGCAGGGACTCTCAGCGGTTCAGGCTGCGATGTTCTCCTGTGGTTACCACAGTGTATCCAGAGAGGTGCCAATCCAGACGTCCCACCACCTCTCTGAGACAGAGCCCACGAGGCACAGGCAGGCACAAGTCCCTGGTTAGGACATGCTGCCATCTTTTATCAATGTTGACCAGCCAGACTCCTCGTGGCTCCTGCACAGCTGCATCTGGGAGCTTCTCTAATCCCTCTTCTTTGTCATCTCAGGTCAGTAAATGTACTGCATTTCCCACCTTGAGAATTCTGACAAAGGAAATACTCTGAAGGTATGTAAAGAGGAAACACTCTGAACCTGTGGATTTTTTTTTCCGTTGATGAGTTCACACTTTGTTTCTCCTGAGATGCAACCCTCACAGCGTTCATTTCCTCAAAGAAGACAAATCAAAGCCCAAGTCCAGTTTGCTAAAATCATCCTGACTCGATATAATCATAGTTGACATAATTTCAATTATTTCCAGGCAGCGTCGGTGGGGTGAGGATTAAAAAGATAAAACGTAGACTTTTATGTATAGGCCACTTTGCTAATTAGATGGATTAAAACGTGCTCGGCGAAGGGAATTAATTTGCAAGTGAATGGCAGTTAACAGGCAAACGTGTAGAACAGATGACACAAATCCCTGAGGGTATTGCATGGTTAGTTTGGTACAATTTAGAAATTACACAACTCGTTTACTAAATAACAGCCTCATTTTTTCCCTGAACTGCATTCTTTAGTGCCTCACTGTCAGATGTGTTGAAAATAGGTTAGTCTATTCCAATGAACGAAGCCTCCTGGTAGCACCACTCGCTGCAGTAATAGATAGCCATTTATAATTCATGAGGTGGCTAGTCCCCCAAGTTAATTTTGCCAACGGCACTGTTTACTTCTGCTTTGTACTTTGTTTAAAGTCAGTTGTTGACAACTCTTGTACATGTCAAACTATCACCGCTAATAATTGCTTAAGGAGATAGAACTTTTGCAAATGTTGGTTCCACCAGAGGTATATTCGCCTCACCCTATGCAGAACTTCTTCAGATGAATTTTTGATTCATCTCCTTCTCGCTCTTGACAAAAAGTCCTCTGTAATTCAAAGCAATAGCTGTAAGAGAAATTATAAAAAAGAATAATGTAGTATGCACTCCGTAACATCCTAGTTTTCATGTGAAATAGGAAACGTCTCTCTTCCTCCCTCTCCTCTCCTCAACACCCCCTCTCCCTTTCTTTCTTTATCCCTGACTTTCTTCTTCTTCTTCTTTTTTTTTTTCCTTTTGCATATTGACCAAAGAGGGACTGTGCTGGTAGATGAAGACTGTCACACACTGCCAATTGACAGACTATTGCAGGAGAGTTAGGGCCCTGGGCACTACCTCCGTGGGTCAACCCCGTTCCTGTCTCTGTGCAGATAGCGACATTCTCTCAATACAAGCAGTCACTTGATTAGTGCCAATTATCCAGGCTGTCACTTTCCCTGGTGAGGGTGGCCCAGGATGCGCCCCGTCCCCCACACTTCCCGTCTAGAGCGGACGTGCACTAAAAGTCTGCGCTCATAGCTGTAGGCTCTGGGAATGATTTTAAATGCAGAGATGGGGAGGTGGGGGGAATGAAAGAAATGCGGGAAGCAAGTTCTGAGTTTGACAGTGTGATAGCATTGACTTCCGAGACAGTTACAAGGGGAGTGTCATTTCTCCCACAAAGACGTCTCCCCAGGGCTGCACCATCTTCCATCAGTCAGTCAGTCACCGGCTTAATATTCAGCTGTACACGGTCTACAGGACCCAACTGGGTTACATTCGCTAAGGTATACAAAATTCACATGTAAGTCTGTTGGTTTTCGTCTAAAAAACCAGAGGTTTGAAAATGTAGCATAAGCATTATGAGTCCCAGTAAATAGTTCAGAGCATAAATCATGTGGCTGAAAATAAAATTTTGACAACGTTTGGAATCTTGAAGGAGGAAGGCTGTAAATCTACAGAGCTAATAAAATCCAATTCAAACCAAATATGTGTTCAAACCGGATCCAAACGTTAACACACTCTAAACAAAGACAAGGCGAAGCTGACTCATGTGGCCCGAAGAAATTTAAAGGAATGCAGAACTACAATCAAATAATAAATTTAGCCGTAGTTTTTATGAGCTACTAGACAAACCTTAGTTTTTATGTGTTATACTTGTGTCCTCTGTGCATAAAGATCTCTTTATTTAAATGCCAAGGTCAGATTAAGCTCATTATCGTCTCACCTGTTCGCAGGTTTCAGTCTCACTGTCTCTGCAGTTCTTGGCTGCACTGCACTATTTTTCCTGGTGCCAAAAACACAATCACAGTGCCATTCTTTAAACAGTGCTGCTGTGTATTTACTGATCTATTTCTTGCTGCTTTTTATGTTGTTACTGTGTCTCTTGTAACTTCTCAGTATTCAGCAGCAGAGAAGTGAGACGCAGAGCTCCTCTAAACAGCAGAGGTTATCCTCAGTATGGATGTCTGCAGGGGAGTAAACACCATTGGAGTGCGAGTGAATATTTTGTATGAGAGGGTATTAATTATTCATGCCCGCTTCATTGTGTATGATGATGTGTCAGGATGTTTGCCAATAAACAACAATATTCCTTGTAGGATTGATCCAATATGAAAAGTTGTTGAGCTAGTTCCCCTCAGTAAGAAGAAGTCTGACGAATGCAGTATGTGGGAGAGCTGGTGCTGGTACTTATTTATGGAAATATCAATATTGTATCATAATACCGTATCCTCTCCTCTTAGTATAAACAATACAATCAAAGGGGTATTTTAAATCTGGACTGTGAGAATGGCAATAATATGAGGATTAAGGGAAATGTGAAACCACTGTATACAAAGCTGTGTAATCAAATCGATTTGAAGCACAGAGGTAAACTGGGTCAGTGCGGTGCCGGGATTGTCTGGATTGGCAGAAAAGTGCTCACAAAAGAAACCACAAAAATACCGTGCAGCTTGTTTTGAAGTGTTTATTCTGCTCAAACGGAGGCACTAACTAAGTGTGGCACGCCCCAGTGATCCGGCTCTTCATTGGCTCTTAGTGCCGGAGTCATAAGCCTGGTGTGTCTGCAGGGTGATTTCTGCTCTCTTTCATGGTAGCGGTGCCCCCGCCACCGTCTCCCTGCGACGCCCCGGGGGAATACATCACCACACAGGCAGGACAGAAGGCCGGCACGGGCGTTATAATTGCCATCTCCTCCTAGTACACATTGTGCACTGCGGAGCGCGGTGATTAAATCAAAAAACTCCTCTGCATCCCAGATCTTTACCTTGCAGGCAAAACAGCAGGCTCCTCTGGGATGGGGTCATCATGGCCCCCTCTGTGTTCTGTGATCTCTGAAAAAAAAAAAAAAGAAAAAAAAAGAGGAGCGGGGGTGCAGACTGCTTACAATTATGAACCACTGTTGAAAAAAAAACAAACCACAAGGAACTTAATGGATATTAAAATAAAGAATTGTCAAAAGATTTGTGTATCCAAAATAAATATTTATTTTCAGATAAATATTTGAATTAGTGAACACAAGGAGCTGATGGGAAGCAATAATTGTGGAATAACACAACTCTTTTATTACCATTATTACATCTATTAGGCACTTCCTTGTTTTATTCCTGATTACACGCAGCAAATCTGAACACATCCTCCATCATTAGCATCGTGATTTAAACGTGTCTGCCATCATTAAAATACAGATAACTCACCTGAAGACATAAAGTAAATTAGACCTGGTTTTTATTCAGAGTTATTGTCCTTGGACAACCTGCACACACACACACACACACACGAAACAGACCATTATCACTTGGGTTAATGGCTTTGTTAATTTGAAGACATTAACAACTGCTCGGCTGTCCCCAATGAATGTGTCAAACAAGGCAGGCCTTGTATTGTTAAATGGGTTGCTAAGTAGATTGATTCCTTAGCTGCAAAGCGCAGCAGTGATGTAGGTAAGCAGGTTAATTAAACATTTACACACAAACACCCAACAATCTATTGTACTCTTCTAATTTATGGCATCAATATGCACTTTCATCAGGATTTTTCTGAGAGGGGCATATGTTTGCTCGCTCCATCCTAATTGGCACCATGCCGGTTTAGCTACGCTGCCTTTTTTTTTTTTTTTTTTTTGAGAGGTGACTGGGACTATTGAGCTTGCAACACTCACCCATAATAGGGACACAGTGGTCCCTCCGCTGTGCAGGGAGACACTCAGATAAAGATTCAAGCACCTGCACCCACACCTCCACCTCCACTCCCTTTCATCTGCACCACCAAGCCCAGGCAGAGGAAGCATAAACACCGATTCCTAATCAGCTCTCTCGACTGCCTCCACCTCTCAGCTCTCTTTAGCACACACACACAAATGCAAATGTACACATTTGTACGCAAAAATGCACGCACACACAGTCCACCATAGAGACTTCCTCGCAAGGCTCTGATGAACAAATGCAGAAGTTAGCGCCACACCTCTTTCAAAAGAAATTTCTTTTCTCCTCTTATTCTGAAAACTCTTGGGGTCATGAGGACGAGAAAAGTTCTTGCTTTTTGTTATTTTCGAAGAATTTCTACATTTGTGAGTGCAAAGTGGGATTTGGGCCAGAGGCAGTGATGGTTTCCATCTTTCATGTATCCTCTGCTGACAGAACGCAGGCTGACAGGAAGGCAACAAGGGAACAATCAATCACCTTTCTTTTCAACTTTCTTTTTTGGCCCACATGTGCGTCTCTTAATTTGTTAACACTTGGGTGAGAAAAAAAGCTTTTTTTTTTCTTTTTCTACTTGTCTTTAGTGGTTGTCTGAGTGATGGAGCACGACGCTGCTGCACTGCAGCAACAGTGAGCTATGATGAATTCCAATCATCACTCCATATGCCAGGCCTCATTAGCTACGGATGTGTTTGCTTACAGCTTCGCCTAAATACCTCAAGTACTAGGTGCATGTTGTTTTTCTCTCCCCTTTTAAGTTCTCTCCCTCACTTACCGACACACACAGACACACACACGCACACACACACACACTGGAAAAAGACTTTAATACACTTGCCAACCATGGGCCCTTGGTAAGATTCCTTGAGGGCAATGTGTATCCACAACAGTGTCTCTCCCTCAGACATGTGGCATGGGTAAACAACACGGTTAAGCCTAAAACAATGTGTGTCCCTGATGACTGCAATTATTTATGAAATCAAACACAATTCAGCACTTCGCCAAGTGGGACAGCTCTCCAGATCACTCAACAAATCTCCACTCTTCACTGCTCATAATAGTCTTATTGTGAAAGACAAGCTATTACAGAAAGCGTCACCATCTTGCCAGTAGCTGGTAATCGATTTCCCTGATCTTTCCCTTCGTGCTCAACATAATCACTTCTTTATTTACAGCATCCAGACCAAATGGAGCATGTGTAAACTATGCAACCTCGAGGCCATCCTCGTTCAGGCTGTCTTTGTGGATGATTGCTGGCTAAATTATTCAACCTGAGGTGTTTTTGCTCCTGAGTGGAGGAGCAGTGCAGAGTGAGAAATGCCAGTGTCAGGACAGTATGCGTGCTCTCGGGGCATTAGCCTCCAGTAGGCAGCTGCTGCAGATGGTATGTTCACTTTGTCATCCACTTTCTCGACACTGTGCTTGAAGAGCAATTAACAAACAGCGCAGACACAGATGAGCTCGTTTTGTTTTCAGAAGGAAAATTAGAGAGGTGGACTGAGGGATGAGGTCGTTCAACACGCGGGCGCCTATTCATCTCACACTCTGTGGAGTTTAAAGGGTCTCAGGACTTTTATTTAAAAAAAAAAGTCTGCTCTGCACACCTTTGACACAGACACTCAGACACAAACACAGGTGCTGACTAGTTGCAGGAACTTTACTTGATGTTAAGGTCACTGAACTCTGTCTTATCAGCCTTAGGTTTCTTTTAAACAGCCTGTTCAAGGTGGGAATGTTGCACCATTATCCCGCCTTGTTGTTCTGTACAAAACATACAAAATGGAAAAGGGCGGCATTCCAGCTCCCCCTTTAAGCTGACAGGTAAGGTTGTAACACAGCCAAATTGACATCTGTGTCAGGCTCTACTCACGCCAAATCAGGTGCGTTTACACAAGTTCTCCTATTTTTTTTAAATGTGACCAGTCTGATTAGGCTGCAGCAGTGAGGAATGCAGGGAGCTCTTTACAATAAAAAAACACTGTTGTGGTGGAAAGTTAAAGAAAAGATAACCTCTTGGAGAAATGCAACCCGACACCATGACGCTGTGTTGGCTAATCAGCAGATCAACCAATCAGACTGAGCAGATCTAAACAGCCCTACCATTAGGGAGCACAAAGTGCAGTATGCGTTTGAAAATGGGTCAACACTCCCAGACTGCCACACAAACCAGCAGTGATCGGCGCAACATCTGATTTGGCCTGAAATAGCATAAAAAAGAGTAACCGGGTTCACCAGCAGAACATGCCAGCATATGATGTTTGAAGAGATGTAAATTGTGAGACCCCAATGAGAGATTTAAAAAAACAGTTAGCAGCAAATTCAGAGACACAAAACAGCCACTGAGTCTGTGCTTTTCTTTTTCTGATTGCGCAAAAATGTCGCTCTGCCGTTGATTGCATCATGCTGTACACAATTCAGAAAGTTTCCTTGCATTTGCAGACTTTGCTCTGCCAACAAAGGACAGATCTCAGTTCACCTCAGTTTACTTAGCTATTGCTGTTTAGAAAGCAGTGCCACTACCTGACATGTATTTTGTACTAAATGCTAATACTGCTTCTTTACACATGACCTCTTTTGCTCTTAGAAAGCTGGCTTTATTTTGAAAATCACACACAACAAATGCAAAGTGCCAAAAGCAAAGGACTGTTGAGAAAAAATCTGAACAATTTAAGGATTGAATGCACTTGACACTCAAAGAGGAACTGGGTGATATTTAAGATGTGTGGTAGATTTTTTTCAGGTATTCCATGGTTTATTTGTCACATGCATAAGATTTGTGAAGTGAAATGCAGTGTTTTTCTGATGTTGTGTGTTACAAGACTAGAGGATTAGAGGAAAGAAACATAAAGGGTAAAAAAATATAATAGAAATGATGAATTTATCTTCATAAATAAAGTAAGATGTACATCACAATTGCAAATACTTAATGTGCAGGGAAGTGCAAAGGCATATAGAAGTTAAAGTTCACCATGCTTTGTTAACTTATGCTGCAATCATTAATTTTTAATCCCCTGCCAGAAACAATGCAAATATGCACAAAACTTGTTTGAAATCTTTCGTACATTCTTTATGTAAATTCTTAATTTAGTTAAGAATTAATCAATGGAGTGAAAAGCTGTTTATGCAGCATAATTTGAAAATCTGTGGACGGACACAGTAAAAGAGATACTCTACATTTCCAGCACATGTGTTTGATTCTAGCCCCATAAATCACCAGCAGAAGATAAATATGGGAGGGCGACTAAATTAAATGGTACTTAGCCCTGTGAAGTGCACTGTAATAGGTCTAAGGAGGAGGTTAAGAGAAACAAGGAAGTATGCGTCCTCCCTTTTTTTGCAGCCGGTGCTTGTAACCCTCAGTGATCTCGTTTAACACAGAGGGAACAGAAGATCACAGCAAGACCTACAACAATACGGGAGATGTGTCTCATTAGCTGCCTGCATACCTCTCCCATCATTTCATAGTGCCCTCCTTGGGAATATAGAAAGAGGGCTTTGTCTGCTCTGTCCCCAAGCTCTTGTCAAAGCCTTCTTAATTATGATTAATTACATACGCATAAAGATTTCCTTCAACAAAGTATACAAATAATAGAATGCTTTCACTAAACAATACATTATTCATTAATTACAAGGCTGTTTGTTGCAAACTGGAAGAAAAAAAAAAACCTGCGGAGAATGTATTGCTTGTCACAAGAACAATGTTTTTCATATTTTTACAACGACTTGAAAAACATATCCATTTCTTAACAAAGTGTGCCCTAGCTCCAGGCTCCTCTGCATATTGGAGGTTTTCCCTCTGTGGGCTCAATTGTTATGGATGCTGTTTATGGTGCTGCTATGACAAGTGTGAAGGGCAGGCGTGGTGAAAGATGTATCGCTCGCTTATCTGCTCAGTGTCTGAATATGTTATAGGATTGTAAATGACCCCCCCATATCATGACACAGTCTCACAACAAGCAAAACCTTTATTTTATTTTTTTTTTTCACCCCCATTTGATTCTCTATGATAACTTTTTTGACACAAAGTGACAAACATTGCTCGGGAGCCTAAATGTCTGTAAACTCATTGAATTTGTGCGTGCAGCGGTGGTTGTGGCGGCGGGGGGGTTGTTATAAAACACTTCTTATGAGATCAAATTACTTCTTGTTGTGCCAAAATTTCCACTCATGATAGAAGTTTTTCATAAGTTTGCAGAAAAGTCGTCGAACGAAAACAGCCAAGTGCGAGTTAAGTAGCAGGAGTGAGTGACATGAGGCAGACTAATGATAAGGTTTATAAGTTTTGATAGTTTTTACGGCCTTCTCGTGGAACTGAGGCACATCACTGAGATGTGCTCTTGAGCTGCACAGAGAACAATATGCCTTTGAGACACACTCGCTGCACTGAAGCAGCCTCGTCCTTCCGCCTTCTTGCTGCATATGCTTTATAGCCGACAATAAACCATTTTAGTGCAAAATAAATTGGGATCGTATTGAAATGCTGGCGCTATATATGTCATCGAAGACATACAGTTATTTTTTAGCAAAGCTGGAGCGTAGTTTATCATCATGTGAGTGCTGCGATGGGTCTGTTCCACATCATTGGCTTCTCTTGCTTAGTTAGATTGTGAAGGTCAGAGTTCTCGAGCCTTTTATGGCTGTTTAACTTTGGAGAATTATCACATAGGCAGGACTCGGCTGATATATGCTGTACTGTCCCACCTCAGCATATAGTCTCACATTCATCCCAGTTTTTTTAGGTAAAGGATCCAAAAACATTATTTGGACCAAATGCAGTTAAAGTGGGTAAAGTGGACTGATCTCACACACTTAAACATTTGAACTTATGTCTTTATTTGACAAAAAAAATGTAGATTGAACAAAATGGAGTTATGGTATTTCACTATTAAGGCTTTATAGAGTGAGATTAAGCTGTCTTTGTTTGTGAAAATTATATTTTACAAGGACAAAATGAGGATTAGTTGTCTAATTTTTGATTATATATACATTGCTTGATAAGCAAATAAGTGCAGTTTGCCTTTGAAGAGACGCTGTATGTTTGAGCTTTTACATCTAAGTAAACTTTATTTTAAAGTACTAGCTTAAAACTTTAAAATGTATGGACATCCCTCATTAATCATAGAGTAATCTCATCTGTCTTTTCCAATTAATCTGGCTTGGTGGTGTAAAAAAAAGATCTCTGTCAACATTTCCTAATACAAAACTTAGATTAACAGCAATCCTGGAGAAACATATTTATAGTGACATTTTCTGCTATGACTATTTGGTTCTAATTGCTTTGTTGAGTTTTAAAACTTTGCAAATATAATTAACACCCCCAGCGAATAAAAATGCTATGAGCACACAGTGCAGTCAGAAAATTACCATAAGAAAGAATGTTAAAGTTTCTTAGATGAAAGCTTGAGGGGAGAGAAGCCTTCTTCCCCTGAAACGGCAAGGTGACATTTTATTTCCAACTGTTAATTGATGTTCTGCTGATTAAAGCACATTTTATGATGAGGACTGGTGGGGGGGCTCTATTTCTGTGAGCTATCAGTTTGCAGGCATGGATTGCAGCAGAGTTACAAGGCTGAGTTGAACCCGGGATCTTTTTATTTTTGGATTGCATCAGAGACCAGATTTATTCTGGAGGAACTGAAGACAAAACTGAAAACCAGAAAAGTATAATCAGCTTTAAGACATTTTTTTTAATGAACTTTTATTTAACCAGGAGCAAATCTCTTATTCATGGAGACCTGCCCTGTTTTGTTCTGTGTAAACATCTTCATACTGATACTGATATTAAAACTCTGGCAAAAACAAGTGACAGTTTTAATACTTTGGAAGAGATTCCTATGTGTGTTGTAGTGCCTTATTGTAAAAACTGTTAACATAGTGTATTTATAGTATATTATATAGTCTACAATATTGTATATTGTTAAATTGATGACATTAGTTCACTTCTAAACAACCCATGTCATTATTCATGGCACAATATTTGTTAGAGCAAAGCAGACTAATAATTCAAATCTGCAGCATAACTTATTCATGGGAGTGTACAATTGATAAAATGCCAGGAAGGAGTAATCTTTTAAAGCACCGTACAAAAACCTCTTTGTCAGAATAATCAACACAATCTGCATAATTTACATTACTTACTTAGATGCATGTACAGCCTGAGCTTAAAGTAAAGAAGTTTGTTTTCTCATGTTTGTGCCTATTAGCCACAAATTAATTAACCTACCATCCAAAACCTAATTTTGCCACAAGCTATATTAATACTTCTCCCGTTTCCCAGAATGCAGAGGAAGTAGCACGGAAGCACTATTATTTTCATAAACATAATCACATTTTGTTGCAACAGTTGCATCCACGAAAAACGCCCGGGTTTGTGTTCTAATGTAGACTGTGCAGGAGGCATCGGAGCTGTTTGGGGAAAGGAGTCAAACCTGAGATGATTCCATGCAGGCTGATTTATTTTCTGCCACTAGGGGGAGAAGTGCTGCTCACAGGTCTCACCATGGAGAGCCATAATATGCAGCTATAAAGTACTGATGAGGCGGCTCAGTGAATACTTATGAAGAGTCCTGCATTAGATTCACTCTCACAACCTTGGTCGTCTTATTCAAAATGCTCTCAGTCTGGTTTATAGCCCATGTATAACGACACATCCCAAGCACCAATCATATAATTACCAGCGTCTCAAACTTGAGTGTTCATTCAACTCGGGGTTTCCTTCAGCCTTTCAGATTCCTCTATCCATCACTGATGTGAAAAACTTCAGCTCCTCCATTTAATATTGTTTGTTTTGTTGTTTGTCAACACAACAGAAGAGATGTGCTTTTCTAAAGCTCAGTGTTAAAGAGGCACCCCCGAAGAAGAATACACACAGTGTTGCCATGGAGCCCATTGATGTGCAAATGTTTTCATTTAAATATTTTTAAGAGGATCAGCTCGGATTACGCCAAAGTTTGACAGAGATAATTCGATGGCTTGTGTAGCAGCTTTGTTTGTGGAGACCATCATTCAAGGCACGTCAGACCACCTTCACAAGCCACATAGCCTTTTTAATGAAGTTTACTTTGAGAAATAGGCCAAAGCTAGTACCTTCTCTTCATGCTAGGCTATATTAGGGAAATCTTCTCAGACCTTGTTGGTGATAGGAGATTATATTTTTAGTTACGCCGCCCAGAGATGCTGGATGTGGCTTTAAACAACATACAGTGGAAATGCAATCCCCTGCTTAAAGAAAAAAACATTTAGTTAACATACCCTCTTACTCCATTTAACAACTCGGAGAAAAAAAAAATGCCAACAAGCTGGTATAGTAGCATCTAGCGGATATATTTGCTCTTTTTCTTGCATTATAGATAAATGCACCATGGAGACCCCCCAGTATTTGGGACAAGAGAGAAGAGCTTAAATATTTATGCCTAAGCCTCTGGAGGCCCACTATTAGTAGTAAAATGTTTTACTTTCTGGGGCTGTCACTCTGCTCCGGCTCCCATTAACAACAGGGCTGACAGGGACCTCTGGGTCAAACACTTTGAGGCAACAAAAGGCCCCGATGAAATCACTCAGTGAGACCCAAATTACTTCTGTGTCATTGCTGAACAATATTTTCTCCCCAAAGCATTCCTCCTTCTGTTAACGCCATGACCCCTTCCACTGCATATGGAAAGGATTGTTTGTCTATAACACTGGGGGATGGAGATGAGGAGAAGTTCATGGACAATGTTCCTGGCTGTGTTCGCCCCCCCACAAGCAGCGAGGCTCCCCTCCCTCTGTTTTGTTGCGCTTTGTGAAAAAAGTTGATAAAAACAGGTTGTAAATGGAGATGGGCAGTTGGAAATGAACATGTTGGGGTGGAGCAGTGAAGCGGGAAATCCAAATATACAAGACCTCAAAGAAAAACTGGCAAAAGCTGAGAGCGAAGCCCCCGGGACGATGTGTTGAAAGCACCGGAGTTTAAACTACAGGAGCAATTAAAAAAAATTGGCCTGTAATTTAACAGTAAATGTTGAGATTTCTAGTTGTGCATTTGTGAAATTAAAATTAAATGATAATTTTACTTAATTTAAAACTCTTTGTAAAGTGTCCCTTAAGTTATTTCTACCTTTATATTTGGACCTCATGACAAAAAAAAATTTAAACCCAACAGTTTGTCCAAGCACCATCCATATATGTGTACATTCCTTTCAAGAAAGAAATTCAATATTTGCTAAGCCTTTGCTTGTTATGAACTTAACTGTTAACAAGATCTAATAAAGTATACTCAAGGTCTTCAGGAAATCCCTCAAGATGTATCAACATACACACGGATATCATCCTAAAAGGAAGATTGACAGTTGGCGCTTCCTTTCAGAGAGCTATAGAGTAACGCTGAGAGCTGCACAATTGGATGAGCTGCAAACAGTATCAGAAAGGCCTGGAAAGGAATGAGCAGGCAGGGAAGCTTCAAATCCCCTCTCAACCCTAAGTGGGTGGTCCTTTCACTGTGGGTAGCTGTGCAGTCGCCAGGCATTCGCACGGACGTGTTTTTTTTTTTTTTTTTTTTTTTTTTGAGAACAGGGGAGCCAAAAGCAAAAAAAAAACGCCCACGCCCAAAAAAACACAAAATAATAATAAAAAAAAAAAAACA
>JAPZDV010000023.1:14933170-15055473 GCA_029814665.1 Acanthurus lineatus
AATAGGACAAAAATCTGCCTACCTAAAAACTGAATTACACGAGGTTTTAAATAATACTAATAATAATAATAATAATAATAATAATAATAATAATAATAATAATATGGTATGAAGTATTTTTTATTAAATCTTCGGAAACACTTTTGATTGTTTACTTCATTTTTAATGAGAAAATATTTCGATGACCAGTTTTTTTTTTTTTTTTGCAATTCATTGCAGACTGTTTGCACACTTTTCGAAAGCACGCATGCTTGCAAAAATAAACAAACAAAAAACAAAAAAAACAACAGTAGCAACAACAGTAACAACACAAATTTTTACAATGCATGCTTTACCTAAAAAAAAAGTACAAATTTACAGCATCTGATACACATGGTCACCACAGCCTTTTAAATTAAATGCTTCACATGACATTTTCTGGAAAATAGATATCTAAAACATAAAACTAAAAAGTGCATTTTACAACATCTCAGTATCAATTATTTGCAATATTCACATCTTGCATTTTGAGGACGTCTCACAATACTACTTTTCGGTTTCGAAAAGATTTCATAACTCAGTTTGCTTTGTTTTTTTTCACGGGGATGGGAACAAATCTAAATCCTACTCCTATTTGGTATACCCTTACCCATCATTCCAGTATTAAAAGCAAACAAAAACAAGGAGCCATTGCCTCGCAATTTCATTGACATTACAGTGGTCACACAGAAACGGTGCAAAAGATTTGCTATTTGATCAGACTGGGAGAAAAAAAAAAACTGCCACGGGAAGTACAAGCACTTAAAAATCAGAGTTGATGGAGCCAAAACAAACTTGCCCTGGATCCCCTGCACTGGGTCCACGTTCAACACTCACATTTCACAATAAACTGAAAAATAGAACTATCAAATAATTTATATTCTCAAGAGCAATACTTCGCTGTGCGATTCTGTGCTGGACTTCTATGACACAATTTAAAGCGACACATTCAACACATACACAAATAAATCGATATGCAACTGCAACTCGCCTTGATAGTTCCCGACGACAGAAAATATAAACTTTGGACTCGGTAAAGGGGGGCCTGGGAGCCGGCCAGCAGTTCGTTTACTTGGGAAAGTTCGGGTGGTCAGTGCACAGCCACAGACTGCAGTGTGGAGGGGCTCGTCAGAGTCTCGCTCGGGGTCGCAGGGCTGCTTTGGCTCGTCGCTGTCTGTGGGGACGTCGGGCTCAGAGACTGTGGAGAGTTTGATAGAAACGCGGGGATGTGTGGAGGTAACGCCGAGAAACCGGGCATGGAGGTCGGGGTGGGCTTGATTGGCACAGGAATAGCGGGTAAGGACTGTCCCCCGTGACACAGGGACTTGATGGGCATGCCATAGGCACTGTAGTCGCTGCTTGCCATGGAGATAGGGGCCGCCGTGTCAATCACGCTGGTGTTGTACATGTGGGGCCAGGCTGTCGTCAGCTGGTTATGGAGTGGGTACCCGGCAGACATGGACTGCATGGTGGAGAACGCCAGACTTCCCGGGACCTTGTACTCTCTGGCGATGATGTTCTCGATGGCAAACGGATGCTTAAAAGTGGACGACTGAGACACTCCGAGGTTGTAAGTTGACATTTGGGGAAGGTGTGTGCCAGTGGCTGCCAGGGCGCTCAGTCTCAGCTTAGCTTGCTGTTGGAGGTAATGGGCAGCATCCGACTGCTTACTCGGAGCCAAGTGATCAGAGGAAGACAACACTTTGAACCTTTTGCGCCTTCTCAAGAAACTTCCATTTTCAAACATGTCACCGCAGCTGGGGTGCAGAGCCCAGAAACTGCCCTTACCTGGTTGATCTGGGCGCCGGGGGATTTTAATAAAACAGTCGTTAAAGGACAGGTTGTGTCGCAGAGAGTTTTGCCACCGCTGAGTGTTTTCTCTATAATAAGGGAATCTATCCATGATGAACTTGTAAATTTCACTGAGAGGCAGCATCTTCTCTGGGCAGCTCTGAATCGCCATGGCAGTGAGGGAGATGTAGGAGTAAGGTGGCTTCTGGTCGCTGTACGTGTTTCTCCCAGGACGAGGCATCCTCGCTGTTTTCAAGAATAAAAGCAATAATAAAAAAAAGTAATCTCCTTTAATTCCTTGACGAAAGCTTGCCGCTCTTCATGAAAACAACCGCCGAGGAAAGTTTCAGTACAGGCAAAGCTGGAGTTGCGTTGCGTGTAAAACAGCCAGGTTGAGCGCCTCTGCAGTGTGCAGGCGGGCGGACGGTGCACATTTATGGAGTGACGGCTGCTGTAAGTCTTTCTTGCAAAGTAAGTCAGCTTGTCCCGCTAGCAGAGCTGAATAGACTTCATTTGGCGTCCTTGATAAGACGAGCTAAGTGGATGCCTCCATGGCCTTCCTCTAACCATCTGATAGTTTTATGTAGTGACATGAGCAGAAAAGACCCCTGTAGAGGCGCTCCATTAATGTGCCACCTCTTTGCTATCACATGACAATTGCCATGGGAGGAGGGGGCTGGGAGGAAGGCATAATCTGGTTTCATTTACACCTATTTACATGGACACCTTGGGCCAATGGAAATCATTTCCATTTGAAGACAGAAAAAAGGGTGAAAAGGCTCGGCAACCGGAATTGAACTGCGATGGCACTCAGTGTGTGAAGGTATGCGCTAATACTTCTTCAGCGGACTTTACAGTTACAATTCACAAGTATATACGGAATGTGCATGCACATGAAAATCATTCGGCATAGTGTAATGTAACGATATCAGCTTACAATATTGGCTTTACTTGTGTCGTTTTTAAGGTAGATGTATATTGTGAGTGCATTGTACTATAGGATCTTGAGGTGTTTTTTTTTTTATTGTTGATTTATTATTAAAAAATATTCCTGCTTCAGCAATGGTGTGTATTATGCGACTAACCTTTTTTTAGATGTGGGTTTGGATGGTATGTCAGATAATTTTACAGGTTAAAAAAAAATGCGATTTTTTTTCTTATTGCGGTCGACTAATGTTTGCAAAGTGAAAAAGAAAAAAAATTGCCAAGAGCAGGTTTGTAGATAATCTATTAGTTTTTCTTAGCTAATTTCGCCCAGAGCTGAGCAGAGGAAGCAGACGATATGAAAACATCAACACAATGCAAACAACGTTATTCAAACTGAAACTTCATGAGGCAATCAGGTCTATTGTGTTTATGTAAAGAAGATTCGAAAGTACTTCAGGAATGCAAATAAACCCTTGAGGATGGTGTGGTGAAAACTGTATAAAATATCCATAAGTCAATTATATGAATGTGAAAACCAAATGGGAAGCCTATTTTGAGCTATTGCTATTCAAGCTTTTGGCCAGGGCCACCTTTCCGCTTGAAGGGTTTGCAATGCCAGGGACCACACACACGCACACGCAGATTTGCTCATAATTTATGCTAATTTACCCCCATAAATCCACAATGCACCCCATCACCAGTCTGACGGATTACGAAAAGAATCGCATTGCGGGAGACACCGAGCTATTTTCACCCATGAAACCAGGAGCAGGCTGAGGAGGAGCGTCCTGCCTGCTGTCTAAGGAGTGTTTAACAATCTAAAAGCTTGAATTATACAAAATAAAATTTAAAAAAAGTTTAAAAGGCTATTTTATAGGAATTGTCCAATCATAGTAATTTGGTATGGAGTCCTAATTTATTAGGCCTAATTCAAGGATATTCTTGAAAGAAAAAAAAATAACTTAAAAAAAGTCAGTTTTTAAATATCCTGTCGAAAATTTCCAGCCTGCAGTTTCTCTTTTTTTTTGTTATTTCTTTTTCCTTCAGAGTGCCTTTTAACACCTGTCATTTCCCATTAATGTTCAGCTGAAAAGGTTTTGTCCAAAAGGAAGTGGCCCAGGATAATGACAACACACTGCCAAGTATCAAACATCTTCTGACATCCATCCTATTCATTCATTTAAGAAAAACTACACCGCTGGCCCTTGCTCGGATTAATACGTCCGTGCACAAAGCAGTCGGATCGGCGCTGAATTTGTAATGGACAGACTTTGTTACGTATTATTGTAATTAATATGAGCCATTATAAATTGCACTACAAATACCAGGGTACTTATTTTTAGGCACGACTCTTAATTTCCCCTTTTTTCACTCGAAACAACAGATCTCTGTCAGTTTTATTTGCCTGCTGTTTGCATTGCTAACTTGCTGTCATGCCAATTTGTGCCTTGCAAGTTAACCTGCTTATACACTCGTATTAACCAGCCGAGCCTCAGAGGAGCAGCAAGAGTATATTTTTTTTTCCCCTCTTCTCACACACAGACGGTGTGGCTTTTTGAGCTCCAGGGTTATGGGATATCTGTAGGCCTTTTGTCCCTGTCGAATGCACACACTGAAAATACCACCATGACTCTGAATCTGAATAGGGTTTTTAGCTGCTCCCAAACTCCTGAGTTCAAGCAGCAGTAGATCAAGTCTGCACTATGTTTGGTCATTTGTAGAAACCCGAACAAAGGTTGGGATAAGCCAAATTGCATTGCACTTGTGAACCGTGCCTCAGCCTGAAGTATCCTTTATAGCAGGAGGGGACCAAGAACAATTTTGTGTGCGCTTTAAAAAAAAAAAAAAGAGGAGCGAAAACAAAGGGCACTTTCTGAAACATCTTAAAGTAGAGTAGTGAGGCGTGACATTCCCAGGGTGACGAGACACAAAAGCTGAGGTCATGGGGATGAAAAAGAGAATCAAACAGCCACTTTCACACGTCTGCCCTCCTCTGCTGCACCCCCGAACACAATAGGAAACAAATGTTGTTAAAAGAGGATCGATGCCATTCATCCTAAAGCAGCGAATGATAGCCAAACAATATTGTCACATTGAATCGAGTTGAGATATGCTGCCACCCAGACCTGCGGAGAGGAGGGGAAAAAAATCTGCCTTTCAGGGAACGATTAAGAGAAATTTAAAGCTGAGGGTGATGCTTATTATTACGCAGGAAAACATGCATTCAGTTGATTTCAAAATAAAGATTAATTAATGGGAAATATACACATTTGATTTGAATTAGGCCTACAACTTTGTTGAAGCTTCGATATTTTTAAATGTAGTTTTAAATTTTTGTTTCTTTCTTTTTAAATAAAAAAAAAAAAGTATCCTAACTGTGTTTTTGATTTTAGAGCAGGTTGCTGAGTGTGTGAAGCTTTGACTGCAGGCTATTTAGGCCACAAATCAAACTATAAATAGTCAGGTGAGCGAATTCTTTTTCTTTTCTTTTTTTTTAATCCCGTTGTATTCTGAGTATGAATTAACACAATTTTTTCCCCACTGGTCTTCTTTTAATTTCCTGTCACGCAGATTATGATTAACAGGCCGGCAGATTTAAAGGAATTCGTTATCTACACACATCCTCAGTCTCAAACACACGCTCGGTGAAAGCAGGTAGAGTTTACGATTTGCTCCAAACTGTGACTCTCCAACCCAACCAATAGGCCTGTACTACTAATTAAGTCCGTGGTGATTTCAGCCCCGAGAGATGTTTTACGGTGCAATTAAGGACGCACTGATGATAAGGTATGAATATTCAGCAGAATGACAATTAATTAGCAGACAGAGGGCTCTCAGTGCAACCTCCTCAATGGCAAATTTAGTCTATATGACGGGATACTTACGCTACTTAAAGGCCATCTTCACATGCTGCCCCCTTGAATATAATGTCTTTATTTATTTACTTTGATTTTATTTTACAAGAAAAAAGATTATTATAATAAAGACATTAATCTATATTTTCGCAAATATGAACATGGATGTTAGATCATGGTTGTATATATTTATATATATATTTGTTTATTTTGTCAAACTGCGGGATTATGTCCCCCGCAGCAGCCCGCCGCATGACTTGCTTCTGGGGGACATCAAAGGGAGTACCTGGAAGAAGACCTCAGGGCATTTACAGCATATGCTCGGATTATGCTTAATGGTCTGATTACATAAATTAGGCATTCATTATACGGCACATCATCTGTAACAGATATCTCAATTGTGCAGAGGCGGGAACTTGTAATTCAATTTGTCTGTGAGTATTTCATCCAATTAAACACTAAAGGAGATGAAAATAAGGGAAAAAATTGACCAATGCAGGTTTTTTGTTTTCTGGAGATGTATTTTATTATAATTATTTTGATTTGATTTATTTATTTTTGAGGAGTTTTATTTTCTAATGGGTCACAGTGGTTTCAACCCATGACTAGTGGTGTTAATAATCGGTACAAGAGACAACCATGATACATCAATACTGTTTTATATGATCATGTCAAAATAATATAGCACCTTACATCACTGCCATTTCTTTTTTCTTACGTTCTCATGGTGGCAAATGTTCCCACCCGCCACAAAATGGAAAGTTGATTAAATGTAAAAAAAAATTTTTAGTGCTTTTGTACAGTAATGGCTACACACTCCTCCACCCTCCTTCACTCTTATATTAAATGTTTTTTTTGTTTGTTATTTGCACCCACCAAAAAGAAAAAATAAATAAACAAAATTAAAGAACAACTGACTCGCGGTACTTTTTCTCAATTTTTTTTTTTTTGTCGATATCACAATATCATCGTCAGAGTAAATGGTCAGGATAATCAAGTAGTAATACTCTGATATCATGACAGCCCTGTGACCGGCTGATGGAGACAGGGTTGCAGTCAAACACATCCATCTGTCTGTCTGTCTGCCTGTCTGTCGTGCTGCCTATCTATATACATGCAGTTTTACAAGTATAACTGATTATTAAATAAGTTTAGAAGAGCCACTGTGATAATTGTGGACTGCACCAAATGAACACATACATCTATCCATTTACCCACTATATCAGTATAAAATTGTGTCTTCAGGCGCATGTTAGTGTGTGCATGAAGTGTGTGTGTGTGTGTAGGAGGGGTGTCCCAGTTCATTGACTCCATATGGTAAGAAACAGCAGGACTGATGAGTGTACTACCTGAAGTCCGTGTTTGTGCTGTGGACTGTAACCAAAACAGAGCCCCCTGACCCCCCTGCATAATTTATTATACAGACAAGACAGTGCTGCTCACCCTCTCATTTCATCATTTAGCTTTTGGTGACAGATGACTAGGTGACAACAAATCATCCTATTAAACTACACACGATACTTAACCACCAGACAGATAAGAAGAGGACGGAGCAAAGAAGAAGAAAGTCACTGCAAAGATGGTGAGAGGGAAGAAAATGTAAATGGGAAAAAAGATGAGAAGAGAAAGCAGAATAACAATATGAGTTCGTTTCAATGTTGAGAAGAAAATATAGAAGCTACTATACTAATGTATTACTGTATAATGAACTAGTTTCACATGAACAATAATCATGGAAATTCTCAGTAACTGTATATATTGTTGAAAATGAGAGAATAATGCAATATAAAGCAACGTGGGATCATAATATATTAACAACAAACTCAACAGAAGAGTGAACTTTCACCTTGAAGTAGAAAGATAAAAGGGCTATTGAAAAAAAAGGAGTATGAATTAATATAGTTCAGTCACACACAGAGTTACCTGTGACAGAGGATAAAAAATGAGGTGGAGGGCTTTGAGATGGATCATTTGTGCAGCTGCACAATGAGGAAGAATCATATTATTAGAGGTAGCTTAGAGAGATGGGGGGGGTCTGAAGCTCACACTCCCTCTGAACTGTCATTAAACTCTAATATACAACACAACCAGGTGACGTGTGACATATTGATTAAGACTCTAAACAGATCAACACATTGGGTGACTCAAAAGCAATACACAACAGTTAAAAACATTGATTTTTCATGCGCAAGTGATAAAATGTTCATCCTATTCCCTTGTGACTTGAATTACAACCTCTTGAGGTCAAAGCTGTAGGTTTAACCTTAAACCTTTCACCTTCCCGTTTTGTGTTTTCCCTCTCAGTGTGGGGGATAATGTTATTAATAATGGCAGAGCACAGCGGTTTGCCACAAATTAATTACAAGTTTGTGAGGTACAGGGAGAGCTGAGGATAAAAAGCTTTGAACTCTGGGATCAGTTCAGAGAAAGTTGACATTGTTGTTCATCCTCGGCAACACCGCCAACACGTCTCTCCTTTGGGGGTTAGCGCATAAGACGCCTAACTGAGGCAAATCCTTTTTTTATTGTGAGCTCGTGTGGTTGGAAGGCACGGCCCTTTGTGTGGCTCATGTTCATCCAGACCTTGGCAGTGATCAGAACACACTTAACCAACTGGGACTAAATGAGGGGCATTTTGTTCTGTCTTTCATCTTATACATCAGGGAAATGCCTGGTCTCCAAGGATGGCTAACAGAGCCAAAGACCAGAACAACACAATACACAATAACAATACAGGAGTGTTTACTACACACATAAACAAAAACACATGGCTCACGCTGGTAACACCTGCAGGGAAGGTAAGGGAATGAAAGGATGTCACAGAAAATGTTAATTCAAGAAAGTTTGCAAAAATAATCCATGTGTGGACATACAGTTGTTAAAGCAAAAGAGAGCATAGAAATTGGGATTTGCTCTCTCTGACCTACATCTCCACAGGGGCTCTTACTTTAACCACAAGGCTCTGTCTGGTGTTTTAATGTCCCCTAGTATTTGTATTTTTTATAAGACAGGACTGCAGCCACCAAGGCAGCGTTCAGTCTTCTGCAAGATTAACACAATGACCAATCACCAAGTGCCACTTCTATTAATATATTTTAATTGGTGTGTGATATATGCTGCTGTGAAGCTCAGATTTGCATTGCTAAGCATAAACAAGCCTCAGCAGTAAATCACAAAGAGTCTTAAAGAAAAAAACGCAAACAAGCATCGTGGCATGGTACACTTTGCACTGCTCCTTTATGGTTGACCAGCTCAATGTGCCTCCTGCTGAAAGGTAATATGCATGACACATTTCCAGGCACTAATTCATTTGTTTAGTAATAGGGGAGCTAACCTGTGCTGAAAACATGGGTGCAGTGAGGAAAACATAAAGATCCTGTTAATCCATGGCTAATCAAAAGGGCACAGGAAACGACCCCGCAGAAGGATTTTGTCATATTAATTAGGGCGAGGCTCGAATATTTGTGTGTCTATAAAAGCACGCTCATAAGACAGAGCACAGTGCCGACTCGGCGTCATTATTCCTCCAGACTGCTTTGACACAGTCTGTGTGAGAATGCAACCCGAAGCCTGTGGCCAAGGACCTTGGAAAGCATAGCTAATATCTAAAGAAAAATATATATTTATATGTCTGAAATCCTGTTGATTAAAGGTTCTCAGAGCAACACTGTAGCTGGTATAAGGGATTTATTTTTGAAGGATGGTAGTAATAGAACTGATGAACTGTGATGTTGATTACTAGACCCTTAAGGGTCTACACTTGAAAATAATGTTGTTGACTCTGACCTGTTCGGGAGCAAGTACTCCAGATGTGACAAAGCATTTGAATTATAGATGGGAAGTACACACAAACTGTGTGCACACAGACGAATGCAATTACATTTCTATCTGACAAATTTAATCTAGAGTTGAGGTTTATGCTATTACAATGCACTGATGGAAAAGCACAGGAAGAATCCAAGGAAATGTCAAGTACTGCTGCATGCTAGGAAAGATTTTTATTGGTCACAGCTACTGTAGGCACAGAGTATTAACAGCCTTATCAGCTGGGGAAATGTTCAGTTCCCTAGTCTAAACCAAAGCTATTACAATCCCAAATAATTAACTTTCAGCAGAAGTTGTCATAACAACTAAGATGAGAAGATCTGCATGCAGAACAGTTTTGATCAAAAGTATCGCTTTCACAATGAAAAGAGCAAAGATGCTCTCTTTGTTTCCCTCTACATCTCTGGCTCTTTTCATAGACTCAGCTGGGGTCAGATATGAGATCACGACACACTTTTACACTGTGATTTCTTTTTTTTGATCTCTAAAAGTTCCCAACAATAAATTCAGAGCTTTGGAATGTTATTTTTTGTATGTGACAGATACTGTATGTCTGAATGTTTCCAGCAGGAAGTAATGAGCCGCATATTTCAGTCTTGGGACTAAACTACAACCTCTGCATGGCTTTGCACTCTTTCAAAAAGAAATCTTATCCTGTCTCATCACTTACCTTCTTTAAGAGAAACTAAACAAAATAAAAGAAATCACAATTGTCTGTAAATTGATCTTAATAAATAAATGCTGATTGAAAAAAGGAAGTCATTATAATATTTTTCTAGATTGAGTATTGTACATGTGATTTGCCAAATTGTGACAAAATGAAGTGTATAATCATGCATCACTGAACAATGATATGACAGCCAGCCCCATTTATCTTTTCCATTTTTTTCCAAAAACATCATGTGTTGAGTCTAAATGGCTTGTTGATAAAATGATTAAAACACACACATAAACAATACCTCATTCAGGAGTTTGTCCTGACCAGATATGACTGGATATATGGGACATCAGCTAAGAGATAATGAAAATACTTCCCCAAGATTGCCAAACTAAAAACATCAAGACATAAAACACACAAAAAATACAATAAATCCAAACCAGAAAACAAAGGTGGGCAAAACATGGTCATTTACTCAAATAAAGGACACGCTACACATGAACTTTTCAAAAAAAGATCCAAATTCATTTTTAATGAGACATTATGGGCTGGTATTTGATTTCTTTTTCCTCCTTGTTGTAAAAAGTTTTCTGCTAGTTGTACGTCATACTGCCTTGTACAAACAGTGTCTCAGAATGTCCAAGCAAACTTCTTAATGTTTAAAGCTAACAGCCATGACTAAGAGAGAGAGAGTCACCTTTTTTTCAAAGTTTTTATTTTCTTGGTTTTATCAAAGTACTAAAAGTCAGCTCCAGTTCTAAACTGCCCCCAAATCAGCACTGTTATTCAATCATTACTCTGTTTATGTCCTCATCTCACTGACAGACTTCAACACGCGTTAAACCAACTCAGGTAATATGGCCTAATAAATCGGGTCCAATAAAAAGCATTTAATCGTGAGTGTCAACATGATTAATTGTGCACTAAAATCCATGTGAGACCTCCCAGTCACAGGGGCAGTGAAAAGGCATTTTGCATTTCAGCATAACTGGCACCAGGACAAGCCGTTATGTGAGTCTGTTCATGGAATGGTATGAATATCAAATTAATAATTAGTCATGTAATTTCTCCTCAGGAATTACTACGCCTCAAACTGGTGGGTGAATTTAATTATTAGCAGCCTTTTTGTTTCCATGTCCCTCTCATTACTGTCAGGATTGATGTAACATAAACTTCATTAAAAATTAAAGCAAGAGTCTTAATTATGAGGCTACACTGACTGAAGTTAGAATTAGCCAACTCAGTGATGTGCAAATGAGAGCATTATTTAAGAAACATGCTGGAAGTAGTTATGCTAATTTCAAGAGTTCACAGTAGCAGACCTTTTCACTTGCAGTTGCATATTCATTAAACACACTATGCAAATTTAATGTAGCAGTCTTAGTAATGCCTTGTTAATTTATTCAGATTTATTGAGTACGACTTGTAAAAAGTACCAATTTAATTACCCTATCTCCTTGGAAGGTAAGGGATGTGGCCAAGGTTTTAAACTGTGTAAATCAGGATTAGTGTGGTTTGATGGAGAAAAAAGGGAATGAAAGGACACTGCTGTTAATGGCTGTGCTTGAGAGACATATTGATTGACTCAAGATATGTTTCAAGTAAAAATCTCTAATGAACACTCTACCAACAAAAAAAGTTAGGATGAGCAGCGTATGTGCTATTGTGGCTGACGTGGAGCTCATCATGTAGAGTTTTCTTGCATATAACATAGTATAATGTCCTCTAACAGGGAGTTTGCTCATTTTGCAGAGTATGGATTGAGTTTAGAGACTTAACACATGTACTTATCCAGTGACAGACCTGTGAGGGTTTTGAACAATATGGCCACAGTATTCCATAACATAAAGTCTAGGATTAAGTACATTTACGTCCTACCCTAGAAGAAGTGAATGTGACACTTTGATACTTTAGTGAAAATAGAACACAACAGACCAAAAATACTCGGTTACAACTGAAAGTTCTGAATTCAAAGTTGTATCTAGGGAAAAGTAAAGAAGTGTTAAAATGTGTCTCTCAACATAATATCGATAAACACTCTACTTTCTTTGCTTAAGAGTAAAATCATGTAGCTTGTAAAGCCTACAGGGTTTCATGGGGCCCACATGTAAAAGAGCGGCCTGCTTTAAAATTCTTCTCCAGGCCCTGAAAACTTGTCTCTGCTCATCAAAAATTACATATTTTAAAGTTTTTTCCATCAAAAACTTCCCTTCTTCCTTTAAACTGATTTAGATGTAGCCTTCATGTAGAGTTCATGGTTCTACGTAGTCTCCGCCTTTATCTCTACCCACCGTTTGTCGTTAGCCTACTGCTACAACTCTGCTCATCAAACACAAAAATCTTATTTAACTGTTTTGACACTCTTTTGCCACAATATTTTTAAGTATTTAGTATTCAGGTCAGCTTTTGACATGATTCATCATGTAACTTGGCAGGCTAGCGTTAGCTAACATTATTCACACTGCAGATTTGCTAAGACAGTCAACAGATATAAACAATAGAAAGAAAAATTATTAGCTGATCAACATGTTGATTCATGTTGGCTGTGTGAAATTAAATGAAATTAACTAATGAATTAATTTATTAATTAATTGAATTATTTAGGCATTTCCTCTTGTAACTGCTGCCATTTGCAAAGAGGAAAATTTTAAGACTAACAATGCAACTTCAGCCTTTGCTGGCTGCAGACTGTCTGGGTTGAGTTCCCTATGTCAACATCATTATTAGTGATATTTGTCAATCAACCAAGAATCTTCATGTCCACAGTGGGATGCATCTAAGCATTAATTTTCCCCCCTCCCCTCGTACTCCATTTTTGCTTAATTTCCTACACCCCTAAGAATATTGCTACAGTTTTGTATGAGTATATTTGTGTGAAAATAATTTTATATATTTGCAAAAGGAAATAGATGCACTCCTCCTCTGCTCTGCCTAAGAAAACTGGAATGTCTATCGCAAAACCAACAGTTGGGATAAAGATCAAAAAGATCAACTCATGATATGTTTCTTTTTCTGGGCTAAAAATTTCCTCCAGACTCTGATTTTGGGGAAGCATACATCATTTTAATTTTAGCATTGGAACTGAATAAAGCTTTAACAGTGAAAACACATGGACTGTGAACACACCAATTTGTATATTAAGTGGTTGGTGCAGTGAAAGCAACAGAATTACAAAGACAAGAGCCATGCCAGTTTAAATTAAGTGTACTTTTCCTTCACTTTGCACTTCCTTTATTTAAGATTAAAATATTCTTAATTTGCAATCTATAACTGTTGTTTCAGAGCATGTAAAATGCTGGTTCAGTGAGAGGTGACTATTACAAACAGCACAGCAATAAACATTTGCATCTGAGAGCATGTTTACTGGGTTGGAGCAAATCCAAATATAAAGAATTACTGCACAAAGGGAGGAGTGTTAATTAATATGCACTTTTAATTCAATATATAAACCCCTGAAGAAGAAAATAAACATGTCTGCACACATCTGGGCACGGCCTGTTTATTATAATAAACCTTTATTTTACAGTCACGTCACTGTCGGCCAGACACCTCCTATCTCCATATTTTGTCTTTCTCATAAATCAATGCTAATAGCCACCTTTAAGTCTGTCTTAGGGTTTTAAACACATGTAAGTATCTAACCATATATACAGACAATACCAACTCTGACAATGCAGTGTTCAGTTATTTTAAATATGTAGGATTTTTTTTTTTTTTTTTTGAAAAGTAACTGTTTTGGACAAACAAGGTTTATGCCCAACAGCGACGAAGAGCAGGTTTTGATTTGTATTCTAACCACAAACTAACAACAGAACAACATCTTCTCAGGTGATGGAGATTTCCAAGATAAGAAAGAAATAAAATAAGAATGAAAGCCAGTACACTGTGCAACCAAACAATCTTGTTAGTTTCAAGTGGTATGGTCAGTTGTCAGTGACTTGATGTTAGTCCTCAGGGACGGAGTTGAAAGACTGACTTGGAGAAAAACATCCTTAGGGCCTACAGGGCAAAAAGCCCAATCACTGTGGTGGTGAAAACAACCTGCAGACGAGCACTCAGGGCCACACAGCTCTGACCGCGGCGGAGCAGAGCTCACTGACTACACACACCACTCCAGGAGATAATTACACTGGCTGGGTGTGTATTGCTCATGTCTGTTCATCGCTCCCTGTTGTTCCCCAGTAGTCCCTTGGGGTGTGTGTGTGTGTGTGTAACTGTGTGCGTGTGTGTCTGTGTGTGTGTGTGTACTGGGGGAACCCTACAAGCGGATAGGCCAATACTGAAATCACCTCTCACTGCTTTGCTGAACAAAAAATTAATCGCTCATATGTTTGACGCAGCCATCCAAACAAACACTAAAGTAAAGGCACAAAACCTGCTAAAACACACTCTTTGCAATTAGGCTGCTTGGGGTTATATTTATTTTGAACTAAAGCAAAAGGCCTGACTTGTTTTTTTTTTTGGTTTTTTTTTTTTATTACAGCCTCCATAAATAAAAAAGGCACTTACGAGGAAGCAAATGTAAGTGCCTGAAAAGACACACACACAGTATAAACTACTGATGTGTGTAGGCATTAGTTAGCTCTGTACCGCAAACACCTCTGAGTTTATAGCATAAATATTGCATTAGTCAGTCATATATGTGTTATTAATTAAAACATATTTTATGCGTAAAGAAAAATATTTGAAAGTAGAATCACAGGACTTTTATTTAATATGTGGAAGCATGTTTAAGCAGCAGAACATATTATTCTGCATGCATGGTGTCACAGATCACTGCAAATAAAGCTCAAAATCTAATCAATAATATTAATCCATGCAGGACTTGCAGTTTTAGATACTGTAAACACAAATAACAATTGGAGAAAACAGAAAGTAATTGTATGCATGGGGTTTCCATGATATGTATAAAGAATCATACTAGCTGTCACACATGTAACAACTGATTTTATATATTTTTTAATACATTTTTCAGATAACTAATTTGTGAGTCAAAAAACTGGGTGCATGTTAAAATAATTCACAAAACATGACAGTATATATTTTAGATCATGTACAAATACCCATAAATTCAGATGTAGCATTATCATCTAAGCTCACAACAAAGGTACTCTAGATTGATACACTCTTAGAGTTATACACACACACACATCCAGTGTGTTTAGATTTAGGTATAGGCAAAAAAAAAAAAAAACATTACAATCAATTGTCATTTCCTCTTGAATATTTGGTTTTAGGAGACAGTGTGTGTGTGTTTCCTGGTAAAATGACTGTAAACATTGATATTATCATGTCTGCTGCTGCTGTTTTTCCACATTATTCTGACATTCATGGTGCTGATGTCAAAATTAAAATGCTGATCTTATTCATTCCTATTGAACCTCCAACCAGCAGATGACTTAATATACACCCTTTATCATCTTGAGGGCAATCATTTCCATTTTTCTCACTAAGACTGACAGATGTGAACCATCCCATTGACCATAATTAATCTGTGTTTAAAATGAATAGGCCACATAGTAGTGGAGGCATAGCCCAGGGTCTGAGGGCCCATGTCACTGTGCTATCTGTCTGGCCCCATGCATCTCAGTGTAATTATCCCATTGCCATGAATAATGGGACAAAGGGGATCAGAGTGATGCTTTGATAGAGATGAGATTAGTTTAATCAAGTTCATTGCTTGGGCTAGGCCACCGAATCTCATCATCCTATCCTCTCAAATCACCAGACCCTCACCCCACCCGACAAAGCTCCCTTTTCGCCTGCCACATTAGCCAGAAAAATTTATGACATCGTTAGTTTTAAGTGCTACCTCTGTTAGGACAATGCATACTCAAAGCAGAAGCCTTTGTGACAGAGGGATTCATATTAAAAGGGTCAAAAGCAGGAGTCCTGAAATTGTGGGCAGACTGATGTCATATGGTCTGAAAGCACCACAGGATGAGTAGGATCACAATAATGTTATTATATTGTAGTTATGCTGGGAGTCCGCCTTGAACAGTACAATTTATCAATAGAGGTCCAAATTTTCCTTAAAGCCAAACATATGGCACATCTCAGGTACCTCATACATTCAGCTATAACCTTTGTCAAATAATTGAACAATTTAGGGTCACAATTAGGATTTATTAGAAAGAAAAACTGTTGGTTTACAATAGTTTAGGCACCTCTCATTAGAAAGTCAAACATGGGATTTATCATTGTAATGTGTTGCCCCCCTGAGGCAGAAATTCATGTAAAACAGAGAGAACGTCGCATTGCACTGTGGGTATTTACAGACAACAAATCATGTTTGTCAAAACTGACAAAGGCGGTGGACTCCTATGGTGATCCTAGCTGGGAGAAATCCATAAACACTCGCTCCCTGCAGCGTACCATCACTCTCCGCAGCCAGCCTGACGTCAGAGGACGGCGCTTAAACTGTCCACAGAGGACAACAACTTTGCAAACAAAGCCCCAAGTCCAGACTCTCAGAAGTCCCGACTTTGACTTTCTACCAGCTTCGTGTCAACACGGCGCTCCGCAAGCCCCCTCCACGAAAAATACCACTATTACAGCACAATTTGGGAGTCATTCATCAAATAAGACATAGGATTAATTAAGCCTGAGGACTGAATTAGCCTCCCTCCTCACTCATCAAGGTGTACCCTTGGCCTGGGGTTGGAGATGGGGGTGGGGGCTCCACGCTTGTGGTGAAGGGGGGTGGAGGGGGCAGGGATTTCATATCACTAGCATGTGTGTAGTGCTGAACATTAATGTTGGGACAAAAAAATGAAAATCCCTTTATCCCCAATTTAGATATGATGTATGGCAATAAAAAAACTCCACAGGGGAATGCTACCACAGTGCTGTTCATTACATATTAGCTTTATGACCATATATTTACCAGGCTGAAAGGCATGGTGGGAAAAAAGTTGGTAAAAGATCGAATGAGAAACCGATGTCCCTGCAGGTACTTTTTTCACAGAAAAACACCAACTTTAACTGACATTAATCCTTTTGATGTTGTTTTCAGTGGAATAATTTCATACCCAACACAAGGACAAGCACAGCAGACAGAGGAGGACTCTTCTCTTTGTATTGAAACCCGATGCAGGTGTGTTTTATGTGTTGTTATGGCCTGTAATAAGTAAAGATTCCCTCCCCTGTGTACAGAGATATGACACACATACCATGCACTGAGTTCATTAGTCCATAGCATCCTGTCCCTCACTGGAGAGGGTCATGCTTTTGATGAATGGACTGTGCAGCTTGTAGCTTCAGGCTAAGATTCAGCACCTCAAGAGGCAGCGAGGACCAAACTCTGGTTAGAGCAAAAGAAGAGAAGAAAGATAGGAGGAAATGAGGGAGAGAAAGAGAGAGATGAATTTGGATTACCCAGGAGTTCTGCCTTCCCCCGAGTCCGGCATCCGAGAGACATTAGGAATCTAATGTGCTATTATTCTCCATCACCCCCCTAAGCCTAAAACATCTGTCCTTGGGGTGTCTCCAGTAATAGACAAGGGCTTTCGGACCCTTCGCTAAGACATGATAGCAGCTTCTACAAGGGCCCTTGACGTCCTGCCGACTTAATCTGCAAGTACTTTCACAAAATTGACATTGCCTAGAGAGTAAAGCAATCAGCAGACACGGTGTTACAGAGCATTTATATTTCAGCTGAGCTCTCTGAGACAGGGAAGCCTGACCTTTAGGAGGCCTGGCAAAGAATTACATTTCTTTTCACAGTTTCTTCTAAATTTAAAAACTTTATTTCTTGTCCTTGGGTTTCTTCAGGGTAAGCAGTAAGTGGACCGTTTTGATTGTATTTTTGAATATTACAAATGCAAATATAAATACTGAACAGTACAAATATTTAGCATGTAAACAACAATATTAAAAATAATATCCTGTATTTCTATTGGATAATGAGTAAAATACTGTTGCATTCTGACTGCTGTATTGGCATTTGTGGAAAGAGATTTAGCTGTTTTGAATATATTCTTTTGGGTGCAAAGTAACCTAGATAAATCTCAAATGACACTCATTTCCATATAAAAGGCTTTATTTTTTACAAACTGATCATGAAAAAGGAAATCACACATTTTTTTAGTGCTTTAAGAAATACCACGGGCTCACCTCCCTTCCTCACATTTGGCTTTGTTTTACCTGGGTGTTTTATGCTCTAATTCCTAAAGCCACAGAAAACTCAAATCTTTACATAAACTCTAGATCCCTGTCTTAAATTCTGTGTGTAAAAGATAAGTCCACTGATTTTCTATATTGTTGTCCTTGTCAGCCAAGCCCATGAAAAGACTAAAACCAACAACAAAAGCTTCATCCATGTGGCCAAAGCCTGATATACACATATATTGATATATTCTATATATGATATATTCTTATTTTGATTTTTAAATAAATTACTTACACAAGAAATTTAAGTATTTAAGACATATTTAGACTATGTTGAATACTATGTTTATCTTTGGAAGGTTTCAATAAACTCTTAAATATGTCAGGTGCCATTTCATATTAGGACAGCCTATCATAATGTGAGCATTAAAGCCCAAAATTAATTTTTTTCTGACCTAAATCTCACCACAACCTGTACAATTTTGGTAAATTACTTATTCAGTTTTTTTCTCTCTACAACATCAGAGAATAATTGTTTTCATATGACCATGGATGCAATATTCATGATACTCATTTTTAACATGAAAGATCTGTTAATGGAGGCATAGTATTTGATGTTGTATTTCCACTAATTGAATTAAATCTAGTCAAAGAGCAGAAATATTTGTCTTAGAGGCTTTTGGACCCCCGAGCTCTGATTATAAATGCGTCCCATTAAATGAAAAGAATATATCTTGATTCATTAATTATTGATGATGAGGAAAAAAGGAGAAGAAATACTATGGGTACTCATTAATTTAAGAGAAATAATGTCCCATCTTTACGTAGGACGGCATAGCAACGACTCCCAATAGATACATCACACATGATGGTGGAAACCATGCAACCTGTTTAAACGGGAAGTTTCTTTGCTAAAGAGATGGTGTGGGCTGAACAGATGGCCAAACCTGTGCTGTTCACTCCTGCTTCTGTTGAGCAATTAAAAGTTTCTGGCTGTTTTTCTCCCTTCCCCCCAAAGTACAGATTGCAAACATGACAAGAGGTCAAATATCTGCAAGGGAAAAAGGAGTGGAACAACTGTTCCACCGAGCGGCTCTGGCCTCAGCTGTTGTGCAAGCGGACGAGTATTCACCTGAACGAGGACTGGTAATCACCCCACACCGAAGTGAATAATTAGTGTAATAATTACCAGGCTTAAAATGAATCTGCGAGCTGCCCTCTCTCACAGTGCCATCAAGAATAACAGGTGTTGAAAGTGCCTTGAAGGGACAGAGATTAAAGATTATTTCGTTATCCTGGGTCTCCTTCAGGCACAACTGTCTTGTGTTTTATCCTGTCATCCACAGAGAGGGTCGTGTGGGGGCTCATTTTCCTCTGGCTTGGCAGTTTTGGGAGCTAGGCATTTGACAGAGAGTGAATGTTGTTTAATCTGGGAGTGTGAGACGTCCTTGAGCTTCCTGGACACTCCATGTCCACATAACCTCCAGCTACATGGAGTTAGCTTGTACTAATGGTTATTATTCGTTGCCACTCTGTCTTTCCCATGTGCTAAAACATCCCAGACATACTGGTATGACACTTTTGGTAATGTAAACAAAATTTTAAAATAATGGCCAGAAACTCTCAGCAATAAGTCCAAATGATTACACAATTGTGATTTTGAATATTCACGTCTAATGACCACATTTGTATTGAGTACATACCATTTCCAAAACTGCTCACATTTTCTCAGCAATGAACGTTCAATAATTTAACTTTCCTTATTTGTCTTATTTAAAGTATGGCCACTACTTATCTGATTCACGTGGCAGCCTAGTGGCTGTATGCACTCTCTGTTTTGACTTAAGCAATGAAGCAAGTGAGCCTAAGGGTGTTTGTTCTTGTAAGAATTACTTAAAGACTTGTCAAGATGCCACAACTCGTGCTTCGGTTCCCAGGCTCTTTCTGTGTTTGTTATTCAGACTTCCTGTGTGTTTTTGAAATTGCTACAGCAGGTGTAACAGATCTTCTACACAGCGAATTAACTGTGTTTCCAATTCTCAACAAATCGTATATTGTCTTTTTAATTTAAGCGGAACTGAAATAATCCCAACAGTATTACAAGGAGAGGGTTATAAATGATGATTATATTTCCAGCATGGTTCTAATAATGTAGCCAAGAACCACTTTGTCATGATTTTCTTGTGACACACAAAATGATCCAGCAACATAAATAGCTATTTCTTTGGGACTCCTCAGTGTTTCCATTCAGCAATAACAAGAATATGTGAATGTCTATGCAAAATCAAGATGAATGTGCATTTGAAGGAGACATTGGTAGATTATAGTATCAGCGTGACATCCTGCACCTCATCTTTTACCGCGCCCTGTTGTCTTATAATGTTGTATCATTAGTTTCCCTGACAATGATTTAGCATTCAGACATCTACCCCATTGACCTGTGCTGTGTTTAAATGTAACCTTCTTTTAGCCCTAGCCATCATTTGTCACTCCATAGCTGTCAAATACACACAAATTGAACACAACCTGCCCAGCCAGTGACAGGAGGCACAGAGGGGCTGCAAAACAAAAAGCCAGGCAATCAGCTGCATCTATTACATTTACATGGTCTGAGAAGGTGAGCAAGTTGTTCCTGAAAGATTACCACCTCTAATTTCTTTGGGGACGATGGGACCTTGATTCTGCTGCCAAGCCTGCTTTTCAGGTCAGGGCCCCCTGAATGTTAACTAAGACCCAGGAGCAGGTCAGCATGCAGGCCAAGGGACCAGAGGAAAGCCTGCGTCCTGCTCTTAACACTGGCAGGCCAGCAAGTCGTGCAGAAAGTTGCCATCCATCTTTGGCACAATGCTAATGATCCATTCGGGGAGAGGTCTGTGGTTAGGAAAGCTATCCAGGTGTATTTCTCCACTGTTGCCTCCCTGCTGTTAAGTGCAACACCACTTCGGGAATCTCTGCCAGCAAAAAGACAGGCTCACTTACCAAAAATTTCTCCAGCATTTCTTCAATGGGAAGCAGACCTGTTTGATGTCCTCACAACTGCTTGTCAACCCCCGGTTGTCTTCTTTAAGCTATGCTGCAAGAAGTTTGGTACCACAACGGGCACCTCCTCTTCTCAGTTTTTTAACTTCTACTTTGATCTAAATTATTAAACAGATTCAACACTGTCTAAAACTGTGATGAGCACTGCAACCATATTTTTGTAAGTGTCATAGTCCTAAATCATTTTTAAATGCCGCTAAGTGACTTTACTATGTTGCAGGCAGCTTTGATGCAAAAATGTACAAGCAGAATGTGTTCAGTATAGTTCTACCTTAAATATTACTGCATTTTTGTCTTTATTAAAACTCTCACAGAAATGAAAACAGTAACAATAATTATAATAATTATTGGCAACACTAATTACATTACATTCAAAACTGTCTTGGTGTAAACTGTATTTATGTGTCTGTATTTACACAAAAGTCCCTTGTATACAAATAACAAATAGTTGCAATTATAAACATTATCTGTAATGTAAAATACTTACTAATGTTAAGTGTTACTAATAACACTTATACTGATACTTATATAACATACATATCTTAATTCTATTTAGACAAAAAAAAGACCTCACTTTATATCTACAATAATATTCAGCACATTATAATACTTTCCTATACAACTAGACAGGTCACACACTGAAATAACGTAGGATTGCACCTAATAGAGTAAATCTCGTGTTTGATGAGGAAAATATAGGAGATATCATTTGTCATGACTATATGTCATCAGAAATACCAAGGTGAGGAGGACAATACCCTCATCCACTTCTCCGAAATGTGCCTCTGTCGTTTTATCTAATTTGGTTTACAATGAAATGGCCAATTAAAAATAACTGCATTACTTTGTTAATAAAGCAGAAGACTGACTCGAGGGAGCATTTCATTGGCAGTTAATTATGCAGTGTGGTATTCTCAGATGTTCTGAGCAAATGCACTGTACAGTGAGACTATAAAGCTGTTATTGTGCTCTGGATCCATTTCATATTTGCATAACAGAAAGAGCACCATGTGTTGTGTCGCTGCTGCTAAAGAGGCTCGGCATATTTATAAAGATGCTAGTGTAATTTGTACCTGGAGAGATGCGATGTCAGGACATCATACTTTGCTGGATTCAGTTCCCATGACATAAGGTAGTAATATCTTATGTTTGATTAGAAAAACACGAGTATAATCATATATTTATGGTGATGATTCTCTATAATCCACAAGTATAAAAACACAATATATTAAAGGATTAAGGTCCACCATATTTAAGAATGACATATTCCACATACAAACAAATTTGCGTGAATAAAACATGTGCAAGTTACAGTTCATCTAAATCTAAATTCCTCCTGTCCATGAACTGAAATGAATGTTTTGATGCTTTTACCCATCTTCACTGAACTGTGAGCTCTCTGTTTTCATGTCTTTCTGAGGTAAATGATGCTTGAACAGCAGGGAGATCGCTCACTGTTAACCATATGGTTTTGTGCAAAAGGTCACCAGTGTTTCTGAGGGTTAGTACCAAATGTCCAAACACAGACAAGAGGGACCCATGCATGTTAATGACTTTCTCTATTCCCCTGTGCAAAAAAAAACAAGTAGATGGGAAGTCATTGTTTTCTTAAGACAACAGTGGCTTCAGTACACTGACAGAAAATTAAAGAATGAACAAATTCATTACAATCCATTATATCCACCAGACTAACATGAGGAGAATGAGACTAGTCAAAAAAACAGTTATTCTTAATATTTACTCAAACTAATGGCAATAATAGAAATGGATTTTGCTGCCTTTTAGTCAGTTATCAACAAGACAACTATCATGTCACATGATAGAATAAAATGAACTGAACTCATAAAGTTTAAATATATAAACTTCACAAAGGGTTACATTAATAAGTGATTTTTCTCCTAGGTATGATATTTTCTCTTTCCTTTGTCGACATTTCTCTTTACATTGACAGTGAGCGGGATCAGTCTCCCCTCAACGATAATACGAAATATTGGCTTTTAACAGCCACTTTAAAGCAGTTGGACGCTCAAGGCCGATCCAACATTGTGTAAAAGCCTAAAGGGAGTGTAGTTTGCCCACAAATCTGCAATGCGCACCAAAACAACTATCACTTTATGTGAGAATTAGCAAATAGTTATTCCTGTGACATAAAAGGGTCCATGCCAACATGCACTGAAATAATAAAATATTGAAAGGTCTATGAAACATAAATGTGAATTCTTGCTACATCTGTCTCTTGCTAATTGAGTTGCTACCAAGAATGTCAGTACTCTGGAGAATAATTTGTCAGTGCAAAACATCGAATGGACCAATTTATTGGTTGCTGCAGGCTGTAGAGTTCCAACAGTCTTTGATCAACCTTTTTAGGTCAGTATCTCTCGAAATACAGAGAGGAGAATTACACAGCAGAGAAAATATTTCATCTTTTTAAGAGACAAGGAAAGTATTTTTGTAGTTCTGCTGTTTGGCTGTAATGGTGAATAAATTCTTTAGAGGGCTTGAAGGCAGAATGGGAAAATAGCAGCTTTTGTACATGATATTTATTGTTTTGTGTGGCTGGTAACTTAAACATTTATCATAAAAAAGTGACAGAAAGAGTAATTATAAGTTTTGCTTTTTCTCATCACTCACAGGATGTGCGGCGCATGCACTGACAGCTACCGGTAGGCTTTTCTGACACAGTAAATTAAAACGGATGCTTCAAAGAGGCTCCTGATAGCTGAGGGGTTGATCAATCTTTGATTTAAAAAAATTTCTTGGCATTTTGACAATTGATGCACTTGAGGTTGTCTGATAGCTCAGTCAAGTGTCAAAATTCTGTTTTGCCTAACTAATATTATAACTCTTGAATGAAGTTATAAGTAGTGTGCTGGTCTTTAAGATGAATGTCCTCAGTGAACCCAATGACTTGAAAAAAAATCACCATTATTGTATTCATAGTCCTGTACCTTGATGTATATGATATGAGCCTGCCACACACTTAAACGTGGATCATGTGAATTAATTTGTGAAGTATGGGATTATTTGGCATTTCAACAGCAACATCAAACATGACCAGTATTTTACTACTACCTTAATTGACCATGAACTTACTTATTCAGAATATTTTCATGTGGCCTACAGATGGTTTTGCACACAGTTCACTGTACCAATGACCATTTTCATCCAAACAACAGAACTACAAAACTGTATTCAGTGCAGTCATTGAAAAAAAGGAATAAAGACTACATCTTGAGACTAAACAAACAAACTGAAAAAATAAGCATTCAGACAGAAATTGACATGAACAAAAACGAGGATGTACTAAACAAATAAAAACTTACTCCAGACATGAGCTCAGTATTACTTATTTACATTTGTTCTTCTGTCAATCTTCTGTCAAGTCTTAATTTCTTTAATATAATGTAACAATACGAGTTGTGCTTATCATAAGATATTATACAAGCTCTTGTTTTATTTTAATATTAATGTACATGAACAAAACTTTCCAGTACTCCTAGGCATAACAGTGTTAGTGCATGTCTGTGAGTGTATGTGTGTGCATGTGTGTGTGAGTGTGCGTGTATGTGTGTGTGTATGAAGTGTGTAGGTGTGTAAACTTTCCTGTTCGGGACTGTGACACCACTGTGTTGCATATGCTTATGCTATGTTTTCCTGCCTGTTTTTAAACATATACACATTGAGTCTCTTTGCAATGAAACATGCTCTATAAATAAAGTTGCCTCGCCTTATTCTCTGTGACCCAGTTGGGGGGGTGGTGGTGGTGAAACAATCTGTTTTCTAGCCTCTTCTGGATCATCTGAAACTCAATAAAAGCCTCATTTACTTGTTACTGACCACCCAAGAATGTGAGCTGCTGCTCCTTTGCTCTGTATGTGTATAAAGACAGTGTTTACTATTTGTAAAGACTCTGCCTTAGCACCAGGCACCCTGGGCCTTGTTACCATAGAAAAAGACAACAAATCCTACAGTGACTTTTTAAAGCTATTTTACACCCATCAGTTGCATTGTAACATTTTACAGTAGCAGGTGACAGCTGAATAAATAAAAAAAAATAGCTGAGTAGCTAGCACAGTTTCTTTGAAAATAATGACATTGTGTTTTTTAAAAAAATACAATGTTATTTCATATCATGGCATTGTCTTTTAGTAACTTAGAATATACATACTGTACTCTTTTTAAGCAAGTTTAGAAAGACAAATGGCAAAGACTCTTTGCTGATCACCTTCTTATCCCATTCATTATACCTATGAATGGTCCCTTGATCACATGACTGGAAATTGCTGTCATGCTAGCAGTAAAAGGAAAAACTGAGTAGCACATTTAAAAATGCTGAATTGCTTTAACTAATTTGGAAATAGTAGACTTAGCTATAGTGGAGGCTTATCCTCCTGTGTCTTCTCAGAAATGCTGTCTCAACACAAGGCTATCGCTCTTTTGGTCTCTGCCCACATGTATCTAAATGTAGTTTTATCTTATTGTGTTTCACTCTGCGATATTTAAATAAATTTAAAGAGTTACAGTTAAAATACAGCAGAGATTCAAGTGTCTTGGCTCAAATCATCGAACACTTATTCAGCAACAAACAGTCCACATTTTAACAACTATGAGAACCTAATCACAACACAAATAACTTAATAATTAGTTTGTAACACAACCATATCTCTATTAACTCAGGACTCATTATTATCTGTTGAGAACAGACACAATAAACTAAAACATGTTTGCTTGGAGAATATCCACACTCCATAATAGTGAGGTCATATAATTCATTTCTACTCAAAACATTTCAACAAGGCCCTCAAGATAAGATATCAGGTTTTACAGCGCACTACATCATTAGCTCACACATGTACAGCGTCTCAGAGGACCTTTAATTTGAGTAGGAAAAGTCTGTTCCTCCGCTATGAGGTTAAAGAGTGGGTGACAAGTGAAGAAAATCACAGCGGAATGCATTAATTAGATAGACCTAAAAGCATATTTATCAAAGGCTAAGCCATATGGGAATTATCTTAGAAAGGATCTAATAAAGACAGGAGGACAGGTTAATAGAATAAAAGGCCTTGAATAGAATGTGTGCTTATACATAAAATATCAACCTGATCTCACATGTAAACGAATCATTAGGATGTAACGATTAAATGTTATGGCAAGCAGATCCTTAACAATTGAAATGACCTTCATGTGGTCTGACAGTGACAATTGGCTTCTTATGTTCACTCTGATTAAAATGTCAAAGCCTCTGGCTTAATTCATCTCGGCATTTGAAAGATTCCACATGAAACGGACCAATATTTGCTCAGAGTGAAAAGACCGATTGCATGAAGTTGAATGTGCTGATGTCAAAAATAAATATTTCATGAACCCCCTTAATCAGAAAACAGCACACTGGCCTGTATAGGAAATGAACAGTCCAGTGATTCTGACTGATCTAAATGGTGTCAATCACAAGTGAATATGGAGGGCTCCCGTCCCGGCTAGTGATGACTGATGGCCCTTCAGTGGCGATGGAGACAGACGGGGCTGATTGAGAGAGCTTATCTTTATGTTGGAGCCATGGAATTGTTAACAGGATGTGATGGCTGGCGTCCGCCGAGTTGAGCTGGGAAATAAAGCTGTTGGGCTCGGGCTACCTTGCCATCATTCACAGAGGTAATGATCTCTGTCTGGCTCAGAAATAAGTAATAGTCTGCCCATGGGTTAGTAAGGGTATGACACAGTGTCGCTGAAAAAGTTAAACTTGGACAGACCAATGCAGGTGACTACAGTTTTAATAGATTTAATAGCCAATTTAATAAAGATCAGAATTGTAAAACTTAAGGTTCATGAAGTTTAAGTAAGAAATAAGAAGCCCTTGATTTTTAGCCATTGACATTTTTAGATTTTCTCCTTATGATCCATATAGTATAACACAGTCTGATGCAGAGCAAGGTAACTGCAAAATTAAAATACAGCTTTCTTAAAAGTCCTACATGTCATTACATCACAGGAAACACATAGAGAATGGTTTATAATGACAGCAGGTTATAAAAAATGGTGGAGATAAGATTCTTCTTGTGATTGAAATGGAGGTACGAGTATGTTTAGAGGAAGCAGTCAGAGATCTAACTCAATTATCTTTAGCAGGATAATTAATCAATTCAGTATGCACATTCAAGTCTCAGAGGCGTCTTTGAGATAATTGTTCTCATTGACTTGAATAATTATTTGTTTGCTGATTTAATTATTTTCGCATTTGGAAAACAAATGAACTGTGATGGTACATACTACAGACTTTTTTTCTTTTGATGTTTGTAGGTGAAACATTTACAAAATGTACTGCAGACTATCAAACTGAAACACTGATGTGTTAAGAAAAACTTATGCAGAATGTCTCGAGAGCAACCCTACCCAGAATTTATGTCATTATGTGTTTTTTTTTTCCACAACCCTAACCTCAACTTGAAGAAAGTCAATAAAACATGAATTGTTTCTGCCTTGTGGCATCAATACAAACCACACTGAATCAAAGGCTAATATTTCTCAGCTATGAGGTCAGCCCTGGGTTACAGACACAATGTCCCCATAATGACTGGCAAGCTGAAAACAATTGTCGGAGTCCTTGTTTCGCAGCTTTACAAGTATGAATGAGTCCTTATGGCTACTGCAGCAAATAGCACAAATTATGAGGGTCATTTTAATGGCACTCACTACTATTTATCATGCCATTTTAAATGTTTTGCTCATTTGTTTCCATTAAATATTTCATCTTCCCTTAAATATTCATTTAACTTCCTCTTTAAATTTTTTACCAGTCTCTTTGCAGTTGCTATCTTTTTGCCTCCCTTTTAGGCTTTGCAATCATAAATAATTATTCATCTACACCCAGAAAGAGATTGCATAAAACATGCACATGAATCCTTTTTGTCTTTTCTCATTAGTGATATACTTCGAGTAGCCTAAATACTTCCCGCTACCCCACTTATGGAAATTGGTTGGGGGACCATCCTAATGATTCTGCTTCACAAATAGGTTACAGCTTCCATCTCTGATCCCAACGTTCATCCCTGCTTTCATCATGAAAGGAGAGGCCTGCTGCAGTTTTTGCATTGCAATCTGAAGTTCTTGTTTTACTTTTAAAAGAAATAATCAGTAATCTCCTGGATCAGATAATACTACTTTAGTCATTATTGTTAAAACTAACTGCTAAGCTACGGTGCATCTTCTGTAACTATAGCTGCATGCTGACACGTTATGGTGTTTTAAGGAGAGAGATTTACTGTAATGCAACACTAACATTACAATTGTGCTCATTGAGGCTACATTGCACTGGCTCTTTGTGGCTTAAAATGCTTTTTTGTAGTAGTATATTTTGCTTAGAATATTTCCTACTGGCATTTATCATACTTTTGAATTTTTACATACAATTTTAGGATTAAATTTTTAAATAAAAATCAAAAGTTATAATTAGTAAAAATTTCTGCCAAATTTGACTTATATGTATGACATGAATTTACTAGAAAAAATTGGGATAAATTCCTATTTCTGTGTAATATGTGTTGATTCAATAACCTGGCACAGTAGATGTATCTCTACTAAATAGGCAACATTTGTCTTAATTTGTAAGATAATTGCAACATGACTCATTAGCAAACAGCACCATGAATGGAAGGTGGAAGGGAGGCATAAACTCTCAATTTGACTGGATTATCCTTTTGTGATGAGGCCTAATGATCCAACAGAGTAAATAGCAACGTGTTAATTAGAAATTACACTGAATGATCCGCTGCACACAGAGGAGGTATTAGCCAAGCACCATCATTATGTTAGATGTATAGCTGCCCCTTCTTATTTTTCTTTTTTTTATCGCAAGGGCTGACAGTGAAACGGCAATTAAAGGAGAAATAAATGCATGTTGCAGTTAACTCTCTGGTTTGAAAGTGAGTTTTACTTTCAAGCTTTTAAAATTGGACAGATTGACATACTCACGCTAGGAAAAAAAATAATTGGTAAAGCCTCACCTAGTTAACTGTAACCATGTTAACTCAAAGTATCACAATTAAAGGAGACATGAATCACAAAGACCCAACAGCGTGCCATTGTTACAGTCAGATAAATCTGGAAATTTAAGTCAAAGTCTGACTCTTTTAATTATAATTAGAGTTGGCGATCCTTCTTATTACATCCCAGACTTTGACTTGACTTATGGCGGATATTTGATCAATAAAGATTTCCGCCAGACTACAGTTTGTAAGCAAGCATCTGCCTCCACCTAGTGGCAAAGACTAAACATTGAGGATAAAACTTAAGGTGATGTATAGTTAAAATCCGATTGGCAAAAACTGTATAATTAATCCACCAAAAAAATCTATTTTACATGTACTAAAATAATTAAAACATATCCTTTTATCTTTCTTTTTTTTTTGCTTTGTTTTCTTTCTCCTCCCGGTATCACTGTATCACTATTCTGTTATCATATTGGCAAGGCCATATGTCTTTGCATCGTAATAAAATAATATAAAAAAAGTAATGACAACAATAAAATAAAACAGTAGCTTAAAAAGAATTATTGATACTGATAGCAAGTGATACTTATAGACTTGAGAAGTAGTCGGATCTGTTATCAATTACAAGTAGCAATGCAGCAATATAAAAAATCTCTGTTACAACTTAAGGTGTGCCAACCAAATGTTGCCGACAAATGTAAAAGTAGACTACTTGATATGTAAAATGGACGCTTTCTGAATGTTATATCGATAACTATTTAATATCATAATCGCTTAAATTAAATTAAATAGGGCTAAATTATAAAGCATGTTAATATTGTAATTTGTCAAGATGAAGCAAATTTCTACGACTTCGTGTAGTGCTGAGCTGTTTAACCAGCGGGAAGTGTTTTTTTTTCACAAACTGATCATAGGTTTCGTAATCTGATGGTCTGCGGAACTAAGTAAAATGCACAACACGTGAAATAAATGAAAAAAATCGAAGTGGGAATAAAAATGGCAAAAAATGAAAATGTTTAGGTCCATATAAAATTGCTTTCCTTCACTGTAACGGATCTACTACAACAATATACCTGACAATATAAATATTTGGAAAATTATGAAATACCAAAAGTTGCATACATGTCACCTCGACAGATCGCGGAAGAATCAAGTGGTAAGGTTGCCAGGTTGCTCATTTTCGGCAGAGCAGTAAGAAACATTAAACCATATATAGTGACCATTAATCCATATTAAAGACTTTAACCCTGGTAAAAAACAAAAACAAAAACAAAACCAAAAAAAAGGAATAATCTGAACTCTCGTTACGAAGCAGTGCAATAGACTAACTTTAATTTAATCGTTCTAACCTGTGAGACTCCAAAAATATATTTTTAGTAATGGCTTTATATTTTGCATCGCAATATGAACATTGATATGAATGATATTTTTTATGCAGCGAAAACAGCTATGTTGGAGGTTTTGTATGCTTCTCTCTTAGCCTAATCCTTAACAGAAGAAAGTAAAAAGTTCAAATACAAACTCACTGAAATTCAACTGGCAACTCCACAGAACGCTCGCTACCGCTAGCAGGAAAAGTAACAACACAGTGTTAGCTAGCGTTGTTAGCAAACAACTCACTTCACCGAGGCTGATACTGGAGGACCCGGCTAGTTAAATTATCGGATACTGACATCATCTTATACATGGATCCACGGGACAGTTGTCGTAATTTTGCGTCGTAGTTAACAGGTTGGTTCGATGTTGTGGATTAATGTCGGCGTTAAGACAGCATTAGCTTGTGTTTTGTTGTGGCTAAGTTAGCTAACTGTAGCCCCCACACCACTAGCGTGAGAGACGTCTGTTACGTTCACAGGAGAGCTGTCTGACTCGGAGGAAGGAAGGGAGGAAATTGCTAAGTTGGATCACTGCGTGCCACTGCTCAGGGCAAAGCTAGCATACTTTCTGGACTCCCGAGTTCTCATACTGTGACGCATTTAGAAAACTCGTCTATCTGTGCAGTCAGTGTGACATTTAACACTATTAGGTTAATAAGAAATGCTAGTGTGTTGGCAGAGCTAGCTGTCAACGACAGTCCTTTCGGCTAGCTGTATAGCGGACGACAGCTAACACGCTAGCTGCAAACTTCTTAAGACATCGTGCAAGTCAGATTAGGTAATCTGACTGATATATGTTAACTAACAATAGGACATCAGTGTTTTAAACGTCTGATCTTCGGACTCGTTCAATCTGACCCGCTCTAACACAAGGGCGACAGGGGTAACTTATGGCATCGGATGTGATTGAGAGCGAAGCGGTGTTGAAGGCTGCAAATGATATGAATTTAAACAATAGCAGCCCAGATTTTGTGACACCCAGAAGGACTCATGAGGAGCTGGGAAACAGACAGACATCTAGTCCCTCATCTTCTGGAGTGTCGGGAGAAGGTGATGAGGAGGAATTACATGAATTACAAAATAGCACAGCTTCTGCAGTTGAAAATGGCGAAGAGGCACTCCAAGAGAGTATAACCAAAACAAGAGGTACGCCACAGGAAAGGAAAACTCCAGACAATGAGCAGAAACAGCCGGGGGCAAGGAGCTCTACCCCGGTGAGCCTTCCGCAGCAAATCTCACCACCTGGACCCATTGGAAGGTGTGTATGTTTACATGTTTTATGTTTCATCCACATACTGACCACTTGTGAACATATCATCCAGTTTCTGATTTAATTTCTCCATTGCAAGAATGCTGTTCGTCCAGACCTCAGCACCTGAGCCAGATAACTTCCTATGTTCAAATGTCGATGAATTTTTTCCAGTGTGCTGGGTTTGAAAGTTGTTTGACAGGCCAGCAATCTATTTCCTGATCATTGCCAGTACTAGTTGGTGGTAATAAATGTGAACTGCTATGTTTGGATTTAATGAAGACTAAAAAAGAAATAGTGTTGTTTAAAGGACTTGAAACTGGACTGTCTTTCAAAACAACAGTTTTGTTTTCATATTTACAGACAGTTTTCTCAATTAACACTTAGCCTACAAGCAGACAGTAGAACGAAAAGGGGACAACACATTCTTTTCGAAACTTTTGACATTCCCTTATTTGTAGCCTGGTCAGAAAAGCAAGTGAAGAAGACACTAGATTAAGGCTGGTATGCATGAAGCTGCTTTAGGTTATATTCAGCACATCTTTGGACAGCTGAGTAACATCACATGCACAGAGCATTAATAGGCTGACCTTTGACAAACTTATTAGACAGATGAGAGACCTTTTTCTGTAATCCTTGGCAAACAAGGTCGGATCATTCCTTACAAGTATGTGCACATCACTGTCAGGGCATGGGTTTATCCATGAGGAAATGACATGTCAGGGCGTTATCATCTCCTGAATTTTCCTAATGTGCAATCTGTGTTTGAAAGGATGTGCTGCCATGTATTCTCCTTCTCTTTTTTATTTTCATCTACAGTTTTATTGACAGATGAATAAGAAACTGAAACACAGAGAATACTCCAATTTAGCCAAAATAGACCACTCTGTATGTGACAGATGAAGCCAGAGATGGATTTGCATATCATAAACTGCCATCACTAAGTACATTTCTATTATTAGAAACTAAACATGGTCTTTCATCTTTTCCATTTGACTCCTGATTGTGGCTGATTGCAGTTACATGCTGTTTGGTCTCCAGCATGCTTTGATTGCAGAGGTTTGTTCTCAGTAAACCTCATTCTTGTGGCACTTCTACTCCTCTCAGTTGGATTGCAAATGAAATGTTGGGATTAGCGCTGTGCATGAGCAAACAGCTAAACTGATACGTTATGAAATGTTGAGTACCAAATGCCCAGAATGTTTCTGTGTCTGGGAGAACAAATACAGTCGTGTATGTGATTAATGCATCAAAGGGAGCTCTGTACAGCAAAGATACAGATACCATGATCAGCATTAGTGAGTAGCTTTATGGTGTATAAGCTAAGCTCTCAAAACAAGCTCGTAAGCTTTTCAAGGAGCCAGTGATCTGATTATTTGGTCAGTTGCAAGCTGAAACTCTTGAGGAGATTCTCGGTCAACACACAGGCCTTATCTGTCCAGTAGTTGGCACTGCAAACGTGTCATTATTATTTCCTCTCACATCAAAGTATTTGGTTTGTTTTTGTTAAAAAGTCAGTAAGCCCAAGTGACTTTTAAGGAGCGTCAGAGTAAGGAAGCACACTCTGCTTGGCATATAAACATAAACAGGGTTTTCTCTGATTTGATGTAATGCTAGGTGGTTAGGAAGAGGCGAGGTTGACTGCATGCATGAAAAGCTGTTATTTACCTTTATTATACAGCAAGTGCTGTAAGTTTAAGGTATGTTATGAAACCCATAGGGACCCTTTTCCTAAACATTTTTTGGTGTTTAAAATTGCACCTCAGGCTCAATACAGTGAGCTGTGAAGCTAAAAGTGGTCCTTTTAAGATGTTTAATGTTATCGTACAGTATATATTCATAATAAATTTGGGTGTCAGTAGAAAAAATGTCAGTGCAGTTATTTGCAATTCAACAAAACATGACAAAATGTCTTATCAACAACTGTTTAAACAGCTTGTTAGCTAAGTACTTCTGTAAACAAATAAATACTTAAATTGAGATTAAAGTAACTGTTAACATTAAATATCTCTTAGATAGATCTTTTATCATATTGTGTAGCATTTTTACATTTCATTGATAACATTTGAGACTCCCACTGTGGTTCACCAAGTGAAGAATCATTTGCATTTGTGTTGTTCATCTGTTGTATTGTTGTGTTTCCTCACTATCGCAATCCACTAACTTTGTACACTGTAGTGGTTTTAGTTGCTGACATGTTTACCAATGGACAAATATTGCTCTTGACTCTTGATCTACGTTTCCCCCATAATCCTTTGAGGATTATACAAGTCACAAGCAAGTGTTGACATATACCTAATTATATGTTAGAATTTTGTTTGGCCCTGCTCTTGATCCCTTACACCTTTTGTAATAAAAGAGAACCTTTTGACAATTAGAGATCAGCAAAGATGCCATAACCATTTTTGTGTTTTCATTCCCAGCCTGGAGCGCCAAGAGTCAGTCGCCACAACAGAAGCTCGTCTAAGGATGGAAGGAGTTGAACTTAAAGAAGAGTGGCAGGATGAGGACTTTCCACGGTATTGTTAATCGCTCATAATGTCGATAAATCATATATTGATCGTTGTTCACAACTTTGCATCACATGTTTTTCTTTGCAAAACATCATGAACAATAGCTGTACTGAAATCATGATCACCTTTTGCTTGATTATTAGACCCCTGCCAGAGGAAGAAGAGCTTGAAGATGAGCTTTTTGCCGGAACCTCCGAAGAGGGAGACCCTGGTAATGAAAACAGAATATTACATAGTGCATTATTACAGTGACCCAGGAGAATATTATAAAGGACGTTCACAGTTTTAAGACTGCCTCAAAACTCACTCTCATTCCTGTTCATTCCTTTTTAAACACAAATGCATTCTAAAGTTCAACTGAAACTAAAACGAGACTCCAGCAGTCTAAATGAGCTGAGAGGTATCTTCCTGTATAGTCTTTTTAGTACAAAATCCTCTTAGACAGTATTTTCTTTTGCTGTGCTACAGTGGAGGGACTGTAGCTGAGAAGAAATTTGTTTTAAAAGACTGTACTGTTGGAAGAAACCACTTGATTTGTGTAAATTAGACAAATAATGCCTCATATTCAGAATGCACTTTTGCATGAATGTGCACTCCAGATGTGCTAAATAAAGATCTCTTTATTGCTTGTTGTATTGTGTTATGATAGCCTTTCAAAAAATTCGAACCCATCTTGTATTTGCTTTCAAAAACAACAAAACCAATAACCAACCACTTTTGCATCTGCCCTAGGCTATGCAGTGAACCATGGTAAGAAGACGAAGAAGAAGCTGGCAGCTCCAGAAATCAGTCTTACACTCGACCGCAGTGAAGGCTCTCTTCTCTCTGATGAACTGGACGAAAGTACGGAGCTGGACCTCGATGACATAGACACGCCTTCAGACAACAGCAATGAGTTTGAATGGGAAGGTAGGAACTTGCAATGACCGTGATAAGAGATTGAGTCCTTTGTCTGTTTTGTTATACTAAAAGTTCAAACAGTAAAGATAAGACTGACCAAAGGAGGTGGGAGGTACAAAGATGCTTTCAAAATATTTGCCTTTGTTCATGAAGCAAGTTTGTCTTAAGACCAGTTTTTTATTTCCTGGTTGGAGACATTAGAATTTTTCGTTCTTGATTTTACAGGTTCGTGTGGGCAGCTGACTGCCTGAAGTGTAGTTAAAGTGTGCTCTGTTGTTTTTGTGTTTCCACACTGCTGCCTTCCTCTTTTTCACTTGGAAGAATTGTTTCCATTCTCTGCCTGGAAACAGGCTGCAGGCCAGCAACAGGTTTCTCTCTTCCTTGTGGTAAGGTCTCTTGGACAGCTCCCGTCTTTTTTTTTTTTCCCCATGCCAGCCACGAGTCAATCAACCCCTATTGCTGAGATCATGTTCTGTCCTCAGTTGTTCAAATCACGGGGAGGTTTTCATGTTCCATAATCTTCATTTTCAGTGAATGTTTTTGTGCATGCCATTTTTCCTTTCTGTGAATTTTTCCATTTTCAAACAATCAATCAGCAATTGGTCAGTTCAGAATTGTTCTCATCTGCATGCATCTGCACTTATTGTCAGATGAATAACCATTTTTAGCCTTGTGCTGAGATATGATGTTCAGTTGTCAATCATTTCAATTCATTTAACAAGACATCACAAGAAATTACACAGACATACGTGTATAGATAAAAGCACAATATAACTTTACATCTGATAAATTTGGCCTTTAATTGGAGACACATAACATTTTACATGTCATTGATCCCAAGAGGGGGATTTGTGGAGTACATAGTACATAAAATAAAAATATGATTATAAAGGGGAGTGTAATAGAAGCTATACGAGAGTCTAAAGTGTAAATTACAGAGCAGTCAGACAATTTGTGCAACCTTGTGCAGCGCTATGTTTTTTTTTCTTTTTTCACTGAATGCAGCAGTAGATAATTAAATACAGTCTGAACATCTTACCAGTTATTGTAAAGGCTAAATCCTAAAGAAGATGCACCGATGAATGTGTTTGATACAGAGAGACCCTCATGAAGTCTCATGAGCCTCATGAAAGTCTGTTGCTGTGATTTTGGTTGCACCATTCACTTATTTCTGATTCTGCCTGTTGCATGCATGACACAAAATCACTTTTGCACTTTGCTTGATGTCACATACATCCCACAAAATACGCACATAAGTGCTCATGGATTTCAGCAGCGGTGTGTCGCTGTGGGTGTGGAAGTATTTGTTTGACACATTTATTTCCATTTGTCATACAGTGACCTTACAGTTTAATGTGAAGTACAATAGCAGGATTTCCCCCTCGAAAACTGTAGATTTTCCCCCTGGAAAACACTGAACTCAACTGGAAAGGAAATATGAACGTTGAGATGTAATTGTTGGTGTTGATTCAGAAAGAAAGCATGTCAATGTTCAAATGCAAAACATAAAAAAACAACACATTTAATGTAATATTGATGTCCTTTGATTTAAGGACGTGTGATTGAGAAGTACAGTGATGATCTGAACATGAACAATTTGCTCAAAATAAATCTCATTTGATTTGAGACAGCGCTCACATCCCGGTGATGTGGCATCCAAGCTTTTTATTTAAAATTTTTCTCCTCCTTTAGATGATCTCCCCAAGCCAAAAACCACAGAGCTGCTACAGAAAGGTGTGGAGTCAGTCCAGGAGTACTCAGCCTCAGAGGAGAGGGAAGAGGGTCGGCGCTGGAGGGTGTTTCGTATCGGAGACCAGGAACACCGAGTGGACATGAAGGCCATTGAACCTTATAAAAGAGTTATCAGTCATGGAGGTTGGTGGCCTTGCATTGTAAATTTGGCACACACACACACACAAATTTTAATTATATCTATATTCATTATAATTTACAAGATAAACAAACTATTACAGTTTTGTGTGATGCAACTTCATCATTCTGCATTTATTCTTATGATAAGTTGAAAAATGTTTTGCGGAAGAAAATGTTTTGATAATAAAAATGATTTTATTGGTGTTTGATTTCTGGCTGCAGGCTACTATGGTGACGGTTTGAATGCCATAATTGTGTTTGCTGTGTGTTTTATGCCTGAGAGCAATCAACCGAATTACAGATATATCATGGACAATTTATTCAAGTGAGTGTTTGTTTTAACTCCTCTGGCTACATTATAACCATGCTATAAAAAATAAAACAGCCACCATTAATGGGTACTTCCTGTCACAGGTATGTCATTGGCACACTGGAGCTTTTGGTCGCTGAGAACTATATGATTGTGTATTTAAATGGGGCGACCTCCAGGAAAAAGATGCCGACTGTCGGCTGGCTCAGGAAGTGTTACCAGCAGATTGATAGGAGGTGAGTCCGACTGGTAGTTTTTACATGTGATGCAGATACCTCAACGCAATGCAAAAAATGGCATCATCAAACAAGATGTGTGATTTTTGTGATTTTCTTCTATCACTTTCTCTGTACAGGTTAAGGAAGAACTTAAAGTCTTTAATAATCGTCCATCCCTCTTGGTTTATTCGCACCCTGCTGGCTCTCACAAAACCATTTATTAGGTAACTTAAGTGTTCAAAATCATGAGGGACAATGAAATAAAGATCTTTTCTGGTCACTCTTACATTCTTGTTTCTTTTTACAGCTCCAAATTCAGTCAGAAAATCAAGTATGTGTACAGCTTGTTGGACCTTGCAGAGTTGGTTCCGATGGAGTACGTGTCTATACCAGATTGTATCAAACAGTAAGTATTGATCCATATCTCAGCAAACAAAAACAAATTATGTCTTTTCTCTGTGTTTTCTGTTATGCATTTAATCGTTTCCTTAAATTTAGTGGGTGCCCTATTACTGTATTGTGCTTCTGCAGTTTCAGCTCTGACTTATTGTGAAATTTGCTTTCATTTAGCCAGTAGGTGGTGCCACAGTGACATTCTGCTTTTACCGTGTAGCCAGTGAGAACAAGATTTCAGCGGACCTAAATCAGCCTCGCTTGAAAATTTGCACAATTAATTTTTCAAGCAAGACTTTTATATCACCAGGACAGGATTGAGGCATTTTATAAGATTATGAACTCTGTCAGTCTATAAGTTTGATTACCTCATTCAAAATGTGTTGTGTTAGACAAGAGATCCAAATGTAAAGTGACATTCTGTACATGCTCTTTTGTAAAGTATATGTTTACACTATAGTCCTTTTAAAAGTGCTGTTATGGGATGCATTCTTCATTTTCTTGTGTTAACCTTTGCTGATGTGCATAACTGTTGTGCTCAAGCTGAGAAACTACTCATGCTGTATTTTTCCATAATGTGAATTAACCAGAGGGGGATGTTGTATTCCTGTGGCATTTAAAAAGACTTCAGCACAATTACCCATGATATGTATTTTGCTCTTTTGTCTGTTTGGTTGCTGGTGGCTGTGTATTTCTCCTTTCCTTAACTCCATTTCCCTGCCCCCCTCTTAAGGTATGACAACGAAAAAAATAGGAAAAGCCGTAAAAGGTATACGCACTTTCACGCAGGTTCAGTTTTAGCATTATGGGTTTGGTTTTTTTTTGCATTTCACAAAACTAACAACAGATGATCCATTGGCTCACAGAAATGCACCAATACACCTGATTCTGTCCTGCATATTTTGTAAATAAATGATTAACTTTTACCATCCAGCCAAAATCAACAACTCTATTCCCAAATGTCCCACTTTTTCCTCTTAGTAGTTTAAGCAAGTTTCTAAAAAAGCAGGCTGAGAAGCTGTTCTATTGATTTACAAAAGTAGGTGGCTTGGTGATTGTTTAACCAGCTAAATCCCATTTCTGAGCCAATTCTGTGAAGTTCTCAAATCCAGTTTATGTCAAATCTGTTCTTTCTTAATACCCCTCAAAATAAAATCAGCTATCTGTGTGTGGTTTAAAACAGCATGTTCCTCTGAAGCCTTGAGAAGTCCATTTTTACAAGGTACTGAAGTTGGAATAGTTTCGGTGTAAATGATTGCATTGTAGCTGGCGGGTTTTAGAGTTGGGGGCTGAAAGTAGCACTTACTTGCATGTGTCTTTTTTAGAAACGACTTTAGAATTTTATTAGTGAGGATGTAGGGTACTTTGGTCATGTTTGTATTTCTAAATTGGGTGGAACGGCAAAAGGAGTTGCTCTTTCATTCACTGTGGGGTGTGAGGTTGCACTGTAGCCGTGCTCTCACATGGCTCTTTTTACAATTAACTCGCCTTCACCAAACACGTGACTTATTCTGTCTCACAGCTCTCTGCATGACTCACTGCATACCCACTCCCTCCTGATGTTAAATAGCACCCCTGATAGCTTGCTCACGTACACAAATCTTAAATACACACATTAAATTCTACTAATTTCTGATAAGCTTTGCGCATTCAGATGCTGAGGTAATTACTTATCTGATATTTTATAAGAGGATAAGACAATAGAATTGTAATAACCATAGTGTAGTAGAAGAGGTTTGGTGCTTATTTTAAAAAGTGCATGACTTTCCAAGTTGATTGATAAAACTTGCAGGACAGGTACACTTAACTTCACTCACTGCCTTGGATTTAAAGCAAATATTACATGTGAATAAATATTAACAGACTATTCACAGGTTTGTTAAAATGCCAAGATTGTAAATAGTTAAAGATGTGTTATAATATGTATGTACACAATATACACATTGCATGCTGCAGATATGAAAGCAGTCTGAGTAGCAATCTGTCTTCCTAGTTAAATACTTAAGTTCACATTAGCGCATTTATCTAAGAATGTTTTAAGAAAAGTATAAACTAAATAATAATACAGCTGATATTGATGGTTTTTGAAGCTCAGATATTTTAAGCGTGTTAAGTAAAAGCACCATTACTGAAATATTAGTAAGGTTTTTAAGGGTATATAATATAAAGACACCATGTAATGCATTCTTATGGGGAATTGGTCTGGTAAGTTAAAAATAAAAATAGCTTTCAGTTTCTAAAGGTGTAAAGTAAATGAATCACAAGACAAGCATTCTTAGATGTCACACAGATGTCTAATGGTTTTTCAATTTGTTTGCAGAATCGACCAAGACATGCACGGCAAAGTGGAGATCGCAGCTGCTGCTGTTCCAGAGTGATCCTGCTCACACTGCAGGATGTGAAGGAGCAGAACGATGAAGAATGTTGAAAACTGCAGCCACTCTTAGGTTTATATTCTGGGCAGCGTGACTGGAGATTTAGCTCCTTGCATCAAGAAAGTGCCTTTATTCAAACTATGCTGCCTGTTACATTCTGGAAGTTTTTGAAGCTCGATCTTCAGCCTTTTTTTTTCCACATGCTGTCTGAAATGTTTTTAACCTTTTTATTTACTGCCAATATATCATATCCAACTTAGCTTAATGCTGTTCCCTAGTTACTGTTGTATCTACACATTATTTAAGGCACTCTGTTACAAATGGTTGATGCATGTTCTGCTTTATTACATTTAAATATATATTTATATTCAAAAGGTGACAATGGAGAGAAATTAATATATTTTTATGGTTGTTCGGATTTTAAAAACTGCATTTTAGGTCTCTGATCCAATGAGTGGCATTTCACAGAACAAGTTTTGATGGCACCTTTTTTTTTTTCACTGTTTTCACTGCTGATGTTCTCTGTTAAAATCCTGCCTGGGGAGAATAAAGTTTTCTTTTTTGCCCCTCACTTAAATGTGCCCTCTGAATTGTGGAGGGAGAACATTAATGAGAACAACAATCTGAAGCAAAGATGTAGGTCTTAACGCGACATTTTCTCCAAGTAAAGTCATGGATCCAAAACGCTGTTTTGTTTTTGTTATTTTTTTATTCCATTTAGGGACAGTTTTGCCATGGTAATAAGATAGAAATAAATTTATGGCAGAACAGCAGGAAAGATGTCATGCAACTGTAGTTAGAGCAGTGTTATTTATTTCTTTGTTTTTTAGTCAAACTCTTTTACTAAAGTGTTTCACCAAAGAATTGCATCACAAATACAGATTTCATTGAAATCATAAAATTACAAGCCAAGATCCATATGAACACCTTTATAACAATATTAAACTACACAGAATAATATAAAAAGTTACTTAACCAGACTCATACCAATGCCCTGGCTATGATAAATAAATACTAATTATTAATTTTGATCTGTTATTATTTTACTCTTTTATTTTAATCTATTATTATATATCTCTGACAAAAACATCAATGCAAAGTTTAAAAATAAGGTCCATTTAAGGCTCTCTCCCAAGATAACCTTGTGAAAATAACAGGAACAAAAAGTTGTTACATTAACAGTTTACACAATATTTATACCATGGTAAATACTTGGGTTTTAGTATTATACATGTATATAATAGCTTACGCACTTACAGAATGGAAGAATATTCATGCGTCAAAGGTGAGTTGAAACCTAGAGCCTTAAAGCGTAGAACTGATTCCATACATCTAATGGCGACGTCATCCACCACAGGATCAAATTTGTTAGCTAAGAGATGTTTTTGAGCCAGGAGCCACCGCAGATCACCAGCTCCATACACACAAACTGCTCTCCTGTAATCACCGCTGCAAGGAGGATACGGCGCCCCTTTTCTCACATCTCCGGTATGGTAGCTCCACTTCACCGCACGAGCAAAAGCAAGCATGTCTGATGTGTCATACTTGTTATTAGCTGGCAGTGATCCAGGAACAGAGGGCATTCTATGTAGAGTGGCCCACAAGTGCTCATCAGGGCTGTATGTGTCTTTCTCCCACTCCAGAAGTTTCCGAACCTCTTGGTCCTGCATCACATGCTTAACAAAGGCTCTTGTAACCACAAAATAAGCATTTCCCATGAACATGGGGCTGCTAATGGGTGGGGGACTTTTCTTCTCGCCTGTCCTGATGACGGTGTTGGTAACATTGTGATGATACTGCCAACGGCCCTTCTTGTAGTCATTGGTGGTCTCAGACTCCAAGCTGTTTAACCCGTTGAGGGTCTTCAGTACCTGAACCATCTCCCTATTGGTTTTGATGGGAAAGTCTGTCCCACAGGTGTTCAGCATGTACTTCCACTGGACAGGTGACCTCAGTAGATCTTCCATGCAGTTCAGATCTGCCTGCACACGGGACCATGAGGCATATACCACGCTCTCTAATTTACTGGCTACAAAGACATTTGGAAAGCAGGACACAATTGCATTCACAGCCATCTTATATTCTCTTGAGGATTTCTGGTCCACATGCACGCAGTAGACGTTCTGAGGAGTGTAAATAGCTCGCAGAAGTCGCTCAAACATTTCAATCTTCTCATGGATCACCATAGAGTAAGCAATAGGAAAATCTTCCTCCTCCTTACTCAGAGGTTCTGTAATGAAGCCTCTCTTTTGAATGTAAGCCGTACAGTCCTGTGTCACATTGAGATAGAAGTCCTCCAACAAAGTTTTTTGTCTTCTCCTGGATGCCAGAAGCGCTGCAATGTCACTTACCCTGTCCCCTGTGTCTCCACTGATAACAGCCAAGCAGCCAGGCAGATCAGTAGAAAACTGCTGTGGTATTCTGGGATCAGTCACTGAATGCCACTTAGAGCCTTTTCTCCAAATGAAAAAAAAAAGGAATGTGGCCAAGAGGATGAGAGGAGGGGTGTTTTTCCTCAAAAATCTTGCAGAAATCATTTTCATCTTTGAAGTGGCTTTGACACAGATGACCTCGTCCACAGTGCAGTTCCAAGTTTGACTAAAGAGGGAGAGACCAAATTTCATAGACGCAACACTAGTGTAATCAGGTGTGTCACTTGGAGGCTGTGAAATAATAACTTGCCCTCCTACCTGGTCTCTTGCCCTCCTACCTATCATATGTCCTTGTAGGTGGTGAAACTAGTAATAAATCATCATTTTCAGAAAATGATAAAAGGATTTCCTTGTTGAAAGTAATTAGAGTTGTCACTCAGACACGGTGTAAATTATATTAGCACAAAGTCCTTCTTGTAGTTTGTTGTCACTGTTCGACATTTTCTATGTAATTTAGTTTATTCCAATTTTCAAAGTGAACTGACATCTAGTGGAAAAAATGTATTCACTTAATACTTCTCTTTACCACAAATCTTTCTATTTAAAACAAATATTAATATTCATGAACATCTCACCCTCTAACAAATATATTTTTTAATATTAAGTAAAAAAAAACCAAAATGTTTTTTTTACATACATATACATGAATTTATTTTATTACTGTTCATTAAAAATGCTTCATCTTTGAATGTGCATTATACAGATACAGGCACTTTGTAGAATAAAAAAAAAACATCAAATTAAAAAAACAACATAACCAAAGCCAAAATACCACTACATTCTCCTCTAAGCATTAGCTAAAATATTTTGAATTCACCTGACAGTCTTGACATAGTAAGAATACACAATACATTCCTCGTTTACTATGTATGCTCAGGCTTTGTATCTAAGCCTGGCTGAGACATGAGTTCTCATCCACATCCTGGTCTGCATCTGTGTCCTGCTCATGAATAAAGCTGTAGCGTCGATACACTGATCCACCTCTACTTGTGTACACCACATCCACCTCATCTCCACTGTCCGGCTCAGGCACACCGTGGGGCATGTTGATGCTGGCGCTGCCACTCAGTCTCTCATAGCTCTGCTTCCAGCAAAGCCTCTTCTTGGCACGGGCCTTGACTAAGGAAAACACGGCCAAAGCCAAGCCCAGTGCAAGCAGCAGGGATATAGGCAAGGCGGCCGAAGTGTGCTTCAGAGCTCTAGATGACATACTCAAGTCTGTTACCTGTTTGTCATCCGACTTGGGTTGTGGGGCTTCTACGCATAGAGCTAGAACAAAACAAGAAAACAGCCTTTAGTGGGTTATTATGTTCACACAGTCTCATGTTTCCTGTGATCAGCAGGGTTTTTTACCTGAACGGCTGTCACAAACACAGCACTCAGTGTCATTCCCTCCTGCCTGACAGCAGCGGGCACACCGGTTCTCCACTGCATGGAGAGCAAAGTCCCGGTGACAGGTCAGACACTGGTCAGGTCTGGGGCCGGTACAATGCCTACACGAGCTGTCGCATGGCTCACAGGTTTCCTACAATAATAAAACTTAGCAATTTAACAGTTTGTCACGCTGGGTAATTTAAAGAAAAAAACATGCCAGTTACAGAAATGAGGTGAGTACGCAATGGGAAGTGTTTGGAACAGAAAGTAAAAACCTATTTGTGCCGATGTGCCTTTTACTGGCACCTGTTATGTTCTCAGCTGCAGTAAGTACTTCCCTGCACTCTGTGTTGCTTGTGTTGCTTGGAAGGAAAAAAATAACTTTAATACAATAGCAACACTTAATTAGCAACAAAGGTCATGCCAAGTAAGTTTTATTTATATAGCGCCAAATCACAACTAAAGTTCTCTCAAGACACTTAACATTGGGAGTAGGTCATTCATCATTACATTTAAAAATTAACAGTCACTTTTAAGTTTTTATTGTTTCTTTTTAAATCTGGCACTCCTGTGTCTCTTTGCATGGGATTAAGAATCTTATCTTTGATTCATAGTTCATAACACACCTTTATGGAAAAGTATCGTCCCTCCTCACAACGTGGATAGCAAACTTTGTCCTTTAGAGTGCTGCCCCAATCGCAAGTCACACAACCTTGAGGCGAGGCATCTGCAAACATATTTGTACACATTCTGACAGCTCAAAGTTCCAATCTCTGTGTCTAATATTGACATATAGAGATGTATATACCATAGGTGAATACTTGGCAAATACTTGTCCAAAAAAAAAAAAACAAGACTGGGAGATTGATTCCTGTAATAAGTCCTTTATCTGTACCTGTACAAGTCTGACAGCTGGTGTGGCACTGTTTGCAGATTTTATTAAGTTGATAGAAGCGGTGTGGGCAATGCTCAACACACAGCTTGGTGCCTTGTAGCTCAAGAAGAGGAGGGGAACAGGCCCTGCAGGACTCAGGCCCTGGTCCTGTGCACAGCTCACACGACTGGTGACATTTCTCACAGTGGGAGTCCTCTCTGTAATACCTGTGGAGAGACATGAATTTATCAAAATTGATAAGTCTGACATAAGTTGATTTTTTATTTTAGTTGACAAGTTCTATGTTTATAGGAAATCTCCATCTGTGAGGAAGTTAGAGTTAAAAAATCTTTTTATATAATCTTTTTTGGTATAACCAATAATTACAGATTACTGGTAAGTACTACTCGTCAGGTTGCAGTGACCTGACACATATAACATACGTAAAAAGACTTTGGAGGAATTAAATACAAGGTGTTCTTTAATATTACTTTTTTTGCTAAATGAAAGTAATCACAATGTCAACATGTGATTTTTTAAAAATAATTTCAAGTGAGAAACATGCTGTCTTTATTTAAGGACCATTCTTACTAACACATACAGAGACGAGAACAGCAAAAACCAGTGAGCTCGTTGTGGACTGTAATGCTTTTGAGTATAGATGTTGCTAAAGACGCTACAAAGTCTTAAATGTGGATGCTTCGCAAACATCTTTAACCTGGTAACACAAACGATCCACACAACCATGACAGTTTGAATATAGGCACCCAAGATTATTGTCACAAAGTCAATATCAGACTAAATGTGAAATATTGACTCTTACAAGGAAGTTGCTTTACAGATAAAGAGTACGGAACATGATCAGTCTGTTAATGTAGACATGTTTGTTTTTCTTGACAGTGAGTAAAGGTGAGGAGGAAAGTCAATAGTTTAATAAATTCAATAGAAGTCAGGCTGTAATGCAGAGTAAACATTTTAAACAAGTATTGATCAGCTCAGTACCCTTTGGGACATTGCGAGACACAAAGTTGATGAAGGCGTAGGAATCCTGGAGAACAAGTTTGGCAATCTTTGGGCGATGCTCCAGTGCAGGTGTTACAGGCGTGGTCACAAGGCAAACAGAATCCCAGCTTTACTCCGTCAGCCTCCTGTCTGGTGTTGTATGTACCAGCTGGACACTCGTTCACACAGGTGCCGTCTGGGAAATAACACGTAGACAAAAAGGTCCATTCTCAACTTAATAATAGCCACTCATGCCCTCTTTGTTTAACACGTATATTCAACAGTAATCTTGTAGTTTAGTTTCAAAACAAGGTAAGCATTTGGTTGCAGCAGGGAGGCTGTTTTTTTCACTGCTGGAGGCGTTGACAACAGCACCTCCGAACTGTGTTAAACACACAGTGAGTTCTTTCTTTACAATCAATCAATCAATCAATCAATCAATCAATCAATCAATCAATAACCAGTAATAATGGTTAGTGAAATTATATGTCCATGTCATTATTTTTACCCAAGAAGAAAATTGTAGAATGCTTACAGTTTAAAGTTAATTAATATAGTTAGAAGTTCATCTTAATAGTTAATATAAATAGCTCTTAAAAAAATTGTCTGCTCTTTTTGTTAGACAATGATACTTATCAAGACAAGTTAAGTTGACCTTTATTAAGCCAAAGCTGCTTTAACTCCTCACAACACACATAATATACATTTTCAAAAGTTTTCATAAGACTTTTTTTTATCAAACTGAAGAACAGCTGGTTTCATAATGAGATGCCTCGCCAAGCTAGTAACCTTTGAGATTCTCATTTATTGCTGAACTCTCCCTTTTTTTTTTCCTTTCAATTTGTGCCGTGGTGTGAGAGGGGCACCAGTTAAAACTCCATCAGTTATCTTTTACTTAACTTAGTAATGATACCGGCACTGTATTTATTAAAAGACTCTGCTGGTAAGTTGATAATGTTCCTACTCTGCTAGTAAATGTTTAACTTTACGACCATCTGTTTTTTTGCTTTGTCTGAAGTTTTCCCTTTAGCACTTGTATTCAATGTTCATGGTTATTTCTAAAAAAAAAAAATTCTTCCAAAAAAAAGGATTGATTCAAATGGATAGCTGCTGGTTTGGCAATCTTGTGGTTTTGACTATTGCTGCTGCTCAGCAGCAATAGATTTTTGGTTTTTGAACCCTGAATATAGTACAAGTACATATATATACGTATTTATTATCTATATTCTTGCACAACCCTTCACCCATAATGCATACTGTGTATGCTTGCTAACAATGTATATAATGTTATTTAAACTCTATTTTTAAAACACTTTTTTCTTATTGATATCTCTCTTAAATTGTTGCTCTCCTTCTGTCATCTGTATCTGAGCTGTTGTAACGCACAAATTTCCCTATTGTGGGATCAATAAAGTTTTATCTTATCTCATCTTATTTTCTAACTTTATTGTATTCAGCTGAACCATGTGGGGGGGGGGTGTTGCTTACTATGAAGGTATTTGGGGACGGCACAGGTCTGGCATTCATCGTTGCCTGGTCCTTCACATGAGTAACAGTGCCGATGGCAACCCATGCAGGTGAACTGGTCGTCGTGTAGGTAGGTCCTTGGTGGGCAGTCTGTGTCACCTGTCACACCACACAGCAGAGTGTTTGGATCCAGCACAAGACCCCTCTCGCACTGGGTGCACTGGTTAGCTTCTGGTCCAGAGCAGCTCATACAGGTCTGGTGGCACTCTGCACAGACAAATAAACCAGACTGCATCATTCATAGTGTGTGACTATATAACACGATCTGCAGCTGTCGCAGTTTTACATGTATCTGATTTATTACTTAGTTGGTAACAGTCAAGTTTTCATTCTAGCTGTAAATGTTATCTTTATTGCTTTTTTATAAGTTTATCTCTTTGACCATCTGCACTTTTCTGACAAATGTCATTATCTGAATTCACCAGCCACTTTTCCCCATCTTAATGGATTTGTTTCTCTGTGTTTTTGTGTTAATTTTATTTTATTTTATTTACTTTTTAATTATTTTTGTGATATTTTTGTTCTGTGACAAGTCATAGAAACTACTTTCTATTTCTTAACAGGTGATAGATAGACTAGTTTAAATGAAGTTTCTATAGGTGAAATGCTCGTGTACATAGACAATGGGAAATGATACAAGCAATTTTTATAAGAACAGTGCCATATAAAACATGGTCATAGAACTAAATTACTCTGCATATTAAACAATACATATCAAGGTCACATCTATTGAGAGGCTCACCTTGACACTCCATAGCTTCAGTTTCGTAGTAAGTGCTGATGGGACAGTCTTTAGAGCATGTACCCTTGTATAGTTTGGGGCTAAACGTCGAGCAAGTCTCACAGTCATCTGCCAGGGGCCCTGAACAGCTGCCACAGGTAGGGTGGCACTGACTGCAGAGGCCTTCATCCATGTCTTCATAATAGCCCATAGGACAACTAGCCTTACATGCACCGTTCAGCATCAGGTAGAGGAAACTACATTCTAAAATGACATGGAGGAGGGTTGTTAAGAGTTGTAACAAAAGATTTTGGGATGTGATATAATCTCTTGCTATTTATGTCAAAACGAGATCCACTTTTTATACTCTTCCTCTTAAAGCTGCTGCATACAGCTGTCTAAAAACTCACTGAAACAGGTCCTGTCATCTGAGCAAACGTCACAGTGGAGGGGGCAGCGTCTGCAGGTGCCATCATCTGCAGGGTATGCCCGGACAGAACAGTTGAGCCTGCACATACCACTCTCTAGGTAGTAGCCATCAGCACAGGACAGACACTGGGACCTGATCCCATCACATGTTAGACAAGAGCTATCACAGGCTTCACATGATCCGTCTGACGTCTCAAAGAAACCTCTGAAATTAGTCAGGAGAGTTGTTAAGGAATAAAGAGGTGAACACAACAATAAAGAACAAAACATCATTACAAAAGTCTTGAAAGTCTTTTGTTATTTTACTGCTTAGCTTTAGCTTACTCTGGGCAATTTGACAAGCACCGCCCCTGGTGAAGAAAAAGTTTATAGCTGCTTTTGGAACAGCTGATGCAGTTATCACTTGTGTCCACACAGGCCTCACAGTTTGGAGAGCAGTCCTCACACATCTGAGTGGCAAAGTTTGCATAGGAGCCAGATGGACACTGTGTTACACAAGAGCTGTCCTGATCCAGGAAATATCCTGTGTCACAACAATGGACACAAAGCTATGCAATAAGAACTGGGACAATGTAAGATTTTATTTCCTTGAGTGAGGAATGCAAATATTTATACCTTTAAAACAAGAAGAACAATCTAAAGCTTGTGGGCCGAAGCAGGTCTTACAGGAATCATCACAGGTGTGGCATTCACCATATTTGCCTGAAATCAAAACAATAAAGAGAGGAACTATATCCTTGTACAACATCAAAAGGTAACATTTTGAAAAGCAAATAGAGGTACAAAGTCCTGTAAAACCTGACCTTTGATTTAAAAAAAATTTGTTTCACTCCACCCCTTTTCTCCACCTTTAGAGGGAAGCATATCAAGCTACACGCTAAGGTTCGTTTCTGAGGCACAGATGATGGGAGGTGATGAGAGAAAAAGGGCTTAGGGCCACCAATAAAATTTGAAAGTCACTGAGCTCATCACGGATCATAAGACAAACACTGAAATTAATTTTATCTGTGTATGGCTAACAATAACCGTTAGTGACGTACACTGACATTGCAAATGTACAACATAATTATTCTTAAAATGCAAAGTAATGCTTTGGGGTTACAAAACCAACAATTGATGTCAGTTGGAAATTTCAAAAAATGCAGGGATATGAGGATGTTATAAAGGTAACTTAATGGGGTAGATCAAATCAATTCCAAGTCAATGATCAACTTGATATGGTTGAAAACTGTGGGTGTCATTATTCCGATGCAGTTCACAGGCACCAAAAGGAGGAGCAAATGGAGATCCTTTTGCCTGAGGCAGAGGAGCATTTTGAAAGTGCTCCACTAAAATGGCTCTTGAATGAAACATGACAGAGGACATCTGCAGCAGGGTGACACAGTAAGTACGAGACTGTCTTTTAACCTAGAGGTTCTTCAGCGGGGTTCAAGCCCTTGACTCTGTCTGAAGAAAGTGTCCACCATGCTAAAGAGTCCTAAAGCCAGCCCTTTTGAACTCCTATGGGAGGTCAGCAGAGGTTAGATTTTACAATCTTTTACAATTTTACAATTTTACAATGTCCCTGTAAAATTCTGGGGACGTAGTACTGATCTCTGCTGACCTCTCAAGGGAAAAGAATGATTTCCATCGGGACATCAACCAGCCAAGCGCTGTGTTATTCAGTATGATCTGGGACTTAAGTGTCACCTGATATTAATTTACTCACTTTGTTTTGTTGTAAAACAGTACAATCACATTGGACTCACCAGCCTGTAAAGCTGATTATCTCTAAAAATAAAAACTACGAAAAATGACCAAACTCACAGCCATAAATTAGGGCTCATCACGGTTGTTCCTCTTACCATCATAGTACTGTCCCAACGGGCAGTTAACAAGAGGACACTGTCCATGCAGAGAAGGGTTCCCACTAAGGCAGAGGTCGCAGTCTGTCGAACGAGGTCCATGGCATGTCTGGCATGAGCTGTGGCAAAGCTTGCAGCGCCACCCAGTGGTGTCACTGAAGGTCTGCTGTGGGCACTGTTTAATACACTCACCTCCTGAAAGTGCAAAGCAAAGCAGTACAGAAAGGAAATGTCATTATTTCCAAAACAAACCTCATTTGTATTAGCAATTAGTCGTCTAAAGAAACTTGTATAGAAAAATTAGTAGATAATACCTACGTAGTACTTGCTCTCTTTTAAACCTGTATTTATTCAGGGAGGTTTCATTGAAAACCAAGTTATCTTTTGTAGGAATGCCCTGATCCTTAATTATATATATTATATTATATATATATATTATTATATTATAATTTCAAGATGGTGCCAGTAAGAAGTTATTTGCAAAACACCAGGTTTAGCATTAGTGCACTTGGGTTTTAAGTGGCTGATTAGCTCTCATTAAAGATTCCCTGACTGGTCTTTTATTCTCTCTCCAAATTCCATCCAAATGTTCAGGCACAACACAATGACCTAGATCCTTTAGAACAGCACCTCCTAGCTGAAGAGGAGAGAATAAGCTCACTGTCCATTATTATACAATGTACCTTACATTTCAGTGAAACATGGACCTATGTAACTATGTACATATTAGAATAAAATAAAATTGACAGTGTTATTGCTTATTTTAATTCCTACAGGCTTAATTTATGACCTTAAAGCTTCTGAGAAGTATATAGAGAACAAAACCTGACAACACAAACTAAGTTCCTTGTTTGCATAAAGCATACATTTGCATATCTCATGTTACAGGTTTGCTGACATGTCTGTGGTTTGCAATCCAAATAAGGACTCAATAGTGCAATATTCAGTATTTAACAAGATGATTATTTACTTTTACACACTGTGATAAAACACTGTATCAAACACAAACCCTGCTAGCACTGTATAGGTCACAGCTGTCATTTTGGTATGCTATGTTGAAAAAAATATGCTCAGAAATGGTCAGTCTTTTGCTGCCATTACCATTGAGGAAGTATCCAGGCTGGCAGGCGAGGCAGTGTGTGTTACTCCTGCAATCTGTGCATGGCAGTGGACAGGACAGGCACACACCCCTGCCCCAGTCTTCATAGGTATTCTGAGGGCAATGCCTGCGACACTGGTGTCTGAAACTGTTAACCAAAAAAAAGGGTTAGTTCAAAACTGAAACCAAAAACAAAAGTGTTTATTAACAAAAGGGTTAACATAAGCCTGCAGAACACAGCTATTGAAATATCAAAGACATGATGATAACTGCTGCGGTTTAATGAGACTTTCAAAGCTTCACAGGGAATGATGTTGCGGCAGGAAGCTTTTGCCCACATGGGTGAGTCTTGATGAAATGAAACTAGGAAAAAGACAAAATACACCACATGCAAGAGGCAAAGTCAACATGCACTGTGTCAGTACACAGTATACCTGCAGCTGTATTGTTGACTTCAATAAGTCCTCGGCCAAAAGGTACGATCAATCAAACATCAGTAAGGACAGTACAGAGACGAAAACATAATGTAGGCTTTTCTCCAAGCTTATCGTGGTTCTGTTCTCCTCTAAAGGCAGAAACTTAATTGGTGTTTTATTTGTAGCCCAGAGACATGAGTAGATTTCTGTCATTAACCTGTCCCATTAGTCCTTCGGGGCTCAACTGAGCTATTAAACATGAGACAGCTGTCCTAAAAAAAAACCTGGCCTAAAGGAGCTGAGATATTGAGTGGCAAAGATGTCACACATAAAACATCACAAGAAGGGTTGCTCCTACTTTACAGGCTTACTACGCTGAATAAAACAAGTTAAAAAGCAATAAGCCATGAGCTTATATAATAAAACATCCACTGCTTGCTCCTCTGCCACCTCCCTGCATGACCTCTGACCGCTGACAGCTCAAGAACCTCTTCCTATTGCTTTGCTGTTGGTTTGGCGCTAAGATGCAGTAGTTGTTTGAGAAGGAACAGCTGGAGGCGCCACACTGCATCCATCAGCTCACTCACAATAGCAGCTGGTGCAGAGCAGGCCCTGTTTCTGGCCTGGAAACAGTGCATTTCTTAAGAATCTGCGGGATGTTTAAGAATCCCTCTGTGCAAATATTAGACTATCCATTCCAGAAGAAAGCATCAGCATTTCCAAAGCAACTTTTGTTTGGGGCTGTTACTACTTAAATGAGTTAACAAAGCTGGAAATGTGCTGTAGGTAATCCCTAAAGCTAGGACAGCCTGAGAAAATAGATGTATGCAGCATATTAGAAGTGAATTGCAGAAATTTTTTTTGGCTTAGCTGCACTCGGTCCCTTAGAGAGGACGGTAAATGTCAATAAATACCAAGCATCCATCATGCTGTGATTCTTCCAATGTTCAGTTTCATGCAAGTCCCGCAGATTCACAGTTATGCCAAAGGTGTCTAACGTTAACATTTCATCACTGCTTGAAAAACTTTCATGGCAGTTTTTCTTAAAGTGCTGGAAACTGTCACAATCTGTCACAGAGAGGCTTTTCCTCCAGTTAATGTCAACCCCATGCTCTACTGGGTTGTTTTTTTATCAGTGTTTGCCTTAAATGGTAGATGTCATAAGAACTGCAGCCACAGAAATGTACCCAGACCACTCAACATTCTAATTTTCTAAAACAATTACTATTAGAGATAAAGTAAGACAAGCAGATTCACAGAAGAAGAACACGTCTCTGCACGTATGCAACAGCAGTAAGAGGAGGTAAGTTCAGTAAAGCAATGGATTTTCCTTCAAACCTACTCTGCTGATTCACACAAGCAGCCTGTGAAATCAAGCTGATGCACCCTACATAATCACACCTGTTACGGACAATACTTTCCACCTGTACCTGCTCTCTTTCTCCTCTCTTGTCCTCTATGTATCGCATGCACCATAAAAACACTCTCTGTTAAGTGTCTCTGTGAAGCAAACCACTCTTCTGTGCTTCAGACCAGGCTCAGGTAACAGTGTGTGGCTCGGACTAGGAGGTAACTTGACTCACACAGTACCTGGAGGCCTAAACTCGGGGGGAAAAGTACACAATTGAAGGTCTGTTCTAGCTCTGCAACCTGTGCTACCCACTGAGTCCAACTGATACTCTGGTGTTAACAGAAACACAGGTGAAATTAAGTTTCATGGAAAATAAAGAAAAATTAAGCTGATTCTGCAATCCAAAATATGGAAATGTATATTAACCCACATACTGACAATTGATTTACAGCGTTTATCTAGCAAGGCAGTGGCAGTGTAAAAAAAAAGAAAGGTCATTTTAAGGTTAATTATATTTGGTGGAACATTTTTGTGCATAATTCAAATCTTCTGGAAAAAAGGTCTGAATAAATCAATGGACCACACAGAATTATGTTGACTTTAACTCAGCAACGACAAAGATTAATTTAGTGTTTTAATTGTTGATGAATTGACAAACAATTTGAATTATTATTAAGAATATGATGGTCAAATTGATCAAATATTATTGTCAGAGTTAGTGTTCTTTTAAATGGATTCGATTTCATAGCAGTTGACACAGGGAGCAAGAAAAGCCAACTTTTCAAAGGATCATAATAAAATGATTTAAAAAACTTACAGAAAGTAACCATCAACACAGCTGTTGCAGATCTCGGAGTCTTCTGTGTACAAATGACAAAAGGTTATTAATCACAATTCATGTAGGTGAGCAAACTTAATGCAGTAAAGGCTAAATTAATGTTGTGCTGCAACTAACTTCAGGGTACAAATAGTATGGTTCTCATACAATAACCATGTGACTCACCTGTGGAACACGTTTTGCAACCCACCTCACAGTCAATGCACTCTCCTGTATCAGGGTCCTGCACCTGACCTACAAAAAAAAGACCCAGCAACAAGCCAAAAGACTGCCTCAGTGTCTTTTTCTTAAGGTATGTACAGCAAACTTAGATACTCTGCCTTATATTCACATTACCGATGTCACAGGATGCCGTTTGGCAGACCCCATTCTGAAGTTTGTAGTGTTCTCGACATTTGGCACATATGGTGCCATCTGTGCAGAGTTCACAATTGGCTATGCATGGCAGGCAGGCATAGTGACCCCTGTCAGGATAGAGCCCCCGGGGGCAGTGTGTCCGACAGCGACCTTGGTAGAGGAAACGCTCCTGTCCATCTTCATCTGAGGAGAAGGAGGACGACACAGAGGAATTGTTAACATAAATTCTTCTCTGTTTTGAGTAGTCTAATGAAGATGCCATTAGCCATACGGAACTCACGCCAGGAAACACTGTCTCCAAAAATCTGGACTGTTCTGAAAGTGAAAATCAATGAGCGTCTAATAATAAATACAGAGTGAGTGTAAAATGGGTCTGATTATTACACGGGATGAAAGAGAGATGAAAGGACATGCTGCCAACTGTGTGAAAGTTCAGTGCCTTTAGCAAATTACAGCATTAACACACACTGCAGATATCAAAATAGGTGGATCACAAGGAGAAAGATGTCATGTGTCTTAACAAGTGAGACAGTGGTTATTATTAGGAAACTGGGGATTCATACATCTAGATTATTGACCAAAAAAGTGAAAAGTTGCAGAACAAATAGCAGTCAAAGCCATGTATAAAATAAGAACTGGTGGCTGCAGACAAGCAAGTGGACTGTAGCAGTTGTCAACCGATATGTGTTTCTCAGTTTCAAATGCCAATAACCGGAGAGGAGGGTGGCCAGTGGCCAATACCAAGCAAGCAAAAGTCATAGTTTAATTATATCATGCACATTACAGTTTAATATGCATGGCCATCTTAGCTAGTAACATGTTTTATTTGGAAGTACTACGAATGAATGAAATAGAAAATTATGCTTTACGTTTCAGAACTTGACTGGCATTTAAGGGAGAGGGGGTGCAGTTTGTTAGAGGCAACAACATTATTTGACATTATTCTATGTATTCTCACATAAAATATATACAACACTAGTAGCCAGTAATGTTTTTAGATTAAAATTGCTTATTTGAAATGGTAGAAATATGTCAACATTTGGAAAAAGATAATTGCACCAGAGGTAATATAGGCAAATGTTTACAGCAGGTTGACTAAGAGTTAGAGTCCAGGGCTTGAAATTTGGGAATGCTAATATTGTTTCACAGCAACCACACTGACAAGGCTGCCTGCTGATGTCTCTGCAGTCATTTTTTGTTTAATGCAGACATCAGCTGATGCCGATTATATCAAAATGCCGGATAAGCGCTGGATGATTAATCGGTCTATCACTAGATTGTAGGCCTACAAATAACATATCACAGTGTGAGATCACTTCCTGACTGATGATGCTTCAACTTATGTAAACAAGGGCGATCAGACGCAGATGAGAGACCAGAGCTGTGGACAGAGATAGAGTCTTGTGTTGGCCCTGATGATTAATACTCTGCCACCTGCCACTAGCCTAGCTGTGACACCTGAGGCTTCTCTGAAAGCAGCTGAGTAACAGCATTGTCTCATCTGCTCAGCGCTGCACAGAAGATGTGTGAGACAGGGAGGAGAGGGGCAACAAGCTGCTGCTGCCTTTCTAACCCTTTCACTTCCCTCAACCTCAGCACACACAGAGATATGGCTTCTGTGTAACAACAAACAGAGCACAAATACTATGGCTGAGGCTTCTAGTATTTCTAGTATTTTCCCACTAAATATTTCATAGATATAAACACAGAGAACAAATGCTAATTACTGTATAATCAGTGAACACAACAAAAATCATCTGCAGCAAAGTACATTAAAATCCAGTCAGTAAAAACCAATGCACGACTGCAGAAATGCCCAAATGCATTCATCTGAAGAACAGGGGAGGTGTGTGAGGGAAAGAAACAGAGAGACTTGCAGGTTTTGCAGGTTAAGCTCAGCAGACTGCAACAGTAATACTTGTAGCCCAAGGGGATATTTTTTTTCCTTTCACTTGGATTAACAAAGGCCCCATTCTGACGTGATCAGATTACACTGAAAACTCTGGAGAAAAATGGTCACACCTTAATTTCTAACCTATTTTGAAGGTGCCCTGTGACAGAAAAATCGACAAATTTTGCAGTCAATCTCTGACTGATTAACAAGAGTAAATGGTAAACCACAGCTGAAAGCTCCTCCTTCAATTCAAAGGCCTTTTAACAACTTTGCTTCGGTAAACATTAAACAGTGCTGCTTTGAAAAGAACAAAAAAAAACCCCATCCACCTCCCTGCATTATTGAGTTTCGAGAGCCAAAACAAGGAAATCAAATCAGAGGAATTCTTTCTGCCAATGGCAAGCAATTTAGTGTTCATATTTGCATATTTCATACAGAAATTATGAGAAATGCATATGTGAAATTATTCAAATGATGGCAAAAATGTTGATGCTTCAGTTGTTGTTGGTGTACATGCATAAATTAGATTATGCAAAACATTACATCCCCTCTCAGGGTAAACTAAGTGCATCATGTTGTGACAATGAAATAATAAGGTCATACATACTGTATTTTGGCCTTTTCTATCCATGAAATTAGACTGTGTTTGTATGGAAAATCGAACTCACCAACTCCACAGGTAGTGCATTCATAGAGCTCATGCCCGGCGCACTCGGAGCAGGTGGGATGACAGAGGACACACTGGTTCTTCAGCAGAAACTGTCCACTCGGACAGGAAGACGAGGGTTTACATCCAATAAATCCGACACCGCAGAGGCAGATGAGAAACGCGGCGAAGGACCTCATGGTCGTGCAGTGAGGACTTTTCACTGGAAGCGAGAAAACACAGCAAACAGTGAGGTCTGTCTCCAAAGACGCAGTGCCCGTGTGCAGCAGGTACGCCGGCAGATCGATATGAGGCTGTGTGAACAGCAGCCCAGAAATAACTTGCTGGACCAGTTCGTTCAAGTGAGACACACCGGACAATGAGCGTGGACTGCGGTCAGCATTTAGCAAAACCAAAGAGAGAACCACCCAGTCTCTCAGACCAAATGGTCAGATAGGCAGACTTAATAGACAATCACATCAAACAAATGCACACAAGGCATTTTTTGAGAGTGTCTGTTTGGTGTTTAAAAGTTTAAAACCAGAATTTAATACTTGAATTTAATACTGTTAATACATTTCTAAGAAAAAATTAGAAACAATAAGGTGTCCATTGTCAGATATATTTATACCATAAAACGCCACAGGTGTCAGGATTTACTCTTTGCAACAATAGCAATTTAGCTAACATATAATGTTAGCTTAAATAAAAAAGCTAAAACAGGGTTCATATTTCTACTGGTCAAGATTAAGTTTTGTGGTTTTGAGATTAAATTGGAAAAGAAATCGAAATTCAGAAGAAAAAACAGATCATAAGTCATTATAAGACTATTTTGTGCATTACATTATAATTATTACAATAATGTTTAACTGCTTGTTGCTTAAATTATTTAAAGTACTCTTACCCATAATTGTGGTCTAAAGCTCAATGATAAAAATTCACTCAGCTCAAACATTTGTTTTACTCTACAATTTAAAAATATTGTCTTGTTTTTTTGTTTGAGTCTAAAGCCACCAGACGCCATGTATGCCTTAAAAAAACTCAGGTTGAAGTGGTATTTATTTTTGTGAAGACACAGCGGCCTCTAGCGGCACCTCGCCCGAAGTGTATCCGAGGGCGTGTGCCAAATCTCTTCACCGGCTAACGTCACGCGGCTGTCGGAGGAGGCGTGGCTTTGTTCTACCGCAGCGGAGAAATATGACATGGGGATGAGCGAGAGAGAGAGAGAGAGAGAGAGAGCGAGAGAGCGAGCGAGCGAGAGAGAGAGAGAGAGAGAGAGAGAGAGAGAGAGAGAGAGAGACAGCCTGATAGGAATTAACGGTTCGTCAGAGGTCTGGACTGAAAAACCTGAGGATGGGGAGTAATGACTGAAAACAGAACGGTAAGAGACAGACATGTTTCTGATTTTTTTTTCTTTTTTAAACCACACACACACACAGCGCGACAAGACGATTCATGGCTCATTTGATAGTGAACACAATAGGCTACCACTGCAGACAGGTGCACCTGCCTTTATGCGAGTACGTGCCTCGATGCATTCAACTTCAGGTTCCGTGCGAATACCTTTTTATTTTAGGTCGGAGGATAAATGCATCGAGGCCACAAATCTCATCGAGAGGTTTGGGATGAGACGTGAGAGTCTCTGAGTTAAATGCTGTAAACATGGATGTGGTCTTGAATCTGTATGCTTAGTCACAGACCTTTGTGATGTGGGAACATACAGTTAGCAATGTAATACATCCGAGACAGCTGAGCATAACCTATTTTGATAAAACAAACAAACTGCCTGTTAGCTTTATGAGGCTTTAAAGCCTTAAAGGCTATGCTTTTTTTTAAAAACAGAAATAGAATTATTATCACCACAGTGTATTTTGGGCCAGATGGCATACAGTAACATGTAGATGGTGATGAAATACACAACAGCTGTATATTTCATAGAGAAAATCACAGCAGATTCACTTTAAGCTATCTGCTCCTCTCGTAATATAGGAAGCCTTGCAATAACTGCAGATAGCACTGCCTAGTCTAATCCTAGTACCCATATACGCTTCTTTTATTGTTGGCCTGGTTCACCATACCCACCAACTACGCCTGCATGTCTGTAAAGATTGTGTGGTCGTAAATTCAAAGCCATGTTTGTGTAAAACCATATACATGTTCTCTGACAAAGACACACATGATAAAACCTTTAATCTGACATTAATAGCAGATTACATTTGTGCTGGGTACGAGACTTTGAAAATAAAGTCTGCAATAGTTTCCTCCTGGTTATTGATAGATGACGATTTACATACAATTAGCTTGTTCGCTGTCTTGCCTTTACAACTTATACAACCTCATATTATTCCTTTAGTGCTTTACTTGGGCTTGTGAGACAGCCAGTTGACAGTAGTCGAGTCTCATTTTGGAGACAGCTTGAGTAGACGGGGCAGAGATAGCCTGCAAAGCTGGGCCCGTGTCTGCCTGGCGAAGCCAGGCCAAGCCAGGCCATGCCAGCTCCACAGAGGGCTTCAGTGCAGCAGGGCACTGGGGAGAGGGCGCTTGGCACCTGATCAGTTACCACAGTGAATTCTGTTCCTGTCACGAGTGTTTAGCTACAGAAAAGCAGAGCAGAGATGACGGTTGTTGTTGAACCCAGTTGGGCTTTCATGTCACTGTGGCAGTGCCGCTTTATCAAACTGACTCTCGACTGATACAGAATGACATTCCTTTGCAAACATCTGTGCCAATTGCTGCATACTTCAAAAACATTAGGAACAAAAGTTACTCCAATAAGCTGTCTTTGTAAAAAAAAAATTGAGGCTGGTTACATTATTCAATAACATTTCAATTTAACATTTATACATATTTTGAATGTAAAAACATGATCACACTAATCCTCATGTGGACCTTGAAAAGAACCTGCAAAGGGAACTTAAATCAACTGTTTCTTTTAAGAAGAATCCCATGTTTTCATGCCTGATTCCCCCAAAGTTTAGTCCTTTTAGAGGAGATGAAATGAGTCAAGTGCCCATGGTAATCATGGCCCAATCACTGCACAGCTTTGAAGTGGGCCCTGTTCTTCAGACATCTCTACAGGTGGGGAAGCAATGTTAAGTGTTCTGTCTGCAGGCAGTGGAAGGTCAGCTAGAGGCCACAGAGGCAGGCAGAGGGGCTCCACTCACACATGAAAGGAGGGGAGGGTGAAAGGGGTCCCGGTCACCCTCCCAGAGTCACTGTACTGTGGTCCTATGCGAGTCTGTGCACCTGCTTTGATCTTGGATACATACATTTAGGGAAATTTGTCTCCCAGACAAGCAAACCCGGTCTCAAATTTGTCTTTGAAAAATGTGGCAATATAAAACATACATTTAAAGCCCGGTGCCGCAAAGCTGTAATAAATCCTCACACCATTTTTTATCTTCATGCATTGGTAAAGGCTTCAAACCGGAATGACTGCAAAAACCATTTAACCATGATTTATGATTTTTTTTTTGGGAGGGTGTGGGGTCTTGATTTGATAGTGTTTTGCAGGCCCAGAGCTTGTGTTTTACATTTGTCTGTTTTTGATGTCTAAATCGTTGAAGGTACACAGCATGGCTTACAACCGTCGCCTGAAGGGACCGTAGAGCTGCAGGTTTCTGATAGGCTGTCCGGATGCCTGGACTTTGGCTTGTTGATATCCTTGTAAATATACTAAAGCCAGAGAATCCTAATTTGAGCCAAAATGCAGAAACCTCGATGGGACTGAAGCAGGACAACGAAGTGGCGACTAGTGTGGCTGACTGTGATAGGCTGCAACACCTGTCAGTCAAGCAAACACTTCCTTAAAAATAGATAGTCCTCTTTGATCCTTAATGCTGTCCTATTTTTTAGGACATTTCCTTAAATATGATCATCGACAGACTTTTTTAAGGTAACAACTTACAGTCATTAAAATAAGTCTGTTTTAAAGCACTTTCAGCGCACACACTAGCCTCAGATTTTAATCGTAATGGGTGATGTTTGACTTAAAAGTAGAAATGAACCTTTTAAAGAAAAATCCAGTCCTTCTTATCTAACACCTAAGTTCTAGTTGTTGAATCTGGATGCTAAAATCCTTTTAACACACAACTCACTATGTCAAACTGTTACATTTCACCAATGGTGTCACATAATAGAGATTCATGAACTGTCACTGTCCATGTGTGAATTTAACTTTTGACTGCAATTAATAGTAAAGTTTATTATAATATTACAGATACTGCCTCTGAAGACTTCAAACCTGATTTGGGTGTTAATTGTTGTGGAGCAGAGTGTGTGTTATTATAGCCATTACGGTGTGGCAGAGATAGCAAACACAAAAGTTCCTATTAACCCTAAAGTTTTGACATTGTTATCTGAGATCGAGCTTTTATTACCACCAAGAATGTGTTATGATCGAGGCTTAGACTGACAACCTCAGACAGAAAAAGAGCACAGGTTGTGTGTTTACTGTGAGACAAACACATCTTCTCCTTTGTGTCTATCCCACTGTGACACATGCAGCAACAGGAGTTGGATGTCATGTTTTGCCAAGAAGATATCCTCCGTGACAGTCATCGCCTGTGTATGCGTAAACATGTGTATATGTGTGTGTGTGTGTGTCAGTGCCTTCTGCACCTAATTGCATTTGTGGTGCCGAGTCTGGGAGCAGCCTGGCTGCTGGAGAGGTCTGCCATTGTTACTCTCCCAACAAGGCCCGATGGGCACAGCCATCCCCTGCCCTGCCTCGAATCAGCAAGGGAGCAGTTTCTAAATCAAACAGAACACTGTTGCACAGGATACCCTTGGTGACTCAATTTAGATTCATGCAGGCCCACAGCGTAGGTCATTTTCATTCATTGAGAAAAAGAGGTCAGGCCTCCTTTTCTCTGCAAAATCCAGCTGCATTTGTTGGAAACTCAGTATATCTCCATTTTGTCGCACAGTTTATTCCCGTAAAGGAAGATGTTAAAAGGGAAATGCAGGTTAGACGCTACCATAAGAAAAGAAGTGCAGCAGCACAAGTGTTCAGCTGTTTCCTACGTCATTTATTCTAGCAAAAAAAAAAACAAATACTCCGCTGTCTGTCACTGTTACTGCCCTTTCTTTCATCTTTACCCTTTGAGATACAATACATCTTGTCAAATGTTCATCGGAACCTGTCAGGAGGAAAATTTGAAAATTTCAGTCATCAAAATATTTCCTCCATCCATTTCGTCTCCTTCCTGCAAGAGGAAGAAGAAATCTGAAATGTCTCTAGAGGGTCAAGAAGTACAGCCCACGTCTTCGCACTATATTTATCTTATGAGTGTTTGCAAGAAAATTATTTTGACGTCACCATTTGTTAACAGTCAAACAGTTGCACATATAATGTACATTCATATGTGGTGAAGGTCTTCTCTGATTATTCACCCTGCAGCTACTTACTCCCACTGCTTTTTTTAAGCCTTTTCATACTCCCATAGGCTTTATGGTTTTTCCCCCACCTACACACTCACTCAACCGTAGGGTCTGACCTCCATGCCAGGTCCTTTATTAATATTTAATTTGGGTTATTGAATAGTTTCAGAATTGACTGTGTATTTGTTAGAGCGAATCAGATATGTTTTTGAATAAATCCTTATTGAAATTTTTATAATTTTCTTGCTAAATGCAGCTTTTGGAAACAGAAGGCAGTATGTCATGCTCAGATTAAGAACTCTGTGGCAGCTGTGCATGTTAACTTTTAAGTACGTTAAGTTAAATATTTAATTCTGGTTTATTTAGCGATAAACCATGTTAATTAGTTGTAACAAATATAACTGTAACAACTTGCAAACGCTGTCGTATCTACTTCAACCAGAAATTACATTTAAATTTGAGGTGCTTAAATATTAATGATCACGGCAGTTACTGAATAGTCAAAGCTGAGTGTGTCATACCTTCCAGAAAAACAGCTTAATTAGCTTTAAACTAACCAATTAAATTTGTACATGTTATAAAACAAAAATCTTCTTTAAAAACAGACCATAATGTAGGCTACACCTGATCAGGAAATCACTTAACCATCCCTGCTGAGTATCCCTTACGCTTAAAAAGGGAGATATTTTTTTATTTATCATCAGACACATTAAAACATAATAAATATTAGTTTCTGTTATTGGTCATAGTATGACACATCTTTCCATCGCAATGCACCAACACCCACGGTGCCTCCCCTGTGGGTGCACATGAGGCCAGGTTGAGCAGGCATTAAAAACAGCAAGTTCAAGTTTTTGTTTCATTTTTTCATTCAAGAGGCCAATAAAATTATATCAAATTTCTAATGTGAGTAAATAACACACACACATCAGATTTCTATTAAATTCAGTCAACTGTTGACTTGTGCCGTGGTCAGGTTTCCTTTAGGGGCACAGTTTTGGTGTCGGAAAAAGTTGGCTGTTGCAGTGAGCATCAGCTGCATTTGGATAATTGTTCAGCCAAACTGACCAGAGCAAATTGCCGGAAGCTCTGTGGCTTAATTCAGGGTAATTTGTGGCTTCCTTCAATAAGGATAAGCGGTGCGTTCTCTCCTGATATTCTGTGTAGTAAGAGTGGGTCAGCATAGTGCTCAAACCATCATTTAGATTTCAGTAGGTCTGGTGGTGCACATTTTTATTTCCTTAGTGTTTAAGTCTTTACAGTTATTAGGAAGCCTAGGGACAGTTGTCTGTTACCTCTGATGAACTATACAATAAATATTCTTTTGTTGTTCAGATTCTTGAATACACATACCTGACATTTTCCCTGTGACTGCAACAAAAACTTCTTTTTCTATCAAAAAGGGTTGAGGAATAACACTAGAATTCAGACTTTATTGTCATCACCAAATAATGCAACCTTTTATATTGCTGGCAGGAGAAGAGTGTTGCATTTTATCTTAATGAACGTCTTTGCAAATGTGCATATCTAATAAACCCAGTGGCACTGTGAGAAGGCCGACTGTCTGTAATTCTGTTCGTTTTGTAAACATGCAAGTTTCTGTTAATTTGAGTAAAACTCGTAGTATGTAATGATTGATTTACATCGTACAAAACCTAAAGTGAATGGCTGCCAGTGGCCTTTCTCACACACTTTTATGGCTCAGTACTGAAGTAACTAATCAATCATAAACAGCACAGAAGTTCCCCATGGCAAACTTTATTGCTGATAAAGTGGCTTGACAGGGTGCATACAAGCAGAGCCTCTGTCCATGTGTTTCTGTGTGTAGTTTAATACGATGGATGTACACAGCTTGTCACAAACAAAGGCAGTAACATCCGTATTGGGACATAATTGGCCTCAATACTGGAACTCAGAAAGTGAACAGCATCGTAATGATCTACACTGGGGAGAAGGAACATACCACTTTAGGAGAGGGGGTGGGATAGTTTAAAGTCAAAGCTAAAATTATTATTTTTCCTGAAAGTGACTACACCCACCTCTTATTTGCCCTTAACCCTCTCCTTTACTTCTTTGCTGCTGCATGTGGACCTCTAGTGGGTCTAAGTACGCCTTGCTAAAGGAAACCCTGAACACAGTTGATGACTAATGGAAGGGCTGGACCCATTGAGTATTCGTAGTCATTGGTAGGGCAGAAAGATATAGACCAGAAATCATATTTCAGTGTTTTTAAGGTAATACAAACAATGCAAGCCACATTTAAGATGTTAAAATAGAGCTTATTGATATAGATGAGATCAAATATCATAATATTTTTAACCAAATACCTTGTTGTTGATATTTTAGCAATAAAGAAAGGCTCACCAATGGTGCTTTTAGAAACTATAAACACAATTATTTTTAATTTTATGATAAAATAATTATCAGTAACATCTAAATAGTAACTAATTAGGGAAAGTCAAATAATAGAAAAGCAAATTCAGTTGTTCAGAAAAGGTTTCACTGTAAGTATAAGTACAATAACTTATTTTAAGGAATGATGAAAAGATATTCAAATTTAAGATAAGATCTAGTTTCATATCACAATATTAATCATATATTAATATATTATCAAGCCACAGTAATTACTAAAAAGTATAAAAGTGATGAACGATCCCCACAGCGTTCTTGTATAATAGCAATACAACTCTTTTTCAATTGAGAAAGCTGCAGTTTCACTGGTTTTAATTTCTTTTTCTTCAGATACTAAATTAAGAATAAGGTCATGTGATTTTGCCCTCTCCACCTACTTGAGTGTGCATGCACAACTGTGCGCACGCCCACACATGCAATAGTGATTCCACTCCGCACAATACAGGTATTGTGAGATGAAGAGTCTGAAATGTAGCAGGTGTCAAAACACTTTCTTTTTTTGTGTTTTCTTTCTTATTTGCTTTGCTGAAGAAATAATGAAATTCTTGTTCCGAGGGGCCTTGTAGGACTTCATAGCTTGCCCATGATTGAAGCAGAATTTCAGTTGAATACAAATAAATCCTTGATATTTCATTAGATCTCACATACTTGTTTGAAAAAGCCACAACTGTAAGTGAGTAAGCCAGCATGACAGTGTGCACTGTTTGCAGTAAATGCTTTTTTTCCTGTTTTTTTTCGTTGTTGTTGTTTATGGTACAAAATGAAGTAATCAGGTTGACAAGAGAACATAAAGTACTGTATATGTGCTTAGCTTAGCTGTATATGTGTGTGCGTGTGTGTGTGTGTGTGTCTTCTTTTTACAGAATAGTAAAATGCGGATTCAGACGTTAAAGCCTAATTTATACATCCATTTGGATTTCATTGTAGAATATGTGCATTAACAGTGAAACCCCACTTATCACTGATATATAGATAATTACAAAAATCAGTCTACTATGATATTCACAGATATATTGAAGAGTAACATGTAGGTTTTTTTAAGCTGGCGAGGACAGTGGAAGCAAGCAAAAGATTCTGTGTGTTCAACACTTAAGAGGACACCCTCCCTCAGCACAAACACCAGCTGGCTGCAGCTAGTTGGTCTGTTTATCTCAAGTGGGATCAGTAGATAAGTATTCTGATAGCAAGCAGTTCGTAATGCCTCTTCTGTGCATATGTAACACCCAGCTTCCATCTCTCTTTCACCATGTCACTAATATACCTGACACTGACTGCACGGTGTGTAATTTATATCCACTGACTGCATACTGTTGATGTTTTTTAACCTATTTTGGCATCTTTAAATCAACAGAAAGTCAGGAACCTTCTGCTTCGGTTAGGTTTTGGTCTCTAGTCACAGCTGTCTGCTTTTGGCGCTTTCTCGAAAAGGGCTCAGTCGAGGAAAAGAAGTATTGGCTGCGGTGGCAGGAGAGCTGGAGGGACTGACATTTTAAGGGGTTATGATCTTGTTCTCTGCCCCTCAGCAACCAGCTCTTTGTTTGGGTCCATGCAGCACACACAGCTGAGCTCTGTTAGAACAAAAGATTTAACTTGACTGTAAGGTCAGACAGAAGAATTATCAGGTCCTTTTTCAGATGGTTTTGTTGCTTGTTGTGCAAATACTGGACACTTTTGGGAGGGCTAATGTCCAACCTGTTATTGTTGGGTCCTTAAATAATCAAAATCACGGATGAAGCAGAAAAAATAAATAATTTTAATGATAAATTTACATCCTGAGCTTCCAAAGTGATGGTTTTTCTAGGAACACTGATGTCCCTCAGGTATATGCACAGTGCAGTGCTCACGCTGTCCACTGCAGCATTAGTTGAAATTTTACTTCAAATATTAATGCAATGATGCATTTAGTTCAAATTGACAACTCTCCACTCCATGCATATGCTGTGCTGGCAGTGTGTGGTGCAGCATTGAGATGCAGAGTGACATTATTGCTTCCAGCAGCATCTTTCCTGCAGCATGAGGGGGGCTGCTGCACAGAAGTCTGGCTTTTTTTTACATTTAGAGAGGGATTAAGAGAAAGAAAGAGAAAGAGAAAGTATTTGTGCATGGCTTGATTACAAACTCTGTTCAGAGGTCAATAGGCAATATATCAGTGTTATCTTGATATTATATTGATTTTTTATATATATTGTAACATGAGTGAGGATATAGATATAGATATGTTATCTTGTGATAGGATATAATTGTTGTATTTAGTTGGTTTTAAAGGCTGTATTTCAGTAAAGGGTTATAATTTTCTGAATCTACTTGACTATTCTAGCTGTTCATATATAGGCCTTAACCTGCTTGGTCATTATATTCATATTACTGATGGTTATTTGTTAATTTTTTTTTTTTGATTATGCTGTCTTCCTGCCTCGCATCCAGCATCAGTAATGTTTGATGGATGAGCAGTAGGTTTAGTCGATCCACTTTCCTTTTGTTGGTCTCTTCTCACCTCTGGAGAAAGGGACTGCGCAGTCTGTTTCTCAGGGTGTCAGGGTGCCTTAAGGTCACAGCTAATCAATGCTGTCTGCAAGTGCAGAAAGTAGGGGGAGTCCCGCTAGTGAACAGAGCATAATGGAGCATAACGTAGAGGAACTCGGCACACTCCCAAATAGTGACCGAAGAGAAAGACAGATATAAATGGAGCTCTCAAAAATCAAAATGGCTCAACTTGATGAGTGGGTGCCCAGGTGAAGAGCACTCGCTTGAATATATCGTCCCGGGCGCTGATTGAAACACGTCATACGTTCCTCAGGCCACCTATAATATAGTCTGGATGTACACACACACGCACACGTTTGCTTCCTCTAAACACTGAGCGATAGCGAGGCACATACACAATCATCACAAGCACAAGCTCGCCATTGTGACTGCAGAAGGAGGAGGAGGAGGAGGTGTAGAGACGGAGACTGACTGACTGACATGAAGGCTGAATAGCAAGTGCTGCCTCCAATCTGCATTGAAATTCACTGATTGAATCCGCTGCTCTCAAGCAAGGACTTTGAAATAGTGGGAGTGCTTAGTTTGTAGTTTGGTGAGACATCATGATATCCCATTACATGAATTTTCCATGCCACTTAACTGTGCTGCGTTATAAAGCACGCTAATGGATTGTGTTGATCATTCAGTAGTGCTGCAAGGTGGAAACGATCTGTATGCCATGAATTGCGTTCATTTGTTTTTCCAAGATTACAATTACGCCAAGTCTAACGTAACAGAATTTTCCTATGAAAATTTATTTTCTGTTTCTGCCTTTATTCATTGAATTACATCAATAATAGCTACAACAACAACAACATTGTTTCTAAACTGTCATCTGGTTTTAGTGTTTCCATATCTTAGTGTATTAAATAGCAAATAACCATTGTTTCAAGAGAACAGGCCTTTTTTTTTTTCCTGGTCATAACTGAGGCTTGACATTTGCGTGTGCACGGACATGTGAGTAAGTGCTGGATAAGAATGAATGCCATCTTTTATTAGCTGTCTTCTGCGTTTTGGCAGCCCTTTGTGGAAGCACTTGCTCTGTTGGCTTAGAGACTGGTAAACACACTGGGGGCACACTGAGCAGTGAACATGCAACGCTTGTTGTTTTCACACACACACACACACACACACACACACATATACACACACATGCTCACACGCAGTCCAGAGACCGGGATCATATGGTGGTTATCTAGCAGTGTTGAACACAGCGGTTTGAGCCTCTGTGCTTGGCCTTGCTAACTGCAGCTCAGCTCACACGCTGCTGATGAAGCCACAGTTGGCACGACGGAGCCGTTTGTCTGAGCCAGAATGTAAGATTTTATTCTCTGCCTGCCATGAAGAATCCAAAATATTCTGTCCAGCAGAGGAGGGATCAGACTCTTTGAGGTTCGAGTGACTTAATTCGTGTTTAATCAACAAGCCCTTAGCCCACATCTCATGTCCTACCCTTGCTGCTGGACAGGTCTCTTGCCACTATTTTGTAAATCGGGCTCAGGCTTCAGGTTTCAGAGGTTGTTTGATTCTCTGGAATAGTGCCACCTGCTATACTGGGAAGCTGTAAAGTGAGCTAAAGGGATGCATTAAACCAGTCACTCAAATCAAATGTCTCGATTGCTGTTCAGCACTTGGGGCCTAAGCACAGGCTGGTGCAAAGGCCCTGTTTTATTGCAAAAAAATGTTATTCTTCTCCCAAATAAATTGCATTGTTGAGGGCTTCAGGATGCTTGAAAAAAACACAGAAAACTTGGCACACACATCAAACGTTGTAAAAAAAATTACACGTCTTTGTTAGGGGAAAATAGTTTGACATTCCCCACGATTACTTTTACCCACATGTTACAAATTTGGGATGCATGTGTATCGTACCTTGAACTACAAACAAGTTTCCAAAACCAAAATACTGAGTAATCTTAAACTTAATGTATAATTTCTTTGTGTCTTTTGGTGTCACATGTTGAACGCAGAAAGTGAACTGTGACTCCTTAGTGCAGTGAACAAAGTGTGAAACTTCTGAACCATGACGATCACTGTGTCCCTTATCGGTGCGAGGGTGCAAAGACCTGTTGAACGCTTCTTACAGCTTTGAGGTGTTATGTTTCTGCACTCTATACCACATTCTGTGGTCATTACATACAATTATAACATACTTTCTTAAGAATTTTTGGCATTTTCAAGAAGTTAGAGGATTTCAGCTATAGATAAAAGATTTGATGCAGTCAAGATCAACGGATGTTTGAAACAGATCATATACACCAATCAATAAAACACATAGTGTGAGAAGTATCTTGAAATATTTCTTATTATTTCTAATTAATATTTCTAATTACCTTCTTGATAATATAAAAAATGTAAATACAGAGAAAAATGCCTTTTACTTACTCCTCATGCAATTAAAGAATGTCTTCCAATTGTGCGTCAGCTGATAAAACAGTGCAAAACCCAAAGATAATAAATTTCCAATTGTACAGTGAAAATTCCCACATTAAAAGTACCACTGGAACCACTGAGTGTTTCTAATTAATTGAATCATGATTTAAGCATTTAATTACTTCTCAAAATTGTCAACTTTCTGTATATCATATAATGCATTTAGTCTAAAATATGTGTTTAGAAGATGTAAAAGTAATCAAATCTGGAAATCCTCTCCTCTCTTAGAAAGGCTTATTTCTACACTTTTTGAGGTTTTAGGTTTCTCTTATTATGTCTCACAGCATAATGTATGCCTGCATGCTGTCTACTGAAAGCAATTGTTGTGGGGATTTTGAAGAGCATTTTGTAAGATGGAGGAAAAAGGTAGCTTACGAGGCAGGTTTATGGAAAGTGGAAACAAAAACAACAGAAATGATAAGAGTCTTGAAATGCATGGAGCATAAATTCATGATATCTAACAATGTGTAAAGGATGGATTTTTTTTTTCCTTGTCAGCAGCAATGTTTTTCTGAGGTACAGCTCGATGCACCTAAGTATACTTTGACATCTGCAAAAACTCACATTTGCAATATACAAAAAAACTCAACTGCAAATGTATCCGCTGCTGTCAAACTCATTTTGCATGTATGGGATTTGCTGCCTGTCCATTTTCCAGTTACAGAGGAGATGCAGTGCAAAGAGAGTGGAAGTGTTTGTACAGTATGTTCACCTCCCACCTGCTGTGTATCTTCCTTGCATGTGGGCGATCACAGCTCACTATGGAGACAATTATCTCAGTTATAACTCATCCTATTACTGTGAAATGGCTACTTACATCATGGACAAACGGACCTTCATGGAAAAAGAAAATCTGCTTAAAACGACAAACAAGCTCCTGTCATTTGGAAAACCACTTGTGCATCATTTTTCCTGTGATGATCTGCATCGCACTCTAAAGTATTCTTAGAGCAAATTCTTCAAATTTTCGTCGCTGAGTCAGTTTACACTTTGTTATAAGCCAACTGTTGTGCTGAGGTTTTTAGAGAAGCTCTAAATAGCCTTAAACACAAAAAAAGGAAGTAGTGGGTGGGGAGCCCCTCTAAAGTGTCAGAAGTGAATTTTGTAGGGTAGTTTTGCATCTATTTATTTTTTGAGATAAAGGTAAAAACAGCTGTGTTTGTAGACTTTTTCCATCCCTTCACACGTTTGCAATAGAAACTGTATTCCCTCTTTTAATTTTCAGCTCTCACACACCCCAACTGAAGGATTCACACAGCTATGTTTATTGTCTTGTGGTGTACGTAAGTCTTGACTGGCTGTTGGTTGATTTAGCACATTGGTAATAGTTTTTATATATAAACATGACACAGACTATATTTTAAGTGTTGCTTGTGTTTTGGTCCATATATTACATAACCTCATGGCGTCTCAGCGCAGTGGATCTGACAGCTCCTCAGGTGGCTAATTGTTAATAGTTTGTTCAGCAAAATGGTTTTGCCTACATCCATATCATGACTGTTATTTGTGAAGAAAATGTATTTTAGCTTGCACATATTAAGTGGGTGTTTTATTTAATATCAGAGCTAACGGCTATATGTGAAGCAAGCTGATTTTTAAAGTAATTTAGGGTAGGTGGATGTCATAGCCTCATAAGCATATAGCTGAAATGTCTGTATTTTAGTGCTATTAAGTGCACAGTTAGGCCAGAGGAGAGTTCAGTGGACCGTCATTCACTGCTGATGATGAAGAAACAAGCCCCGTGTCTCTGTTTTTCACTGTCTCCAAACGGGGCCCTGGTAAATATGAAGGGACTGCGGGCAGAACGCCCAACGGTCAGTGGACCATAGGACGTAAACAATGCAGTGTATGTTTGTGTGACTGCTGTTGTGAGTACAGTAAGGAGAGGACACACAAGTTTTGCTCCGTTCTGTTACTCATTCAGCGCAGTGAAATGGAGGGTTGTAAAGAGAGCAATAATGAAAATGAGGCAGTGGCTGCTTGCAAGGCCACACGTTCATGGTTTGAAACGTTTTTAGTGTTTGTATTGAGACCACAAGATCAAAGAGGCAGCCTGCAGTGAGCGTTCACTGTTCATCTGTGACCCGAACGTACCAGCACACACACTCTGACTATTCACCAGGTGTGAAAACCTACACCATGTTCTCATAATGCTCTTCATGGGCAGCATTGTAAAGTGGTATCTGATAAACGCTAAAATATGTTGGTGCACATTCACTCGTACAGTTTTTTAATTATAAAGTATTTACTTTTTGGAAATTGAATAATTCAGCTAAGGGGGAAGGATTCATACTTTTCAAAAATAGTAGTAAAATAGTTAAAATAAAACATTTACGTTTAAATGTCTCAAAACAACTATCTCTTTGTTGTAAAGTTTGTCGACTTGTGTTCTTACTTTAACCCAAATGGTTTCGATCAAGTTCAAACTCAGAGAAATCTGTAATCATGTAACGGTGTTTTTTGTCGCTTGTTGCCAACCTCAGAGGTAAAACCAGTCAGGGACAGACATTTATGAATAATTGCAACATGAATGAAATTTAATACAATAAAATCAAACTGTCATCAGTGAAACAGATTTTTATCAGCAATAGTGGCTGTTAAATAGTGTAGTAAACTAATCCCATGATCCCACGCTACATAACTGCATTATCAAAGTAAATCTTTTTTATTGTTTTTTTATTGTTTTTTGAGATAAGGAAATCATACAATTCGTTTGAGTAGCCTATGGTCTTAGATATACATAAGTATCTGACCAAATATAAAGACAGAACACCAGCTTCAACAATGCATTGTTGTTATCGTAAAAACCTTTTTTTTTCCTCATTACCCTAAAAGTTACAGTTTTAGACACAATGTTTCTGTCCATCAGCGTCGACATGCTAAGTCTGAATTTATAAAGTAACCGGTAACTACATTTTTATTGTAAAAGAAGTGTGTAAAAAAAGACAAATTCCTCACTTGAAATGTAGTATAGTAAAAGTATAAATTAAAAAATTGAAAAAAACACAAGAAAAGTAAAACAAATTTGGATTATATAGGGTTATGCTAAAGCACTCTAGTAAATGAACTAAGTTAGTTTTCATCAATGCAGAGTAGCCTGAGAGTTTGAGTTTACGATATCAATAAAGTTGACTATCTAAAGCCCAGCTTCTCGTGCTTTTAAGCTGTTAAATTTTTTACTTTTAAGCTTCTTTTCATTCACAAAAAAGTCAAGATTTCCTATTAAGAGGAGATGGCCTCCACTTTAAGAACACAGAAACGGAGGGGCAATGTGGTCAGCGGCACACACTCGAATCAAGCGTTAGTCATGATGCTCGGCTGGCCTTTCATATCGACTGCTACCCAGACAAGCTTTCTATTTTAGAACTTCTGCTAAAATATTATTTAAGAATAGTATTCTCACTTCTACTTGAGGACAATTTTAGTGAGGTAACTTCTGCTTGAGGAGGTTATTCTTGTAATATGTGTTGGCCAAGCTATGGTTTAAGTAGTTGTATCATTATTGTTGGTGGTGGTTCAGGCCAAATAATACCAAAAACCAATTTGAGCCTTTTTAGTAAACAGTCTGTGTAACATGCGGTTAAGTCAGAATCACTGTTTTTTTTTAAATTACACCACAATTCAAGTTACTTAAAGTCATTTCATTGATAAATAGCTGTGGTTTCAAAATAACACAGTGCTGTGGTTAGAGTTGCTGTGATAGATTGTACAAAGAAAGAGGAAAAAATATAGCTGATCAACTTTTTTACACTGTGTGTGTGAATTTTGCATGAAACTAAAGCATGTCCTAGTCGCAGCTATGAGATTCGGGATGCTAACTCCTCTGTGTTTTTGCTAAAAGAGTGGAGAAAGACATTGGCTGGTGTAAGTAGGCAAAATGGCAAAATATGCCCTAGATTTCCACTGTTTTTGAGTGTATGGCTGCCTTCACACTCTTTTCTCACTGTTTCCATGAGTGTTTGCTACCACTCATCACATAATCGCGTCCCTGCCTGCTGCGTCATGCTCGACCAACCTTCTCTGCCTCCACCACCATCAGCATGTTTGTGTTTTTATTACGTAAAAGCAAAGATGGTGAGGCTAACTCTGCACTTTCAGGTTCCCGCGTTTGAGTCACACACACCTGCATCTCGGTGCGAGAACCTGAAAATGTGATTACGTCAAAGGACCTTTAGAAGGTGTAGTTTGCTTTTTAGTTTTGCTTCTACCTAAACGTCAGGGAGTATGAGCTGTTAATGGAAATGTTTATGAGTGTTTAAGAAGAAATGAGGGTGCTGTAGGGATTTTCGAACAGCTGGCAGGCGTTGTTGCGCACATCACAATGCAGATTAAAAGGTACTCAAGTGTGACATTAAGTGATGCAATTTAAAAGAACACTTTTCTTTTAAAAAGGAAGCAAAACCAGGAAATAAGTCTTTGATTTTCAATCAACAGTAACATTTTATATACTTTAAGTCGACAGACACAGTGGTTTCTAAATGACAAATAATGAAAGTAATAGCTGTTAGCTTAACTTTGGATTTGCATATTAACACTGATGCAGTCACAGGTGTGTTTCAGTTGGTTGTTTTACAGCAGCTTCAAATTGAACTCAGTCAATCAGAACTAAAGACCATAACTTTCTGTTTCGGGTTGATAACTTTCAATTTTCATGTGTGTGTCTGTGTTTGTGTGTTTCAGGGTTCTCAGCATCCCCACTGTCTTCCTCTCCTCTACCACCTCTGAAGCCATGGACTAGAGCTGCGTCTGGTCCGGACAATCCCGTGGTCATCAGATGGCTTCTCATCAACCCTCAGCAAAAATACAGAAAGTATGTGTGATACTTAGCAGATGAATGTCGAGTCACAGTCGTCTGTACCGACAGCTGCTGATTGATGCTAAAGGTCGGAGGTTTTCTGTATTTTTAATACCAGTTCCCATAAACCAACAATCAATTGATCCTATTATCAAGAATTGCCTGTGTCAGCAAAAACATGATTTATAACTTTGCTGAAGACCTTCGTTGTGTTCCAAAAACTTTGAAAAACACATAAATACTGCAGCACAGGTTCCTTCATTATGATGGAAAAGGCGCTGCAGTTTATTTCAGGTCAGTCCCAACAAAGCAAATACAACAGTGCAAAAATACTCCAATACTGCTGTGCCTACAGAGTTGAGGCACAGAAGTATTTCAAGCAAAATGTATTGAAATTATTATAAGTATTTGTTATGGATATAGCCTCCACGGTTGTTAAACTGCTAATTACAGTATTACATATGTACACGTTAATGTGGAAATAGTATTTTTATGGAGTTGGTCAAGCTGTAAGTCATTTAAAATATGTTATATACTGCTGGGTGGTTACTTTAACCACAGTGTGTAACATTTTATAAGCTACTCGTATGAGATCGTGCAAAATCTTAATAAGGATAGTAACTATTCACTAAAGCTGTTACATATAAGTACTGTAGTGAAAGGTACAAATTTCTCCCCTGAGGAGTGGTGAAGTAAAATGTCAAAGTAGCATGAACTGGAAATACTCAAGTAAACCACATGAAAGTACCTGTTCTAAAGTCAAGTACTTGAGTAATCAGCTACAATCTAACAGGGCTTTTGTTGCTGTAAATAATAAGTTGTACATGGAAATTAGTATTAAACAGTGACTGAGATAAGTCCCTTCCAAAAACCCTGTTTACTCTTGTTTTAGTACCAAATGTATTAGGCCAGAACCTGTTGTTACCTAATGTCATTTTGTCAGATTTATTGAAAATAAGAAAATTCCACACATCCTTTGTCCTTTTACCTTTTCCTATTCATTTCATTGTTATAATGTCTTTATATTTTGCTGAGGCTGATTCATTATGTGTTTGACAATTATGCAGCTTGTCATTATGATTTACAGGAAGCTGGACAGTCCCCGCTTCCTCAAGCCCACATTGTCTCTATGTCAGACAAAAAAACATGCATCAGGGTGTTTCTGAGTCATAATTGCCTCCCACAGGGAAAGTGATCTGAATAGGGCTGTTCTTAAGGGAAAAGATGAGGTCACGACCTCTAATATTTAGCTATTTCTGTGTTTCGCTACACACCGCTGGGCTCAAAGCTTTTTGCCCTGCAAAGCAATATTATGATTCTCTCTTGATGGGCAGCCTATTATTCTGCGTGGAGTTAAGTGTCCCCCCCAGAGAGTGTAATTATGTGCACATATGTCGTCTCTTTGGTCCTCAGAGAGAGCGAAATACCTCACAGACTGACTTTGAGCCTTTTAAATTTCCTGTTTTCAAAACAAGTAAGCTTTCCTTTATTATAAACAAACGTTCAAGTGACGTCTCAGAAAAAAAAGTACCAAGAAAGAGGAAACAGCCTTCATCAGTGGGGCATTTTGTTTCATCTTTAATCTGATAATCTGATGACATAACTTGAATCAACCATATTCTCACGATCTCTGACAAAACTTTGATCGTAACTGCGCCGACTGACCGCCCTGTGCTTCCTGTGTGCTTCGATCCTTTCAGTACAACAATGCAACACAATGCAAATGGCTGACAGTAACTAGGTCAGCTAAACTACAGCTTAAGTGCAGCTTTGACTCATTAATAATGCATATGATAAAGACTAAAGTTGCTGGGTCTTGAGCAAAGATATTTCTCTCTCTGATGCCGACAATCAAGCAGCGTTCAGTCATCTTTTTTTTCTCATGAGCCTTTTAATTTTTTTTTTTTTTGTCCTGTGATAAAACAGGCCAAGAGGAGATTTCTGAGATTGTTCTGTCACGGTTAGTAAAAAATATGCCATGATGTCCTGTTCATCCTTCTGTCAGAGTAATCCACTAATATTCCTGAGCCTCAGAAACAGGAAACAACAGGGTTTGTGTTGCGTCAGCTCTATTTTTTGTCTGCTGCTTCACAACACTGACTCAAAACCTGATGGACAGTCGTGTCATGTGGTACGCTGACACTTCAGGCTCAGGGCTGTGGGCAGAGTATCTGAATGTCTCCGGCATGCACTGACACTCCTCTGTGGGTCAGAGCTGCAGACCCGAGCAGCCGTCACAGCTGCCGGTTCGACATACAGAAGGCCCCGGTGTCAGAGCTGCAAACCTGTGGGGGTGTGTTTCTTTACTGACAATGCTCCGAGCTCCGTTCCTCTGTCACCCACACAGCCTCAAGTGGAATGAAAGCTATGCGAGATCTCATTCATTCCATGGGCCGAGGGAGTGAACGCGCGTGCATCTTAGAAGTGTTGTTTATCTCCTAACAAGGAAATATTTGATGATCATTAGAGCCCACCTGCTATATTGCCTCGTTCTTTAGCAAGGATCATTAAAAAATAACATCACACTGAATCGTCCAGCTCACAAACAGTTGCCAGGCATCCATCTTTGCTGTCCAGCTCCGAGTACTGATGTGATTTAAGATACTGGATCATACCCAGAAACCCCTGGTTGACACTCAGTAGCAGGAAGACAGTTAGTGTTGTTATGATCATGGGCGGTGGGCCAAAGGCTTTGGAGATAGGCAGGTGTGTCCTGGACATGACCTCTGGCTGTGTTGTTGATATTACATCTGAGCTGCTGGATATAATGTTATGACTTTTAGCAAGAGCTGGGAGGAGCACAGGGAGTGGAGTGCTATTCACAGTACTATGAACTATCAGCTCTATGAAACATTACACATCAGTACAACCGGGCTGAGACTACAGGCTGGGATTAAAACAAGAGAGAGGGGGCCTTCCACTGATTGTCTTCTCGCAGGGGTTATTGAGAGCACGGTTTCTGAGAGAGCAGTAAAAGCTGTGGTTTTTTAAGGCCCGCTGTGTTTTTTTTCTTCTTGTTTCCAGATGAGAACGTGAAGGCTGGCGTCCACCAAGGCCACCGCTGCACCCTGGGCAGCGCACACACATGATCACATGACTCTGGACATGGACGCGGTCCTGTCAGACTTTGTTCGGTCCACGGGGGCAGAACCAGGTCTGGCAAGAGACCTGCTGGAAGGTAAGAAACCAACCCTGCACCTCCAAGGTCAGAGACCACACTGTTATATCAGCTGTACTTTGTAAATTTCTGGTTTTGATCTGCTGAGGCCTTTTGTGCTGTGGTTTCACTCAAGTGAGCAGAGGAGTGAAAAAAGAAGAGGAGAGGATCTGAGAGAAAAGGAAAAGAAATGAAAGAAAGGAGGGGGTGAGAAGAGTGTGGTTTGCAACAGTGAGCCAGCTTTCTTGCCTCCTCAGTCATTTTTTACTATTTTTTTTTGATTCTCCACTGGCACAAAGCCACAGGGGCATACACACTTGTGACACTAACAGGCACCAAACAAGACACTGCACTCAGACAAAGACAGACGCGGACGTGGATGTCCCATTTCAGTATTAATGCCTGCTGCCTTCTTGCTGGTGTTAGCTTAGTTTTCCAGAGCTGCATCAATCAGCCGCTCTGTGACCCTCTGGTCTGAGTCAGGATGGTGCGAGAGGCAAGCAGAGACACTGAGAGGCAGACAGGGAGATGTGACAGTGATGCAAGTGGTGCTTCCCCCTAGAGGCCAGTTTGTGTATTGTAGAACATGTGTTGATCTGTGTGGTCAAATGTATTGAGCTCTAGGGTGAGAGTTTTTATATTTGTCTGGAAAGGAAAAATAGGTTTATAATCTTATTTTGGTGATTTTGTTAAATTAAAGAAATCAGTTGTATTAGCTATTTTTCTTAAGCTTGCTCAAAAAATGTACTTCTATAGTCCTTGTATGAAAAATCCCATTTAACCATTTCAATTCAAAGACCTTTAATGAGAAAAAGCAAGGAGTTCAGTGAAGCTGCTGTGTTTCCAATAAATCAGGATAAAACATGTTCAGACTGCAGATGAATTTATCAGTGTTCCTTTTGCTGACAACAGCCATTACAAATGAAGGAGCTGCAAAAATGCCCTCCATGCTACAGTAATGGTAGACTGAAGTAAAAGCATTTACAGACCATGCATTAGGTGCTGTCTGAGTGGTTTTTCTGCTGGACCCTGAGTTGAATTCCTGGATTTGTGCAGCTTAAACAGCTGAGTTCCATAAGAAGAATCAGTTTTGCATTGATTGGCGTGAGAGACAGCAGCGATTGTTGGCGGAGCAAGGTTTCATGTTCAGACTCCCGACAATCATCATGTCTGGAAGTCTGGAGGAGAGGGGACAGCTTCCTGCAAGTCTCTTACAAAGAGAGTCCATTAATGGCCCCTGTCTCACAAACATGCTCAGATTACTAGCAGACATCCTGTTTGCAGTTGTAGGCGTTGATGTGAATCTTATAAATACCGTTCTACAGATTCTTCCTGTGGCATCATGAGAAGGCAACGCTGAGTTAAAATAAGACCGAGGCCTGACTTGTGTCTTCTTAGACCTGGAAGGGATCCCTGTTAAGAGGACAGCACCAAGAGCTGTGACAACTGTGTATTTGTGTGTGTGTGTGAGTGTGAGTGTGAGTGTGTCCATGGCTTGCATGTGTTGTGGGAACCTCCTGCATATCAGGATATTGCTGTCACTCTGTTAAAGGATCTGTCTCCTGTCACTGTCTTCATTGTTGTGGCATCAACCTTTATTCTCCTTATGATGCTGCAAGAGTTAGTCAGACAAAGACACTGCACGGCATCCCTGCATATGGGCTTTATGTGCCAGTATAGAGGGGATGCATTGTATTTAAATTTGATATAAATATAAAAATATACAATAATATAAAGCAAGATTATCAAAAATACCAAGAGGATTGATTGTTTTTCTATCAGTTGCTTGTAGGGAATTAGGCATTTCTGCCATATATTCAGGAGACTTTTTCACACGCGCCCCCCTCCTTTCATTGTCCCTGTCACTTTCTGCTAATGTTAGTATATTATGAGTCATCACCATGAGATAACCCTGTTTACCATAAACTGCAGTGGACAGTGTTCTGTTGCGCCAGAAAAACAGTTTTTAATGCGTGGGAAAGCATTCTAATTGTTAAAAAATTCTGGATATTTCCATTGAAAAAGTCTGCAGCAGTTATTTTTGAGTTTTATTCTTAACCTGTAGTCTTTGTTTGTGTCCCGCAGGTAAAAACTGGGACCTCAGTGCTGCTCTAAATGATTATGAGGAGCTCAGGCAGGTCCACACTGCCAACCTGCCGCAGGTCTTCAACGAGGGCCGCTACTACAAACAGCCAGAGACACGTGACACGCCCACCCATGTCAGCAAGATCGACAGGCCGTGTGCTCAGAAGCAGGAGGATAATGCACAAGGTACAATGGCCACCTCAATTCCATTTTATCACCTCACCAGATGTCTTATTTCTTCACTCGCTTCCAACTTATCCACTCACTCATCCCTTCTTCTCCCATCTAGAGAAGCGTCTGTCCCGCGGGATCTCCCATGCCAGCTCTGCTATCGTCTCCCTGGCGCGGCTGCAGGTGGCCAGCGAGTGCACCAGCGAGCAGTTTCCTCTTGAGATGCCCATCTACACATTCCAGCTGCCGGACCTTAGCGTGTACAGCGAGGATTTCAGGAGCTTCATCGAGAGAGATCTCATAGAGCAGTCCACCATGATGGCTCTGGAGCAGGCGGGTGAGAATTGTGGGATGTAATATAATCTAATACATTTCATCTAGTACATCTACTGCTGCCGCTGGTATGAGATATGTAACAGAATCTTATGCATTTCTTTATAAAGAATAAGTGAAATGCAGCACAAAGCAATACCAGTGAGAAATGACAGAGATGAAGAAGGTGAGACTGAGAGTAAGACGGAGAGACAGATCAGATCAGAGAAGCAGCATCATTTGGAAGCAAGACGACAACAGCTAATTCAAAGCCCCGAGGGTCCCAAAGGATTCATCTCCCAGCTGAAGCTTTGAACTAACAGAGAGACGCTAGCTAGTAAAGTTTCAAATCTTCCAGCAGATTTCCCCTGCACAGAGACTGCAGAAAGCCTCCCTCACCTAATTCTGTTCAAAGCCTGGGAACAGTCAACCAAGAGGAACATCAGGACACTTAAATATATTGACCTTCATATTTCTGTATTTTATAAACACATAAGTAATCCCTAAAGTCTTACAAATTGTTTTCAACAGTGTATTCATCAACCAAAAATAGTATCTAATATTGAGTGATATTTGGAGGAATTACAGTCATAAAAAATCTTGATGAAACAAAAATCTGTTATGAACTGAATTCAAATGAATCATTGTTGGACAAACGCCATTAAATACACTAGAAAGTGACAGTAATCTTTGTTTTCAGAAAACTACCTTATATATCCGACATGTGAGAAAAAGGGGAAATGCAGAACAAAAGCATTTGAGCTCGTCTACACTGAGGGGTAAATCAGTCAGAGCCTTTTCTGTGTTTACTGTTGTTAAATAAATGATGGAGTCGGATCACCCCGGGCTCAGAACAGCGAGGCTGCCTGCAGTAAGGCAGCGTGCCGTGCTCAGGGCTGTGAAGCAGTCGTCCCTCCCTCGGGGACGCAGGCAGGGCGGTGATGGAGCAAAAGGGAAGAGGAGGAGTGAGGAAGATATCAGACACTTTTTTTTTTTTAGATGACTGCTGGGTATCTGAGGGTGTGTGCACACATGTGACCTGAGCTAATCATTTCTATCGAGGCTAATTATGCTTGTTGTCTGGTTTGTACTCAGTGGACAGTTTTTTGCCCACTCTGACCACAAACCCAGCACTCATCACCTGAACTTCCTGCTCATCCTCCCCCAGAACCATTAACAATGTGATAAATAATTCAAAATAATATGCTATGAAAGTTTTTCACTGACCTTTGTCTTAAAATTTATGGACTGGAGTTTTATTATTTTGTTCTTCTAAAATCTAAATTAGATTCTCTACAAACCTAAAGCTGTTGTTTGAGTATTTATTTTACTTATAAATGAACAGTTTACTCCTAATTTATTTCGGTAGCTTTTTTTTTTCCTTTTAGATCCCCAGCCAGGCATGAAATAACCATCTTTCTTGAAAAGGTGTCCACCAAAGTTGTTTTTCGTTTTTGTATGTGCCTCTTTTTTGTGTAATTTATTCTGCACTTCATTAAGATGTTGGGCTTGATCAGGAATAAAATTGTGGGCCCAGTGAGACTTTGTATTGAACTTTACAAATAGACTCATTAATCTCCCAGGCAATCTTTTTGTGTGTGTTTCTGAGTAAATTAATAGAGCACTGCACTGACATCAGAATGAAACTAAATGTGCTAAAGTGTGCTCTCACTTTATTTCTCAGTTGTCTGATTTCACATCCTGGTTATTGCATGTTGTTTGTTGTTTATGTGTGTGTGTGTGAATGTGTGTGTGCGTGCAGGTCGTCTGAACTGGTGGTCCACCATGTGCACTAGCTGCAAAAAGCTGCTTCCTCTGGCCACCACAGGGGACGGAAACTGCCTCCTGCATGCTGCCTCTTTAGGTGAGCTTCTCATGCACGCTTCAGAATATTTAACATATGGAACAACCAGACATCTACCAGGATTTCTTGGTGTGGAACAACTGTGCCAGTCGGTCTCACAGCTGTTTAATAACAATGTTAGTGCTGCGTCACAGCTGTTGAATTCAGAGGAGGGAGTAGGAGAGCAAAGGAAGAGAGCAAGGGAGTGAAGGAGGGAAAAAAGTGACCTATACATTGCAGGAAACTGTCAGCTGCAGGGTTCAGGGGATGTTCAGGTCCCTGCTGAAAGAGACTGTTGAGCCCCCAGTGTGAGAACTGCTGGAGCAGCAGAGGTGCCGTCGGGGTTCGAGGCACCAGAGCTGACGTAATCTACACTGACAGTTAGACAACTAAGGCCCTTTGATGAGTGATGAAAGACATTTTTAGACATGAAGTTAAAGAACTGAGGTCATCCCACTGTGATTTTTTTTTTTTTTATAGGTGAAGCTACGAATTTTCACCTCTTGTTTAAGTTATCTTCGTGAAAGGCTGTGTTGCTGTTTTACATGCAGTAAAGATGTTGTTTGTCTGTGTTGATCAGGGATGTGGGGCTTCCATGACAGAGACCTGATGCTGAGGAAATCCCTGTATACCATGATGAAGAGTGGAGCGGAGAGAGATGCTCTGAAGAGGAGGTGGAGGTGGCAGCAGACACAACAGAACAAGGAGGTTAGCACCTTGCATCACCTCAATGAAGAACATCCTTTTTTTCACTGATGTCATGTTAATAAGCCCACGGAGTGCAATAAGGAGACGAGCCACTTGTAACCTTGATTAAAGAGTAATGACTTTAGCTTCCTCACAAGGCCTCACATTTGGATTTTTGCTGCGAGGAAAACAGTTCTCCATGTTACTACATGTGCATTAGTAGCTTTGCTGCTAATACTGTCAAATCCTCCGCACCTCCCATCCCTCCTCTCGGTGTTCAAGGATTAAAGTATTTGCTAATATATTAGACAAATGGTGTCACCAAAGATAGCTCAGACAATGAAGTAGTCCAGATGCTCATGTTTTAATAAATGCCTGAGGCGTCCTGGTGGCCCAGTGATCTGAGGCGCATCCCATGTAAATGCAGCGTCCTCGTTTGAGTTTTGCCAGGGTTGCATGTTATTCACCTTTCTCTAATTATCCATCTATAATTTCCTGTCTTATTATAAACAGTTCATGAACAACAAAAAAAAGACAAAAATATCTGCATGTGTAGATGCATGAAGGTGCAGGAAATAACCTTGTGTTTGCAGATTACAGTAGCAAAAATGAATAATAACAGCTATTTTGTGGGTGAGCATCAGCACGTTCTGATGAGAGTTTCCACCTGTGTGTGTTTGTTGGTGCAGTCAGGACTGGTGTACACCGAGGAGGAGTGGGAGAGAGAGTGGAACGAGCTGCTAAAGTTGGCCTCCAGCGAGCCTCGCACGCACCTCAGCAAAAACGGCAACACCACTGGAGGGTAAGCTGTTCCACACACACATTTATCCCCCCACAAAAAAAAAACCTGCAAGCATGCATGCTCTAAACTAACGATACACAACATATATTGTTGTCCTTCAAGCAGAATCCTGCAAAGTTTGCTCTGTAATCATCATGTAAGACGGTGAGAGGAGAGCAGCAGCAGCAGTGGCGAGCTGTGCTGCTCTCGTCCCACATCACACATTACATCCCTCCTGCTGTGTTTTAATGCCTTGTGCATTGAAACGCTGCAGGAGGCCCACGATTAAAACAAAAGTGACCTTCTCACTAAGATGGATTTGTCAGGGAAACTCATTGTTCCCACTCGGACTGCTGCTCTTTCAGATTACTTCCTTGATTTAGTAACACTGTTGAAGCTCCTGTGTGAGATTGTGCCATCTACTGGCTGCTATCAGTATTAATCATTTCTGCAGCTTCCCCTGAGCTGTGGGTAGCTTTTAACTGCAGCAGGTGACACGATCTGAGCAACCCCACTGTTGCATAAACAACTGTAAAAGTCTCTTTAGCTCAAGCTATAGAGGCAGATCGGAAACTTACTTTGGTTTCGTCCTCCTACTCACAGAAACCTTGTGGTTTGTCTCATGTTTCCATTTTCACTGAAATAAACATACATAACCCCTCAGGTGCACGCTAGATACAGTTTCTAATCTGGTGGAGGAAATAAACAGCAGTGAGACTCATTAAACTCTATGCTGTAGATTGACGTCTTATTTTCTTTTTTTAAATATCATCATAAAAACAGGCCTTGGTTGTCTGCTTCTCGGTGTTTCTGCATTGTTCTTTACATCAATTCACTCTTGTTTCTCTCATGTTGACTTGTCCAGTGTGAAGCCCTCTGTCACTGAAAATATCCCACTAAAGAGCATAATTTGCTCATTTAGTCTGGTGGTTTTAACCTCTCATTGAGTTTGACTGTAATACAGTAATCAGGTTAGGAATGTTTGATGGTCCTAGTGTGCGATGAGCCCCTAAATAGGATGAGTGGGATTCACATATTAAGAGGCTCTTTATTAGAGTGAATCTGGCAGCGTGGCTGTTTGTGTGGCTGACAACTTAATTGTTGCACATCCTCTGGTTCCCCAGTGGTTGCATGCCTGAGAGCTCTGCCTCTGCAATTTTTTTTTCTCTCCGCCTCACCCTCCCTCCATCTTTCCCTCTCCCATTCTCTTTCATTCAAACATGCTTGCAAACAGATGGATCTTTGTACGTTGTCATCCTGGTTTGTTAACAACAACCAGAGGGCAAAATGGATCCATGCGGATCAGATGAGATAATGCGAGTAAATGATTATCAGGAGCGTTTACCATTTTGGCTGCTTTTCGGATCAGTCGTTACCAATTCAGGAAATTGTCATTGTATCCCATGATCCCACATGATCCAAGTGTGTTCTCAATGTTTTGAGGGTTTTTTTTGCAGGGTGGATAACTCTGAGGATCCGGTCTATGAGAGTCTGGAGGAGTTCCATGTGTTTGTGCTGGCCCACGTGTTGCGCAGGCCAATTGTAGTGGTGGCTGACACGATGCTCAGAGACTCAGGAGGAGAAGGTAGACTACCTGTTACTCGCCTCAGTCTGCTTCATTTACGTGAGATAAGCAACAGACTGACTGACACTATATATGTTGTTCTAACTGAATTTGCAGCGTTCGCTCCCATCCCGTTTGGAGGACTCTATCTGCCATTGGAGGTGCCTCCGAGCCGCTGTCACTGCTCCCCTCTGGTCCTGGCCTACGATCAGGCTCACTTCTCTGCGCTGGTGTCCATGGAGCAAAGAGACCAGCAGCGAGAGCAAGGTAAACGACTGACCGGACTGCATCACACAAAACACACCTGGGAAAGCTGTTGTGGATGCTGATGTGGGATGTGACCTTTATCTCGGCCTCCTGCAGTAATGTACTGTAGTCAAGTTAGATGATAGTTAGGCAGTCTTTGCTTTTAAGTGGGTAGATTGCAAGAATGAGGACGAGTGGTCTGCCTGTCCTCCAGGTGAATAATGTATGAGACAGCAGTCTAATTACCTGTGATCCATTATTAAAACAGGCCAGTTGGCAGCAGGAACCAAGGAGTGTCCAACATGGAGGGAAAGTGACTAGCGGGGTCCTTCCTCTTGACTTTTTGAGCAGTGACAAAACCATCGAAGCCTGTATGTTTCTGTACATCCTTACCTTTTTTCTCTAAAGCTGAGCTTAGATCCTTCAAGTAGCTGTGTGTGTGTGTTACTGCATTAACCTCTTTCATAGGACTGTGTGACATGGTGCTGTTGAAAGCATATTGATTGCGTTATGTTGTGGTGAGTGTGTGTTGATTTTCCGTTTTGTTGAGTGACTTGTTTTTGTCTTGTTTTGCCCGTTGAGATGCCAGCGTTCCCACTCCGGATGCGTTGCTTATTCTCGAGGTCAGAGTAATCCTCACATGGAGTTCCTATAATTGACAAATAGAGAGGATCTCCTTGACAACCGGTCTCAGTAGTCACAGCACTCCTCTCCATCTGACTCAGTGGGTGGAACTCACTAGTCATTTGCGTGGGCAGCCAGCCAACTCTGTGTCTTTTTTTTTTCTCACTCTCAAATACAGATAGACTTACGCAAACTGTTTCTTTCTTCCTCTCTTTGTCTTCCTCCTTCTCTTTCGCCTTTCTGAGCGTGTAAGGTCCTATTCTCAGGCCTGTAAACACCAACCTAGTTATTAAGTTTGGAGTACGAGCGCTGCAAACCAGCAGACAGACATGATTACTAACCTGCCATCCCTGCCCTGGAGTCATTCCCTTTAATGCCAGCAGCACATCAAAGCCAGCCAACTCCACAGCCCGTAACTATTCACAATCCCACTCTAATTTGTTTTAGTGGGGCAGAAAGAGAGAGAGAGGAAGGGGGTTTCCCTTTCTGTCCACCAGATGGTGCATATGTCCAAAGAACCTAGCTCAATCACAACACCACTGCATGACTGTACTTTTTTATTCCAGGACACTGTGTCCTGTGACAGGATCAGAGTGGGTTTTGCCTGCAGTCTATGAAAACACTTCCACACAGAGCTTGGTGCAATTGAGTGTTACATGATGAATCAAATTACAAGGCAATGATTCAAATATGTGTGCTGCTCTATAAATGTATTTCTGTATTTTGATGCATGCAAGAAATACATTTTTACATCTTTGTATGATGTTGTTAGATATTTTTTTTGCATTCTTTTTATCTTTTCTGAATATGATTTAAATGTCTGAACAGATGCCAGACAGAGAGGCAGAGGGTCAGACAGACAGATAACAGGCATAATCTTCCACTGCCAATTAGGGCAGAGTGGCCTCAGCCGGCCCCTAAGCCCTGACCACATAACCACATATGGGCAAGGTCCCGGGCCCAGACAAACCAAGCCTCTCCCTTGACAGACAGGCCAGTGTGTGGACGGTTCAGGTGGAGGGTAGCTCTCAGTTTTCCACAGAACAGAGGAGAGCATCCGAGAGGCCATTGGCACCGTGTGTGTTCAGGTGCCAGAGACTGACTTAGAATACTGGCTCTTTCTTCAGCTCTCTGTATGGAAGATTATAGCAAAGTCCAACCCCAGTAACCTGATTCTAAATCACACTGACACATCATGCTACTGCTTCCTTTATGCTCTGCCTGCATGTCTGCGTTAATGTTGGATCATAAAAAAATGACAAGGGAGGAGTGACCGAAGTCAGAGGTTATAGCCAAGGATTAAAATTTCCTCTTTTTTTCCTGCTTTTTACCCAAGAGGACAGTCAAGTGTTTTTTTTGAGGAGAGTAGTCAGGTGAACTCAGATTCCTGTGCACACAGCTATGTTTTCTATCAGCCAACTGCTGCTCACCTGCTGTGTGATAATGACTGGTTCCTCAGTAGACGCTGGCTGCTGGCCACGTCTTTTATCAGCCTGTTTGTGCTCCTGTGGTTAAACAACGTACGAGTGGAACCGGCCCTTGAGAAAACTGGGGATATTTCAAGCTCTGGTCCCAATACCAAAAACACTTCCAGGTTTTCTTTGGCATCCCACCATCAACCCTCTAACGCCCATGTGAATGAAGTAAATGGTCGTCTTTTACACAAAGACCACCTACATAACCGTGCGGTAGAACCATCCAGCTCTGGCAAAGTTTCACTTCTCTATCTATTAAAGACACCCAGTGTATTACACCCCATGTAATCAGCATAATTAAATCAATATGGTGACGATAATTAAAATGCTATTTGTTCTGGTTTAATGTGTTACTTCACATGTGATGCTCTTTAAATCACAACCATAGTTCTGCTGTTAAAATTTGCTGCAAAAAAAAAAAGCTGAGGCTTGTTTATATGCATGACTGCTGTTTACTCTGGTGAATTGAGCCCTTTAAGTCTGCAGCTGTGCAGAGTGACCAAAGTCAGGAATTCAAATTTGTGCATTTTCCAGACAGTACAAATTGTTCTTGAATCACAAAACAGAGGAAACATTGGCTCAGTGTCTCTGCTGTGAACTAAAACCCTCTAATGGGTGACTCTGTCCTCCGTAGAGTGTAAGAGAGGAGAGAGATTTTCTCATGACCCAAGGCATGATGTACCTGACTTTTGAATATGCAAAAACTTAAAAAAAGAGGGGGAAAGATATTAGTTTCCAATAAATTTGTACTTAGATCCACCTCATTTCCAGCAGCTGTTTTCTTGCAGGTTACACCCAGGTTTCCTCCCCCTTCCCCTTTTCTACTTCCCTCTCAAATCAAAGATGCAAACTAACAAATGCGAGGCGGGCTGGCAGTTATGTTGCTGAGTACACAGCTTGCATACCACAGAGGGCTATGATGTCATCCACGCATAAGCTATGGGAATCGGTCATTCAAGGACAACAAAACAAGTCTGCCAACAGGGATAGTAAATACATTACAGCACACTTTAGTCCCCCAGCGCTCAATTGGCAGCGTTGAATCTCTGAATCTGGACTTGGCCCAAATGGGAACAACAGCGCGCACACACACACACACACTCAAGAGAGAAAGGAGGACAGCTGCATCGTGGGAGCCAGGACACCACCTCACAGAAACTCCGCTGCCTGCTGCATGACCCGAGTGGGAACTGAGTGGGAGCTGGTTCACTGTCCTCTGTCTCTGTCTGTCTCCGTGTGTTTTTGTGATTATGACTGATTTTTCTGGGCAGAAGTGCACAAGGAATGACCCCTTTTTTTAAAGAAAACCTCTGTGTTTTTCCTTCCAGTTTTCATCGCTGCCATGCCACTGCTCTCATTACTGTTTGTCTCTGTGGCTACAGGCATTAGTCATAGCAGCTTTTTAAGTAGATGCTGTAAAATGCATTGTAATTTGCAGGCCATGTTGGGAATGTAACTTTTTAAATGTGATGATTGGATGAGAGTTACCCTGTTGAAAATGCAACAAGTAATGTAACTCATTTAATTACCTTACAAACACTTTTTAGCTGGGATTTGAACTCTTTTTTGTTTTGCTTACTGCAGCCACATTAACTTTCTGTAGATTTTTCCTCAGGTTTGACATCAAGCATTTGAATGCTGACAGCATTTTGCACAAACGTTAAAGCCTTTTTCTGATTTCCCAGAGAAAATAATGTTTTATTTCCAGAACTGAAAGGCACTCATGTCTGACAACATGACAGAATCAGGTTGCCTAGAGCAATACCCAGTGATTTGACTGGCAGACGAGAGGAGGTGCAAATTCAAAACCAGAGAACTAATCAAAAACAACACTCAAAACTTGAAGAGCACACTACCAGTAAAGAGAACCTGTCTAGATGTGGAGACAGATACTTGTAAGCCATCCTGCCCTTGATGGTCTTGCAGTCAAATTTTAGCGGTTGTGTTGACATGTTAGCCAAAAGAAGGTTTTGTTGCACAGTGGAAAGACTTTAAGGAACAAAAGTTATATACAACATACAAGCTTTAAACATAATATATTCAGATGTAACACATTTTGAGCATCAGCATATTAATAAGTAACTGTGTTTTAATTACTTCTTTATATAGGTTACTTTATCTGATTACGACAGTCATTATTTTCTAATTAAACTCAGAAACTCTGTTACATGAAACTAGTTACTCCCCAACTCTGTTTAAGGGTATGATGCAAACAGCAACCTTGACATTTTGTAACAGAATTCTGGGCACGCCTGATTGGTTAGCAGCACTTGTTGTGATATATTTACTCAGCCGATGGAATTTGTTTGCTTAGCAACAAATGGTTTCAGATATAAATGAGTGATCATCTTAACAGTGTTAAATGTTCTAATGTGGGTGTGGTTGCTCTTATTCTATGCTCCTTTCCAGAACTCAAGGCATCATCACAATTTATGTCCCATCAGTACATGTTGAATCATATACTTTGCACCCAGATAGAGGTCCTAAAAAAAGAGACAGAAGTTTAAGGATTTAGTCTGATCTGCAGTTTCATCAGGGCCACAGGGGGGGCTGTTGCTGCTGCTGCTGCTGCTGTGTCTCTCCGAAGCCTGTAGAGCAAAGCAGGCGTTTGGCAGTGGGTTGGAACTGATGGGGCAGGGAGGAGACTGTATCTTCCATCTGGGGCTGACAGTGAAGGCTGGACTGTCCTCAGCCTGAACAGCCTGCATCTCTCTGCTGTCATGTGGACAACAACCCCCACACTAGGTAGCCTGAGGAGAGTTGCCATGTGGGCCAGTGGGGTCTAGCTGGTCCTCCTTGCACTCTTGTTTTGAAAGTCAGCCATGCAGTCAGTCACTCACACGTACACGCCCGCACTGTGCAGATACTGTAAGCACGCCTCCCACGAGAGGAAGCCCGGGTGGGTGTCTGTTTTATGTTCTGTGTCCAGTGATTTAAACCTCTTCCTGCTTGTAAATAACTGATCATGTCAGTGTGGTATGAATGAAATTATTGCAGCAATTCTGCTCTTTTTTCTGTACTACTGCGTACAATCACACTGTGTTACAAAATCAAATCATCATGTGCAGCACCGATCGACCACTCACCACTCTGTTCAATGTAAATCTCCTCATGCCAAAGTCAGTTTTAGTCGTAGTAGCAGAAGTCTGGCATATTGCTAAAAATAGGGCAGACAGGTCAAGCAGCACAAGCAGACAGCTCTGTAAGTAACCCTGTGGTTAGCCAAATATACTCGAAAGAGAAAACAGGTTGTAAACATCTCAGTTGTAAACATTCAGGTTCACAGGTCACAGACAGGCTTCTCAGTTCAACTTTGACCCATCAAGCTTGCCGTAGCTGCATGAGCCCAATGTTCTTGGCATCAAGGGATTAATACTGACATTGAAAGTGTACTCACTTTGGTTTTATCCCCAAATAAAGTGGGTTAGATAATCTGGCTGAACTGTTGTTTACAACCTGTAGTATCAGCTAAATCCTTTTTTTTCCTTGCTCTCTTGGACTTTAGCAACCTTTCTGTGTTCTGAGACCTCAGTAATATCTCTGGTGATTGTAATGTTGTCATTGCTGCTAGAGAACATGAAAAACAGCCCTTCTTAAAACTGAAAAGGCCGTTATGTAGTCGTTCATAAACTTTCAATTGTATCCCATGACTTTCTCAGCAGATGGAGTTTGCTCAGTCGTCATGTTATAAATGTATATATTTACCCTCTTTTTTTCTAAAAACTTTAACTATGTCTAATCCATGCTGGTTTAAAATTTTCAATGAAATTCATTTTTAAGATTTTTTGGATATTCCTGCTACATGGTATGTGCTGTATCAGGTGGGATACTTTTGGCTTCCTGGGAGTCAATTTTTTAGCCTAGCAAAACAGTCTTATTACACAGGCCACTTGGTAGCTGTTAATAATACATTATAAAATTCAAAACTCCAAAACAGCTTTGACTCAAGCTGTAACAAACCAGATTTTCTTCAGTGGAAAAGTTATACAAGACTGGTTGCACTTGACAAGGCAGACCAGTACACTCTGAACCAGGACATGAACCAGTCTGTGCTATGAGACGGGCAATGAGGTCAAAGAGACGGTTAGCTTCTTTTATCCAGCTACTTTGTTTTGGTGTGAGTTGCTGAGTTTTGTAGATATCAGCTGTAGAGACGTCTGCCCTTTCTCGATTATAAAGGAGCCAAATGGCACTTGGCTTGTGCTTCTCAAAGTGCCAAACAAATCAATTTGATAAACTCAACAGTGATGTCTCTTTCCAGGAACGTGACCTGACTACTTAAAAAAATCAAAGACCTTGTTGTGATCACAATGCAAAAGAAGGCCTTCATCTACTTATAAATGACTCCTCTACTTGTGGTAGTGTGAGATGTAAACATTAATGGCTTACCAGCTTAGTCAGCTTTCATCCATGAGTAAACACATGCATGCTTTCTTTTGTGCAGTGATGCGGTTGGAAAGAAAAAAGTTTCACAACTGCTGACCACAGCGTCTGTAGATTATCTTGAGTAACTAGGTCATGATTTCTGGAAAGACACATGTCATTGAGTTCACCTTATGTATATTTGGCCCCTGGAGCCCCACAAGTCAGGTGCCATCTAGTTTCATAACATGCAAGAAAAGGCAGATAGCATTGCAGCTAAAATCTCTAAAACTGGAAAAGTCACACCCCAACAGTCTGAATGGATAAAAAAAAACAGGCACGTATTTTTTTGATTTAGGGGTGAATTGTCCCTTTAAAGTTTTTAAGAGCCACAGTCAGCTGAGGTCTTTCTCTGTCTGGATGAATCAGTAAAAGTAGCGCTCACTGGTGGTTGTCACTTTTCTACTCGTAAAAATGGATTTCAGAAATAATACAACCTCAGCGTACCTTACCCCACACTGACACACTGACAGACATGTGGGACATTAAAAAGACATTATTCAAGTCTTTCATTACGGTGTCAGTACAGTTCTAACACCATGGTGGCCTTGTGAGGGACATGAGTGGTGTGCAACGTAGTGCCATGTAAATCTAGACCAAACTAACCTTCTGATAATCTCATCTCTTCCAGCTGTTATCCCTCTGACTGACTCCGAGCACAAGCTGCTGGCACTCCATTTTGCCGTGGACCCTGGCAGGGACTGGGAGTGGGGGAGGGACGACAACGATAACACCAAGCTAGCCAAGTGAGTCCTGCTTAGTATATCACTGGGCGTGGACGCTTATCAACAAAGCACACACACAGAGGCGCTGACTACGAAAGCAGCCCCACGAAGGCTGAGAGAGTTCAAAACTGCAGGCTGAGGCAGTTCTGTTAGTCTACTCACAAGGCTGCATGTGGGGGGATTTAACTCTGATTATGGACTCCTGGCTCAGGTCACATCAAAGAGTGAGCAGAAAGAGAACAAATTGAGAGTCATGTCAGTCATCTATAGGGTTTCCCAGGATTGGCCTCACTAAAGCAGCAACACCCTCTCTGAGTTTAGCAAAGAGTTTATGTAAGGGTTTCTGTTTCACATTCCTGCCAGTCAGGGGGTTAGCTTATCCTTTAACAAGCTGCAGTGTGAACGGTGTAGACATACAGAGAAAAGATGCTCGTACCACTCCCCAATACCACTACTTTATGTCCCCTTAATGCACTGCAGGCAGGGTTTTAAAATGAAGAAAGTTCATGCCCAGATCCATACGCTACAGTATGTGACATTATGTTCTAGTAAAACTGTCACATGTCAACTGTATTATACTGCTGCTTGTTGTTAATTATGGTACACGTGTTCTCCTGCAGCCTCATCTTGTCTCTGGAGGCCAAACTCAACCTGCTGCACAACTACATGAATGTAACGTGGATCCGAATTCCATCTGAAACAAGGGTAAATTTTTTCCCACACGTGTCATGTGTCCTGGTTAATTTAGCAATAGAGAGACTCATCCATTCCAGATGTTTTTCAAATTACCTCTTCAATCAATCAAATTTATTTACTGTCAGAATGCTATAAGGAGCCAACAAGTTCTTTATGAGTATTTTTTGGTGAGTTTGTCTGGAATACATCAAGAATATATTGATGCTCTACACTTATAAACTAGATTTTGAAGTATCCCTTCAATGGTCCTGTCTCTGAGACATCATTGCTCATGATATATTCTGAGTTTTCTTCATTACTGTGTATGTTTTTGTATGTATCCTCGCGCAGGCTCCCTTGGCTCAGCCAGAGTCTCCCACAGCCTCTGCAGGTGAGGATGTCCAGTCTCTAGCTGAGTCTATGGACTCTGACCGTGAGTCTGTCGGCAGCAACTCTAACGTCAACAGCGGCAAGCCCAGCAAGGAGAAGGACAAAGACAAGCAGCGCAAGGACAAAGACAAGAGCCGGGCAGATTCTGTAGCCAACAAACTAGGTAGCTTCAGCAAAACCTTGGGAATCAAGTTGAAGAAGAACATGGGAGGTCTGGGTGGCCTTGTGCACGGCAAAATGAACAAATCTAATTCTGGCTCAGGTCGTAGTGGTGAGAATGGAGGAGAAAAAGCAAAAAAGAAGGAGTCAAAGTCAACCAAGGGAAGCAAGGAGGAGTCGGGTCAGTCGGCCAGCTCCACTTCATCTGAAAAGGCCACTAGTCCCTCCCCTACAGACAGAGACAGACCCTCCAGCTCCTCCCCTACGGAGAGACAGGACAGTACAGGGAGAGTCTCAGGGGACAAGACCTTGGAAAACTGGAAATACAGCACCGATGTCAAGCTCAGCCTCAACATCCTGCGGGCTGCCATGCAGGGGGAACGCAAGTTCATTTTCGCAGGCCTCCTGCTCACCAGCCATCGACACCAGTTCCATGAGGAGATGATCAGCTACTATCTGACCAACGCCCAGGAACGCTTCAGCCAGGAGCAGGAGCAGAAGAGGAAGGAGGCAGAGAAGAAGCCTCCTGCCGCTGCCAATGAGGTGGTCGTAAAGAAACCTGAGCATGAGAGTGTCTTCCAGAGGGAGAGATCGGACAGCTCGCCCCCAGAGAGCTGCTCTCCCGTCCTGCCCCACCACACCCACACCTACAACCACAACTCACAGCCCCCACTGGGTCTCAAGATGCAGGGCAGGAACAGTCCCACTCCCGCAGCCCCTCTTGTTCCCGCCCCAGTCCCACCTCTCACCCCGCCAGCAGTCACCCACCACGTCTCCCACCCAGCCCCAGCCCCTGCGCCTTACTCTTCCCCCAGTATTGGTGCTAAGAGACCTGGGCCTGTTCCTGTGTCCGCCCATTACAGCCATACACCGCCCATCCAGAGGCATAGTGTGATTCACTTACAAGATGTCAACATGCAATCCTCCATCTTCCAAGATGACCCCTATAAGCCTGTGGTGGGCACCCTAAAGACATGCGCCACCTACCCCCAGCAGAACCGCACACTCTCATCCCAGAGTTACAGCCCTGCTCGCCTGTCAGGGGTCCGCACTGTTAACACCATAGAGACCCTGTCCTACAACATGCCTGGCGAACACAAGTCACACACCTACACCAATGGATTCGATGCGGGAGACATTCAGGACTGCCTGGAGTTTGCTGATGAGGACAACTCGTCTCACACCTGGCTCAACCAAGACAAAACCAAAGGGCGGAGCTCTGGAAGCCCTTTGTACTGCTTTCAGCAGCGCCGCTGCAAGAGGGAGAACTGCTCCTTCTACGGCAGGCCAGAGACAGACAACTACTGCTCCTACTGCTACAGAGAGGAGCTGAAACGCAGGGAGAGGGAGAGCAAAGTGCAGAGGCCAGCATAGTCATCACAGCCACTTCAGCCACTCGTCAGCAAGGCCGAGGGAGACTTGAGGGAACAACACCATCTGCACTTTGCATTTAGAATAACATGGTGGCAAACATTTTCCTATTTTGTTGAAGAATGCTCTTGTATTCCTGTCACCCTTCCCTTGTTAGTAAAGATTATTACTTTATGATGGGGGAAGCAGAACTTGAAACAGTGAGCAGCTTTGGCCAGAAATTGTGCTATTTTGTTTTTAAGTTTTTTTTTTCTTTTTCTGTCCCATCAAACTTAGTCTTTTACTTGTTTTAGAGTAAAAGTCATCTCTCTATGATGTAACTTCCTGTATGTGAGAGGAAAGTTCTTTATTTTTCAAACTACAAAAAGATTTGCATCTAATCAGAAGGGAACATTTTAGCTCTTTTAATCAGTTTGAATGCAATACCTCTGCTTGTTTCTTCAAAATGTCTGTGGAAAATTTGTAGTTGTTTTGCAATCAAATAAATTTAACGGGAGATTAATATTAGAATTTAAAGCAATAAATTGGTGATTTTTGCTACACCCTCTCCCAATTTTGTCTATGCACCAATAATATAGTTACTGTAGGTTAACTGTGTCTTGTAAATTGTAAAGGATTGTCACAGTGTGCTTTTGTAAACAAAATTTGAACTACAGGAATTAAAATGTGTAAGCATTATAAGTGGTAATGTTGGATTAGGATGAAATGTAAAGCTCATTTGTTAAGTGTGCTTTTGTTCAAACCACAGTGCAACGTTTGCTGTGTCAGAATTGGACTCAAAGTATAGCATAAGGTGTCATCTCACACTATTGCCCGTAGTCGACCTCCTAAAACCACAAGCACTGCCAAACTGGCTTCTTTAAAAAAACAAAACAAAACAAAAAAACAATTTAAATTTCCAAAATGTTTTATGTGGCAAACACCAAACAATGTGCATAGGATGAACTGCTTCTCAATTATGCAGTGTTTATGGTGTGTTTCTCCGAGTCGCCTGTCAACTACTCTATTCAGTTAGTGTGTTAGATGAGAAGAATTGTGGGTAGCGAGAGCAGGCCAAAGCGTATTTTGTCTGAAGTGTGATTATGTGTCTGTTCCCCACTACACACACACACACATGCACACACACACACACAAACACAACACGATGTGCAATCATGCTATTAGCACTATTTGGTGACCTGCAGTATAGATGTGTCACCGGTCCAGTGTGAGATTGTCTGTCCTACTTCCATATCTAGAGGCCGTTAAAAGAAGCACCTGCTGCTAAGAGCACCCCAAGCCTTTTGTGATCATCAGTGCTTTAACCAATCAGTGGGTTTTGTAAAACCCCGGGCCTCCAAGTGCTTTCTTCTCATTCGACATGACTACTGTAAAGATGCAGTGTTTGTTGTTGCTGTTTGTTCTGGTGATGCTTGGATAATGTGCCATGCTGTCCTTAACTAAGTGTGTCCTGGCCAAGGATGTCCACTGCTCCCTGGGTTCGCTTCTGTCTCTCTCCTGTACACACTGCAGTGTTGCTCCTCTTTGTTTCTATGTGACCAGTTCATGGACTCTCACCATGTTAGGACTGTAAGATATGATTTTGTATTCCTTTAAGAGTTTTACACTACTTTAAATTATTAATTTGCACATTAGGTACAAATGTAAATATGGAAAAAAAATAGTTTATTGTTACATATATGTTGTGTCTGTGTCATCTTTGTTTTTTCTTCAAAGAGGGATTCATGAGAAATCATAAGACCAAAGATTCAATTTTTTAGGCTCAGGGTTATTTTAATCAAAGCTATGTTCTAACAGTTCTGAGTCATTTTATAAGAGATCAGGTTTATATTTCTCTTGAACCACCTACACTGCAATTCACTTATTTTCTATTTACTAACATCTTTACTGTTTTCTGGTTAGACTTGACAAAACTTTCCCAGAGCCTTAAAAGACAAACAACTGAACAGTTCACCCTATGGCGACTGAGCTGATCTCCATGTATAAAGTCAGTGCTGTGCCCCTTTAAGAGGACACTCTCTCAGCATTAATGGAAAGAGGTAATTAATCATGTGTTGGCTTTTTTAAATGAGCCCAAAAAAAAAAAACGAGAGGAAATTTTCCACCAAAATCATTCTGAGGTTACAGAGTTGAGATTCTTAGGTGTGAACTGCCAAGTAGGGCAACATTCCAGCCTGAGAGCTGTAACTCTTCCTTGTTCCTCCAGAGACACTCCTACACTGGCAGGAGGATTGACGCCACGCAGCGGAACAGGCTTTTCGAAAAGCAGCAGAAAATCTGCAAGCGCTTTCATGTGAAGTGTCCTCCATCCCTGTGATGGTTAAATCTGTCGAGGGCTTGCTGCATGTGAGCATAAGTCACACATGAAGACAAATGGTATCAAACACAACATGAAAAAGAGGCTCAATTATTTGTCATTACATAAGTGTAAGGGTGAATTTAATTACAGCTTAATTTAATTGTTCAATGCAGAGAAAAACAGCTCATTAGAATAAGAACGAGAGGGGTTTCACAAGCTGTGACCAAAGGATTTAAGCCTGATTATTCTAAAAATATAAAATGTATTTAGGGTTATTTGTAAATCTGTTGGTCCATCAGTTTCATCCAAATCTGAACATCTCAATTGTTTGCATAGCATTCATGATCCCCAGATGATGAATCACAGTGACTGGTCAAAGATTTAACTTTTGAAATATGTGAAGTGACTCGATATGTATGAGATGGCCATTGCCATATTCATGGTTCACCAAATGATCCCCTGACTTTTCCACCAATGAGCCATGAGGTTCACATTTGTGGTTAGGGGCTAGCTCTGAGGGTTCAGGGTTATCTGAGGTCATTCAAATAGTTGGACAACAATTGGATGAATTGACTTGAAATTTGATGCTGACAGCCCAAAAGGGTTAGTTGTAACTTTGGTGTGGGTGACTCAATCTGCAATCTTCTTCAACTGCTTCAGCTAGAAAAAAAGAGATGAAGTAGGTTTCAGTGCTCATCCCTCCCTCAACCTTTGGGGAGTTACACTTTCTTCATATTTTTACAACACATCATGTGGGAAAACTTTCCTAGAATGGCTTGGAAAATAGTATCTTGATGCCAAAAACATACAGGCAGGGACCAAAATGTGATCATTCAGATTTGATTTCAAAAGGAACACAGCTGGAAAGCCAAGAATTATATAAAAACCTCAAAAAAAACAAAACAAAACAGACCAGCTTTTTAACTTTTCCTTTGGTCTTTTTGTCAGTGTGACTTTGTTCATTCCTCTGGTTTATGACCAAATAACCACAAAACATCCCTATTATCCTCAGCTGTACTTTATTAGTTGGCCTGGTTTTGTCCTAACTAGCAACTGTTAGCTTGCTAATATGCTGACCTACATGATGATAAACTGTATAAACATTTTAGCATGTTAACATGCTAATGTTAGCATTGAGTTTAAAGCACAACCTCCTGGATGTGCTAGCATGACTTAAGACTCAGGATCATGTTGAACCATAATTCACCCACAGATACAAAAAAGTGAACAGAGAAGCAAACATCTTAAGTGTGTAGTAACAAAATCTGAACTCTCATATACACTTGAACTCATGAGGTCTAACATGATAACAATCTCTCAGGAGTTTTAAAAAAAAATCCCTTTCATTAAGTGGTTTGTGTGTAGGAGATAAAATTAGCCTTTGCTTTTTCAAGAATTCACAGTCTGTACAGTAGCAGCTGACTGAGTTGGTGGAGTGAGCGTGAGGAGAAGGTTGCTTCGTGGGCAGCAGCCTGTTATGTGTGGGATGAATTGCGTACTTTCTACTGAGTGTATAGTCTCGTGACTGCTGCCAGAGACAGAGATGTGAGTAAGACTCACTTTTGCAGTGGTTGTCCATTGCCTCAGGTCACAATCGTGGACTGCGGTCGCTAATAATATAGAGCGACTTGTTAGGTTCTGAGGATGAATTACATCTCCACATGATCTCTTATGTTAGTCATACAATGGCACAAGAGGGGCCCTTTCTCCAGAGCAATGCATCCTAACTCTTGTATCCTGCGTCTTCCATAACAAGTACTGAATGAGACAGAGTGCATTGTGTTCCTTCTTGGATCCCCTTTTCTCAGAATTTCCTTTGAATTTGCATGAGGGACCTCCCTTTGCTTTTCAAAGCAACAAAGAGCTCTATCAAGCATACAGCAGTCGTTTGGCAGGCCTCTGATCCTCTCAAACAGCACAGCACAGCCTTCACGTTGTCAAATTCACTCAACGCATCTCAAACCAAACCTCATACAAAAAAAAGCAATAAATAAAACAAAAAGAAATTGAAAAACAACAAAACATCAGGATGCAGAAATTCTAAAATGCCTTTTTATTTCCATTTCAAATGCATCTGTCTCCTCCCTCACATAATTAGAACCCATTAGAGGCCTTAACACAACACAATACTTCATAAATATTGATTTTTATGGTAAACAGTTGTCTCATTGAGACATGAAATGAAAATGTGGGAAAATTAAGCATATCTATTGGTTTATAAATTGAATATTCACATCCCCTTTCCACTATTCTCATTCTCATCATCTGTTCTTGGGAGTAGATTGCCACTCTACCTGAGTATTTTACAGTGCTGTTGTGTTTTAAGCAGGTTGCCGGCTTTGATGCCTCTGCTGCAGTGAGTGGTAATGCCAAACTCCCCCCCACCTCCCATAGCTAAGCCTTGTTCTCAGCCAGTGCCAGCCTCCAATATCTGAGCTCATCCCACCCGCTCTGCAGGATCTAGCGCCAGCCCGGCCATGCACTGCACTCAAGAGTGGGTGGCATCACATGGCCCTTCAGCCTGCCTTCTGGGGCTTGGCATGGAGGAAGGGGGACGTTCACACACACACACTCACTCACACAAACACACACTCACACACAGGCCTCTGTGTGATTAGCACTTCTGCTGCTGCTGCTGCTGCTGCTGCTGCTGCTGCTGACCACATCTCTCTCTTTTTTTTCCTGTGGATTAATTCCATTGAGTCTTAAAGTCAGTGATGCCCACACACCTCAGTGGAGCAGAGACCCTTTCCAGCCCACAAAGCCTCCCACGCTCTAGACTTTTTAGTGTGACTAGGTTGGGTGCACCAATCAGCACAGAGTAACACCACCCACCCTCCACCTCATACTCATCTTCCATCTCTTGCACACTCTGTACTGTACTTTCCCCTCAGACAATGCATTCAAAATAACTCACTGTTGAGGTTCTGGCCAAAATTCGTGAGTTTATTCTGCGTTCAGAACCTCACCTGGTGACTTGGTGCTCGGGAGCTGATAATCCAAAGAAAGGGTGTGACAGAAGAGATAAATCAGTCAAACTGAAACCACCCCCTCCACCCCCACATCCTGTCTGCAGGGTGATACCTACAGAGATGTGCTCTCAGTGTTCATATAGCTGTTTGTACTTTGAACCGCATCCGCAGCAATATAACTAGCTACAGAGGGGTAAATGTGTCATCTTGAGAATAAACACGTGACTAAAAGACATGCAAGCCAGAGAGAATATGTGCCTCACCCACACAACCAGAAAAACTGAGATCTTTCTTGTAATACGGCGAGATATGTGTGAATTAGCTCAGTCAGTACGCTACAGAGGGACTCTACTGTTGCAGGATCAGAAGCTCCACTATCATGCAGAGAGAAAATGCTTGATTTTTGTATGTAGGGGCTCAGTTTTCCTTCATAACAGCTCCCCGCTGACATTAAGCGCTTAAGACAATTGAAAAAATGAAGTCAAATATAAACACATGAAAACTAACCATGCAGAATTCCCTTCATGTTGCCACACAAATATGAAAAACAAGCTCTGGGAACATGCCGGCTGTGATGGCACACCAAGTTGTGTGGCGGTGCCAGGGGTGGCAGCTTGTCTGTTTGTGTAGCGTGGTGTGCTGGTAGCTCCAACCTGCCCGGAGACAGGAGGTGTACAGATTGAGCAGGGAGAACACCAGGCTCCTCATCAAGAATTTTAATGCCTTCCTTCTTTCTCTTCCTTCCTGCCTCACTCCACATCGCATGATTCATTGTGAGCAGGAAAGGCCACGCCTGTGATCTCTGCTGGTGTCGGTGGGCGCACTCGGCTTAAGAGAGCGATAAAAGCACGTTGGCAGCAATTTTTGCAGAGCAGTGAATGCAGATGGAGTGAGAAACCCTGCTTTTCGTGTGTCACATGGAGTTAAAAGTACACTTTGAACAGGAGTAGGCTGCACTTTGTAATGAATCATCCATTCTGCTGAAGTTGCAAGTGCACTGGGTACATACAGGAAACTTCACACAATTTATCAGCCTATTTGGCCTGACATACAATAAGGAAGGAAGGAGTCCCCAGCATTTGTTGCTCCACCCATTGTTGATACCCCAGCAGTTACTGTAAATATTTGCATGGGTGAAGTGAGGGAACAAGGTGTACTTCCTGTTGCAAGAATAAGAGAAACAAAACAAGCTCGTGAGAAAAGACTGCGAAACTGAAGAATATCTCTCTACCACTTCCTACACTTTTCTGCTTTGATCTTCTTTCAGTGTTTCAAATATTTTGCTATTACAAGTGGGGAATATCTCAGAGGAAGACTGATGTAAAACACTGAGAACACATTCTTTCTTCTAAAAATAAAAAGTTAATCATCTATAAGCAATAAAACACACCCTTGTTCAGTTGCCTCCACAGCTTGCTTTGACCTTTAGCATGTGGTGGCTAATGTTAGCTAGAAATTCTGAGTCAGTTCCCTGACTTAAAGGAATGGTTTGACATTTAGGGATTCACTTTATTTTGCGAGGTTAAGGTCTTGATGAGAAGCTTGATATAACTTCCACATGTACCATAAAAATAAAGGCCACAGCTAGCTGCCATTTAGCTTGACTTAGCTCAAAGACTGGAAACAGGGGGGAGCAGCTAGCTTGGCTTTGTGTTAAGGTAACAAATTCTGACAACCATTACCTCTGAAGGCTTGAGTTGTAAAGATGCTTTGATGAATCCTCTTTCCTCTTACTATGAGCCAATGGTTTAGCATTTATTTTCCAACAATGTGTTAGTTTCTGTTCAATTTTAGCCACAGTGGCCACTGTTCAGACACAACCCCATGTTTTTACTTAAACAGTAAAGGAAATGAGCACAAGACAGATTATAGCTGCTTATTTTATGAATTTATTTCCAAATGTAAACTTCACTATTTCATGCATACAAGTTATGACAACATACATTATTCAACAATCTGTTATTTTTCATATTTGCATAGGACATGGTCACAATATATTGTCTAACATGTAAAAAATAATGCCATAAAAAGGTACAGCAGAGCAGCTAAGACCAGCACATTAAATGTGTGTAGAATCCGAGGAACTGTACAACTGTAATACTTGAATGTAGTGATTTTGGTTTGCTGAGAAAAGAAAAATAAAATAAAATGACACCTGAAAGTTAGAGTGAGGTCATAGAAGAATGTACTGGCCATAGCTGAGTCAAAAGTTATTTACAGATTAGATTATATTGGCGCTGAGAGGGGAAACAGCACCATGGAGTCACTACAACAGGCAACTGATGGTGATGGGTAGAGGAGAAACGCACAGAGGTATCAAGAGAGCAACATTACACTGAAGAGGTACATTGAGGACATACAGGTACACGAAACAGAACCAAAAGGCTGGTGAGAGGCTCTCTTTGAAATCAGAGGGAGGTCATTCACAGCACTGTGTGCTGCACAACCTGAAACAAACAAATCCTTTAAGGGCAAAAATATCCAACGCTTGAGCAACACACTTTTTGTCAGCGTGCATTTCTACAGTAAGAAACAGACGCCGCACAGTGTCAGTTCAGGCAGTCAAGCAAGACCACATGGTCAGTGAAGGGTACAGACAGATATGGTCTGCTATGCTGCATGTTCCCACTCACTCAGTCTCTTTTGTTTCTCGTCTTTATACGCATTCAGAATGAGTTTGCTCGTATGGTTACATAAGTTTTTGTTCATTCAAGTGATTTTTAGCAAGAAAAAAAAACAAAAAAGTTGCTTATTTGAGATGAAGAAAAAGGTCCATATTAAGCACAACATCCATTGATCAACACTTACAGCATATAAAGTTGAACCCAGGGGTCCGAACTGGGTTGAGTTCAAAATTACTGCGACATTCATCTTTCCCTTCAAAGCCTTTGGTAACAACTTGTGTGTGTGTGTGTGGAGCTGCAAGAACTCAAAGCTCCTTCTCACTGCTCAAAAAAAACACTCTCTCCTATCATGGCTGCCTTTTAGACATAATCCCCACCTTAAAAAGCCTCAGGCCTATATCATGAGGGAAGACATGCTCCGTATGTCTTTAACCTTTAAACAGTCAAACCTTTTTAAACATGGCATGTACGCTGTTCATTTGAATTGGCTTAGCCTACACAAAGAGCCTGAAGAGAAGAAAGGAGAGATTAGACCTGGGAAAGGTTGACAATGAGAAACGTACCTTGTGCACAACTCACAACGTGTAAAACCTCACAGTCAACACAGACTTCTATTCATAGCCTACAAAAAATGCATCAGGTCGATGTAAGCAGCACATTTATAGCAGATGCAGTTTTCAATCCTTTGGAATGGTTGGGCGTTCATTATCTTTAAGATTGTTTATGTCAAAAAATACCTGTAAGAAGCCATTATACATTGCTTGAGTACTGTACAGCAAATAAAGGAAGAAAAAAATTAAATAACAAGAACCAAATGAAAACAAAGCTACACAATCAAAATGTTTACATAAAGCAGAAAGGAAATATTACTGTACACAACATAAAAACATGTCACACTTTATAAAACTGTACAAGTTTGTTAAATGTCAGATAGTAGCTAGTTTTTGTTGTATTTTTTTTTCATTTACCCACAACATGTGTATCATCTTTATGAAGTTACCATTATAGTTTTGGCACACATTTGCATCGATCATGCTTGTACATTGAGATCAGTCATGAAGGTTTCAAATGAGACGGTCTGATCAGTGAAAGAGTTAATATGAACTTTTTTAAATAAGATTGTTAGTTTTTTTACACGCTAGGCAACAATTAATTCACTTAAATGTATTTTTTTTTACAATTAGCAGAAAAACTGGTACACTGTTAGCATCACGTAGAAACCTTGTATTTCCGTTTCGTCAATGTTCAAAGTCCCTTTTCTCTGACAGATGTTGAAATCTGTAATCTTACTGGGATTACAATCGTAAAGTTGGATTAAAAAATGCTGACATGGAGTTTCATAGTATTTTACAGCTGACATCATTTGTCACATAGAAAATGTTTCAACTAAGACAAATATATGGTGCTCAGTACGGAATGGATGTTTTAAATATTTTTGAAACATAAAATAATAAAAAATAAGGTTTAATTATTTCCTGGAAAGGTTACTTTTCAAATCTACAAGGATGTACAGGACCCTGAAAACATGGGATGGTTATATAAAATGTAGCCCAGTGTTTTGTTTTGTTTTGTTTTTTACACAAAAAAAGTCTCTTTCCCTCTCCATTCAAGTAGGGGCAAATAAAACCAATTATTTGTGCTACTCGTCAAGCAAACTTAAGCTACATGATGGATGTTTTGAAAAGATATGAAGGTACAACAGAAGTCAAATATTTCAAGAGGTATGATTTCTGAAAAATATACAAGCTTAAACATGTCATATGAGACAAAATAAAGAAAGCAATAATAAAAGTTATGACTACATTGCTAACTCACAATGCTGTGGTCTCTATTCTTATGCAAAACTTTCAAAAGAATCTAAATAATAAAGAATATTAGTCACTCCATCTAAAATTGTCATACATAGAGGTCAGGAAGTTTCCTTTTCGTCTTATCACCCCAAACAATCCTTTCAGTTTCTCGCTTGGTGGAGAATTTGGATGACAGGTTAACTAAAAAAAACCTGCATCCTGACATCAACTGAGTATTAACTGTTTCTGATTAAAGGGGTGAACCCCATTAATGGGGCTAAAATTATGGTTTCTTTAGCAATGTATGGTGCCTTTAAACAGTCCGACAAAAAAACAGTCATCCTTAATGCTGTGATAGAGTTGCTGAACTGACCTGAAGACAATGAAAAAATCTAGAGAAAAAAAAAGGAGAAACAACAACAAAATAAATCAAACACACTGTACACCTTTTTTTCTCCAGAGAGGATAATAATTATTTGACAACAAAAGAAAGTACAGTAAAAATGGACATGTACAAAACTGTGTTCAATGGCCTTTTGTGTTGGACTATTCAAGTAGTTTTGGTACAGTGAGAATAAAAGTTATGAGACACTCTGCCTGTGGAGGCCTACGTGTCACCGGTGCAGTCTGGGTGGATGGATAAACTGGGTTGTTTACACTGTCACAGTCGGTTTATTTTCAGATGGTAGGAGCTTCCTGCCGCCTACTGTAAGTCCGCTGACACTAAGGGTCACAAGTGTGTAAAGGGGCGTTTCACTGGAAAACAGCTCCAGAGTGTCCAGTGCTTACTAAGGCGTATAGCAGGACTGCAGGATGTTATGAAGACATTATAGGCGGGAGCCGGGGGCCAGTAAGGAGGCGTTCCTGTGTTTCCAGTGTGGTGGGACACTGACCAGCAGTGAGCACTAAGCACCCAGGAACACCAGGGTGGGGAGGCTGGCAGACATTTCTGCGCAGCCACTGATGTTACAACAAAATCCACAGACTGTCCCATATCTGCTTTGCGGATGTCGACCCTGAGGTAAATGTGCAGATTATGGATTAAGAAGTGATTAATGAAACCTGTTCGAGGGTGAGCTACTCAAGATTTTTTTGTTTTCCAAAAAAAGGAGTTAAACTAATGACCAAGTTAAAAACAAAAGTCAAGAATAGATACCACAAAAAGCTGCTCAACAGCAATTTGAAGAATTTTGTACGTGAAAGTTAGTTTTTTTTTTTCCAGAAATGGTGAATGTAAAACCCTCTCAGTGTTTCTTTAACTAAGAGCTGCTGATCAGTGGCATTCAAAGTGTCAACTTGCAGCCTTGAAACTACTTAAACATCTTACTGTACAGAGGATTCCTGTTTTTTTCTTTTACATGTGTTGTTTTGAGGAAACTACTGCATTTCGTCTAAAGAAAGGGGGTGTTTTCTTTCTAGAGGATGTGACAGGGCTGATTCTTCACAACTTTAAAGAGAGATGGCTGCTGTGGAGAACGAGGGACAAGGCCTGCCATTCATGAACTTACACCTGCCAGACGGCCTCAAAAACCCCTCGACGCTTCCAAGGCAAAGTTATTAACATGCATGTAGTGTGAAGCACGGGACTGCAGGGCAGGAGTCGGTCAGTAGGAGTCAAGCTATTACATGCGATTCATGATGACAACAGTCTGGAGGGGTCTGACAGGACCAGATACATGGATGAAACTATTTCCGGCCGAAGCATTAAAAGAAAATGTAGGCATAACACAGACTGGCGGGGCTGCAGCAGTTTTGATAGCGGTGCCCGTTTCCATGGAAGGTTTACTGTGCCTTTTGCCTGACTTATTGAGGCATGTCTGTCTAGAAACACAAGTCAGCTTTCTCACGGGACATCTGAGCTTCACAGGCAGGACGACGTGAGGCTGGCGAGCACTGCACTTTGCTGATATGTTCATTTTGGTTCAAATGTTTTTACAACAGTTTAAAAGCCCCCTTTTGTTTGCGAGGGAGAAGTTTGAAAGCAGCTGTTTGAGAGCTCAGGTTTATCGGAGTGAATTTGGAGCGACATTTTTTTCCTTGGCGTTTGTGAAATCCGACTCTCCAGCAGTAGTAGAGGACATCTCCCTGTGCTTAGGATGGAGTTTGGTACATCCCGCCCACACTGCTAGCATTGTCTAGGTAGTATTGTTGATCATAAACTTCTCGTTCTACTCTTATCATACAGGCTGGATCAGCCCACTAATTACAGCCATTTTTTTTTTCCGCTCACAGTTTCTGCAGTTGGAGGGAGGAAGGGAGTTAAGGGAAGGAGGAGATGGGGGTTGTCTGCGCCTGGGTGTCTCCTCCTCTGTGCTGCTCAGCTAATGATAAACCTCTCCTCTTTTATCAGGACCTGCCCTCTCTTGCCTGTCTATTGCAGATAGCTGCTTTGTTCGCTCTGTACTCCACCATGTTGCAGCACAGCCCAGGCTCTGCCCAACACTTTCTAGCCTACATTTGACCCACAAGTTAAGCAACCTTACGCAATACGGGAGGCTTGGAGCTTCACCGCTTTCTGACAGGACAGGTAGAGCCAGATGGGTGAGCAAGAACTCCCCAGGAATGGTGTGATAGCACTGCTCCTGCGGGCTGTGAATGGCTTCTTGTGGGATGCAGCTGTTTCCTCCGGTGGGGGTGGGGGGTGGCCACAAAAGGCAAAGCCAGGAGGAGGGAAGCGAGCAGGCTGTCTGACTCTACCTGTGATACTGCCAAAACACCAGCCCCAGGCCTCGATGAAGGGCCCGCTTAACAAGCCTGAATAGAAAGCTTTCATTCACTCCTGTCTTTGGTACTTTTTCCTATGTGCTTGAGCGAGGGGATAAACATTGTTTCCACTAAAGTCTCTTTGAGTCTGTTTCGTGTGAAATACCAGCTGATGATACAGCATTTTCTTTTTTAAGAAAAAAAACGTGAACAGCTGCTTTGAAACTTAACCGCCTCTATTTAAAGGGTCTAAAGTTCCTTCAACTGAGTATATTTATAAAACCTGTCGACCCAATATAATCCTAATCCTCCAACAATGCAGCTTTAAACAGTATATACTGTACACCGCTGTTTAATGAAACACATATTCAACCCAGTGCAACAGCAATTGAATATTAATGTTGCAGTGGGGGGAACAGATGTATTTTGTTAACTGAGGTGGGGTTTTTTTTTTTTTTTAAACAGACAGCAATTACATTACATATGAGCCCCTCCAAAAAAAAGAGGGAGAACAGGACATGAGTTGTGGTTACGATTGACCGTATGAGCGCAGGGCTAGTTTCCTCGAACGTGAAAACCAACGAAAAAACATAGAGTGCAAATTGTGTTGAGTGTAAGGCTGCTATATATGTACTGTATGTTTCTCTTCACCATGTTCATTCTTTCAAGCTAACAAGGCCATCCCTGAGCAGGGCGTAAAATTCAACCCCTGTTGAATTTCAGAGTAAAGTGATGAGTATATTGTGCAGTCAATGTGAGTACTGTTAAGTACTGTGGTATTACAGAAATAGCAACTGCCTTCGATCCTGAGGTGTGTGTGTGTGTGTGTACCCCCTCTCCTCACCCGTTCAAAAAAAAAAACAAAACAAAGAAAAACAAAAAAAAAGAGCTATATTGATAAGACTTGTCAGGGTGTCTGTTTTTTTTCTTCTAAACCTTGTTTAGCTGACTGCAAACATACATTGGACAACTAGCCATGATCAGAAGCTAAAAAAATACAGACATATGGTACAGAATGTAAATATTGCCATCTGTGAAAGGCATTACCTTCTTTTAGGATCAAACAAGTAATTGCACTACAATAAGCAGTTATGTACAGTATGGTACACCACAGCAAGCGCAGGAATAGCAAAGGGGGGGGCTGGGGGTTGCTGACAACTGTGCAACACAAGTGTTATGACGAAAACACAGGCCTCCTTGGTCGGAGGCAGAAAGTGCGACAGGGTTTCAGTTTAAGGCGAGTTGGCTGGGCTGAGGGTGGGGCTGAGGGTGGGGCTGGAGGCGTCTGAGCGGCTGTAGTCGCTGAGAGAGCTGGGACGTGTGGTGCCGCCGCTGCCGCCGCCGTGGGGCCTCTTCAGCATGCCGGGCTGGAAATCAGAGTGGCGCCGGGCGTGCTTCATCAGGTGGTCGCTGCGCATGAAGCGCTTGTCGCAAAGCGGGCACCCAAACTTCTTCTCCCCCGTGTGGGTGCGATAGTGGCGGGCCAGCTCGTCGGAGCGGGCGAACTTCTTACTGCAGTCAGGCCAGGTACATGGGAAAGGCCGTTCTCCTGAAACACACAGAAACATAGCAACATGGCATTAAGATTTAAAAGTCTTCGGTTCCATTTTTGTTATTTACAAAAAGTTTTCCACAAAATCACCATGTTCACCAAAAATCTAATCTTGCTAAATAAGTCAATACATTCTTAGGTTCTAGGACTGCCTACAAACACTTGTATACAGAAAGCTTTATCTGAAATATTAATAGTTATGGTGAGTAAGAAAAAACAAGACAAAACAAGTGAAACTAAGTCAAGTGCACATGTTCGTGCACTCTGACTGTTGGCCACCATGAACTGAACAGCTCACCACAGTGAGAGACGTGACTCACTGTGAGGTGTTTACAGGTTAACAGATTATGAAAACTGCCGCGCACGACCAGCAGACTTTTAGCCTGCAGAACAAGACTGTGCTGTTTTCTGCACATAATTGACACTGAGTCATCAGTGCACAATAATCCCAAATTATTGTTGGGCCTGACGGGCTAGTTAAACTAAAGGATACCAAACTATCTATGACAACTTCCAAAATATTATAAAACATGAGACAAAAGAAGGCTGCGGTGAGCTGTGGGACCTTGGGGTAAATCACCTAAAAAAAAAAAAAAGTCGGAGCTGTGCTGGAGGAGCAGACACAGTTTAATTATCTAAGCTCCAGATGCTAATCACACTCACAATGGTTACCCAGCCCATTTTCCAACATGCAACTATCTGTGACTCGGCACATGGGAAATTACACCCTTCCCCCCTCCATCAGGCAATAAAAGTGGGCTTTGACACAAATCTACTCAAAGCCAGATGGTACTATATATCTTGTGGTTTCCTTCCATTCTGATGTGGAAACAGTTTGCATGGAGCCTGAATGCAGCACTCTGTGTCCACTGCCCAATACGTCTAATACTGTATTCCATTTAGTTCCGTTTCAATGAGTTTCTGCCTGAAAATAGCTTCATCCACGTTCTAATTTTACCAGCCTGACATTGCAGCACTCTAGCGAAGGGCAGAACTTATTCTTTAAATGTTAGGATTTCTTTCTGAGAGTAAGAATAATTAATCATCATGTGCAAGCTCATGCCAGGGATCTGAGGTATTAAAAAAGAATAGACGAGGGGATGCGTGAATGTTTATAGATGGCATGACAAATGAGAACATAAGAACATGTCTGCCAAAAATGTTTTCTTTGTTCTGTGGCTTCCCTCAGGGCCACAATGGAAACAGTGCTGTTCAGCATCAAACGCTCATTTGCTACCTGATGCCAGTGAGTCTCAAAAAACAAGATCTCGGCACACTACTACTCTTGACCCACCCCCCCTCCACCACCCCCCACCCCACACCCCTCCTCTTATGCTGCATGGTTACAAAACATGCAGACAGACAGAGCAAGTCTAGACAGCCCGGCCTATGTTCCTGCCTCTGACGCCTCACCTCTGTCCCAGACAAAGTCAGTCAACCTTTCCCACAACAGCTCCTGCGGGTTCATACAAGGCTCAGAGTATGTAAACTCTGTAACTGACATATAGACATTTGCATGTACAAACTGCTCACAGCCAAATATCTGCACTGTTCCCAGTCTGTCGCTGCAGCTAACACACAAAGAATGAATCCATCTGCCCTGCATAAAAACTAGAGTTAACAATTCTTAAAAAAAAAAAAAAAACGAGCAAGCTTTGGTTGTTCGACCCCTGTTACACATTCTGGATTATACCCCGGAGAAAAGAAGGGGAGTTTAACTTTTAAAGGCACTAATCTCAATTAAGAGACTCATGATAGTCTGATTTCATACCCTATTAGCAAGAGAAGCAGCCTGTGCCTGTGCTGCCACCTGGCACTGCAAAATGAGTTATTGGCTAAAAAAATGGAGCTAAGCTCTGCGGACTGCTTAAGGCTCAATAACCAGCGTAACGGATCCAACAACATTAATATTTAACCAGACACCAGAGAGCTAGGGCTGAGATATCCAGCCTAACTGCCCTGATACAGTAATGTAGTCATAGTAGAAGCATCAGGTATCCAAGAGCAACTCATTGAGACGCGTCAAGTTATCAAGTTATCCATGACTTCTTAGAAAATGCAAAATAACAGATAGGCTGCCTGTTTTTACCCTCTGCTAAACTGCTCTTGGCATTTAGGTCACTGATATGAATATGCATTAAAAAATCCCTGCTGCTTTAATGTCAGCCTTGAAATATTCACTTGCATAAAGAAAGAACATGCAGTGCCCCACTTAATTGTTGTGCTTGTTTCATAACATGAGGATTGGGATTTCCATGAGGCCGGTAAAACACAATTTCTGGTAACACTGAGGAGGTGCAGGGAAAAAAACATTCTTTGATCCTGAGTGGAAATGATGATAGAGGCTGTTACTCTGTGTGGCAGGAGGATGTCACTCTCCGAGATATTTCAATAGACTGCAGCTATTACTCAGCATCTCTGCTGAAAGAAGAGTGCTGCATGCTACTCCCCTTACACTGCTCTTGTTCCCATCTAGATCCAGTGCTGTCACAGCAGGGCACCGTGGCAATTGTGACGCCAGACCACGCCGATTGGTTGCCCCGTCTCTGGCAGCGTCCACATCCAGGGAGTGGTTCGCCTTTCTCAGAATGTGTCGGTTGCAGCAGGCGAGGGCGGGAGGGGTGCGTAATGGGGGAAGCTTTTTCCCTAACGAACACAGTGACCCAGTTACCAGTTAAGTGAGTTACATCATGCACGCAAACTGTACCTCTACTAAGCACTAGTGTCCCCCCTCCAAGGATGTGCGATTATGTCACAGGTACTCGTGTTATATAACTGTTCTCTCTGAGGCCACTGGGTCAGTAAATAAACAGCTAATCTCTGCTCCTCTCCCTCCACCCTATTCTCATTCATATCTAGGAAGTTTGGCTCCTCTGTTTCTGCAGAAACAGTTAAGAGAAGTGGAATCCGAGTTCCTCTCTCTGGTGTAAAGGATGCTGTCTGCAAAGGCCAGATCAAATCTCTTTTTTTGACGTGAGCAGCAGCAGCAGAGCAGAAACTGAACTTAGTCACCTGCTCCAACAACAGCTACCAGCATTTCAAACAAGAGCAGATAACATTCCTGGTGTGTCCTCAGGCATGGGCCAAATTCACACAGTGTACAGCTGAAACCTCCATGTGAGCGTGCCATAAGAGAGCTAGAGTAAATAGCTCTGCAGGCTGAGAATGGGAGAAAATACAATTCCTGTGGATACATCAGAGGTCACCTTGATGTTAACTTTGTTCTGCCTGCACACCGAGAACCAGAGCAGCACATATCTTTTACACAGCTTAGAACAAAAACAAGGTGCACACCAAACCTGCACGGACTTTTACAAGCAAAATAGCTGGAGAAGAGAAAGTGGAGCTGGAGTCAGTCTGTATATCACAGCTCATTAGAGTTGGAGCTACCTCACTTCGGTGCTGGCTTAGCGGCACAGCCAGCTTGGCATCATGAAATGAGAGGGGCACCACTAACTCCAGTGGTAGGGCTTAGCACAATCCTGTAATTTGGTTTCATGTTTACAACAGACGATGACCTGTAACCAACCAGGAGGTGGCTACTTTGCCAGCAGACAACCATTCATGGGATTCTGGGTAATACCAAAATGACTGTTAGGTCCCTCATCAGCATAAACCACTGGAGCAGACAGGGTTAACCCAACCGTACCCAGCTACTCCCTCTACACGCACCATCACATGCCAAAATGATATAAACACTAACATGTGTGTGCAGAACTATGCATTTACTTGAAGGCGTTTGCAGCTCGACGCTTTGTTCACACAGCGCTACATGCAGGCTTCGCTTGTGTAAAAATAACAACAAAGGATTACAAAGTTCTGTGGTCTGCTGAAAGTAGAAAAAAAGGCAGGGCTTGATTTGAAACACATCTAAGATCAGAATGACTGTTTACATGCCTATTTGTCTATGAAAAATTAACTCAGCGGGAGAGGAGTCAAATTACCAAGAAGATCACTCAGTCAAGACATGTTTTCTCAGAGGCTCCTCTCACAGATTGTTGCAAAAAAGAATATGTTGTCTCTGCAGGAGAAATAAAAGACCCTTGGGTGGGTCAGGTGCTTATGATGAGGACCAGCTCAAGCTTGTCAGGAGAAAGCTCAGAAAAACAGACAGTATTTGATCTATTATCATCTTTTGTCTATATTGAGAGGGACCTTGCTTGCCGTTGAATAGCCTACCTCCCCTTGTGGGCCTATAGCTGTCAGATTGTGAACAATAGAAGCAGCCTCGCTCCCAGCAGGAGAGGCACTCCTGCAATGCATTTTAATCAGACAGGCCGTGCGTACTAACCGTAACTCACTTCCCTTGGTTTTTTTTTTGCTGCACAGGACTATTGACATTCACCCAGAGACATGCAGCAGGGTCGAGTGTGACCGTCTGATTCCTGCACACACTTAGCCATACATTACTTCATCCATTTAACTCTTTAAGGGACAGGCAGGGATAACTGGCCTGCATTGACCAGCTCATTACATTTACCTCAATTAGTTAAAGTGGGCACTCTCTTTCAGCCTTGAGTGCATGTTGAGGCAACCTGCAGCCTTGATGTGCTGCAGACAGTCTCCATATCTTAAAACCTGGTTAAGGACATGCAAACAGCTGGAGCCATTTGTGGATGTTTACAGTTCACAGAGGCAGGGATGCCCCATCATCCGTGACTCTCACTCACACAGTACACTCCTGTTCTGACACTATATCTTATATGAGACAGACGTACCTCACCACCTAGCAAACAAAGAGCAATAGCCTTGCTAGAAGCCCTAAAGGCCTCACTATACTGCAATAAGAGGAGATGCAGACTAGAGATAGTACCAGCTGTCCAGTGTTATACCTGATACTCTGACTGTGAGTGGGACAGAAATAGTTTTATGTGTCACAGAAAATGACTCTGCTCTCCTTCCTCCAAGACTCCAAGAAAATACTCCTCATATCATGCCGAGAGCCACACCCCCATGTGTCGTGGTCTGCCACAGTTTGATTTATCACGCCAAGAAAGGGGACACACCTTACTTACCCTACTGTAGGGTAAATGAACAAACAGCCTAGTCTGACACAACTGCTCCACAGCAATTTTCAGCCAGTCCTCTCTTACTGAAGTTGAGTGGAAACAAATAGCAGACACAGTGTGAGCATAACTCTAATATGGGACCCTGTGAGTGCCGGGCTGACAGGGGTGTTCTCCGCAGCAGAGGTCAAAGCCCTTCAAACGTTAATCAGATTAGCTGCAGATGCAGCTGAATAAATGACCTACATCAATGGAGGGCATTGACAGTGAACATCCTGGTATCTAACCCCACCCCCACGCTGCCTCACTGTAAGTTCTCCGTCTTTGTACTGCAGATCTCTCCCTTGCATATGAGATGCAGTTAGCGGTTTTTCACAGAGCTCCACAGGTTTGTATTCCTCTCTTCCTGCTGCTGGTAATCAACACCACACCACAAGCCGTGGCCCGGGTTCGGCCTTGCAACACAACACGCTCGATCACCTATTTTGCTTTGCAAGCTGGGAAAGGATGGAGGGGGCTGGATGGGGGAATAGACAGAGCAGCTTTTATAGAAGTACTCCAGGGCTAACTAAAGAATACATGAGCCCTGTGGGCCACTGAAAGCTACATAAGCATTGAGGGTCCTTTAATTGTTCACCTTGCATGCTTGGCTGCTTAATCACAGTTAAATCAGGTTTATATTTCAACATGAGTGAGGAACTGTGCTACTGACAGCTTGACATGTGCACATATAGGATAGCATACGAACAGCATGCAGACCTGCACATGCCTAAGAGATTTCTTCCAAGAAGCAGCGACGCTGCAGCAGAGGATTAGACGAGGCAAGATGGTGGCTCCACTTTGGTTTTATTTACATCCCGGGGATCAAGTAGATTTGACTAATACCTTGTTTCCATTGGACACATACCGTAATGCTACACGTAGACTTCATGATCACAGCAGATTTAATTCATGAGACCTGCTTTTAGGACAACATCTTACCTTACAGCAGTAGTGCATGACTTAATTTATTATAAGGTTAAAGAGTCTGCAGTTATCTATGAGGTTTTACTCAGACTATGTGGTGTCAGAATTGCTAATGTTAGCCTGCTAAGATGCTAATATTTAGTTGGGATTTTAGTATGTTAACCATCTTTGCTTATCATGTTAGCTAATATTGCTAAATACCATTAAACACAAAGTCAAGTTGTGTTTAATGGGAATATTATCAATATATCAAGTTTTGATGGTATTTTGTCATGAACTGGACAAATGTACGTTCCAACCAGATGCAGATGCTGGCACTAGATGAGAGTCAGGGGTTCACCAAAGTTTTAAAATTCATGCAAAATGGAACATGTACAAAATTTCTGTACCAAATTTTATGACAATCCATTGAGACATTTCCTTCAAAACCAAAAATAAAAACCTCACAGTCATAGCCAGGGTCATTAGGATTTATCATCTGGAAATCATAAATGTCTGTACAACATTTCATGACTATCCATCATATTAACCTTTGATTTATTTCAGTCACAACCAAAGTGGTTGACCGACACAGCACCAGTGTGGCTAAAAACACCACATTTGTAATGTCACCAGAATGGGGACAAATGGAAACTACTGAGCATCTCTTTACTGAGGAGTCATTGTGTTATTACAGGAGAAATATGGCCCGACTGGGTGGGATGGTGGAAATCCTGCCGTGTGGCAGGTAGACAGACTGACCTCTTGTGCCCCAGAAGAGTTTTTTACCCATTACTGCGCCAAGGTCAGGCTCAAGCAAGAGCAGGAAAACCCCATCTCCACCCTGCTACCTCATCACTGCCACCAGCCACACAGGAACACTGTGCACTCTGTGTTGCAGTGAAGCCAAATATAAAACCACTGGCAGAGATGAAGACTCCTGCTTCTTTTTTCCATGTGGACTTTGGAATAATTTCCCGTTTCAAAAAAAATTGTCATTAACCACAGTTATTCAGCTGAAAATAGAAAGCATGCATGAATAACTGGGTCTATATGGCAGTGGAACTCTACTGCCAGGTGGTGCCACTTATTTTTTAGGACAGGGATTTACAACCATCTCACAGTATTAGAGGTACCCCCAGCTGAACACAAAAGAGGTCTGAACAAAACATCAAACCAACTGTAAAATATGCCATTAGGCTCTTTGTCTTGAGAAACATTGACCCTGTTCCTCCTGGTGATTCGAATAGTTTTCAAATAGGTCTCGTACACTGACAAGATGGCCTTTTGTGAGGCCCAGCTGTAGGGGGCACAGGAGGCCCACACTGTTCTTTCTGAAGAAGACATGACTTGTAATGAGCTTGTCAGTGGGCAGCTCTCCTTTGGAGATGGCAGGCTGCATGACATGGCCAGAGCAGAGTAATGAGGCTTCACAGAGAACACCATGTACTCCATTATCACAAGACACCTCTGGGGAAACTGGGTCTTTATCATTAGAGTCGGTCACGCACCTTAAGATAAAGACTGGAAAAAGCACCTGTGAAAATAAACTAACTGGTGCTGAGTAATGTACTCAGAAAGAATAAAGAAGCTGTTTTTTTCTATGCAGCCATTTTTTTTTCTATTTAAAGCCAAGTTTCTTTACATCTGTGTTACATGACTGCATTTTCCATACTGCAGGATAAGTATATGTGGTGGAAAAAAAAGCCCCACCTCCCGCAGTAGGAGATCAGACAAAAGCTGTCTGGTAACCTTAGACCCCTTAACTGCAGCGGATTCCTCGCCATCAAACTCACTGCAGTATAATAAGCAATTTAAATTCAGCGTGTTCGCTCATGTCTGCAACATCCTGTTGTCCGTGTTAAACTGTGTCAAAGAAGACAACTGTGGTTTGAAAAGAAACTTGAAATGAAACCACTTAGTCTCCACTGAGGAGACCAGGAATTTTCCCCCTCCTATTGTTTTTCAAAGTTGCCAAACAGTAATAAATCTCACATACCTCAAAATAAAAATTATAATGCCTTTCATAACACATGACTGGTGGGTGAAGATTGTTTTAAACTAGTAACAGGAATGTTTTTAAAAATGTGCATAAAAAGTAGTATGTAGCTCGGGTTTCAGCTCCTCTTACGCTGACGAATCCCACACATAAGGTTTGGAAAAGCTGGGATGTTGAAGTTTTGGGCGTTACAGAAGTCAAGTGAGGACGCCTGGTCCCTGGCTCTTTGTTTAGTCTCTATTACAGTGTATCCCCCTCAATTAGAAAGCGGTGTTTGGCCGGGACTGACTCGGCTGGAATCCATTCTCTCCTGACTCTGCTAGTAGGGGCTGAAGGGAAGCACACCGCCAGAGTCTGGCTCCATGAAAGCACTGCAAGGTTGGCTGAGGCAGCCCGCCTGAACTCAGATGACCCACATTCTGGGACCATCCAATCAAATAAGCAGAAAGACTCATTATTAGCAGAATTTATGGGACACAAACCAATCGAGGAGCCAGACTCGGGAGCATTTCTACACAGAAAGGCAGTCGAAAGGAAATGCTTAATAGGCATAGAGACAAGGGCAGAGCTAATACGGAGCTATAAAACTGCACTAAAAACACATGGTCGGCTGAGGGGAAGCACACACAGAGGGCTGGAGGCTGGCTCTCTGAGCACACTGCTGCAAGTTGGGCTGAGACGAGGCAGCTGAACTGAGATGACTCACGTTCTGTGACTATCCAATTAAATGAGCAGAAACCATCCTCATTATCAGAAATTACAGGACACAAACCAATCACAAAGCCAGACACAGGAGTGTATCCCAAAGAAAGGAGAGGCTTAACAGGCAAAGAGACAGGGGCAGGGCTGATAGACAGAAATAAAACTGCACTAAACAGCTCAGTGCAGGAGACACATTCTGTTCCCTTTAGGAAGTCATTTAACTAATGGCACAGGAATATTACAGAGCCCTATTTTATGTACATACATTAAGTCAAATCAGTGTTTTGATCTCTCTGCTTGTTCTTGCCAAACACTGTATGTACACTATTAGAGTAAGGACATAGATGCATAACAATAAATAAACAATACTAATGCAAGAGTATCCACCATCTACTAGGAAAATCATCACTATGTACCAGCCCCATGGCATTTTATAGTATGTACCAACTACTTTATACTTGTGCAACATATGGAATCCATATGCAATTCTTCTAAATTGTAATAAATAAGGAGCCAATCACAAAGCCAAAGCACATTCCCAACAGGAGAAAAGCTTAATGGTAAAGAGACAAGAATTGATTCTTTTTAGGATGGTTCATAGATTTTCATTAATATTGAGACAAATGGGGGTTAATTGTGCAGTGTCAAGGAGATGACCCAGATGTGCTGCTTTCTGCTCAGAGCTTTAGTTTATCTTGCACACATCTCTGCAGAATGGCATGCCTATATGATTCAAATATAGGTCAAGATCATACAAGGCGTTACTTGTGTGATGCAGAGAGATCTGTGTTGTTTCTGTGCTGTCAGGGTGATTTGTGTGTCTGTGTGTTTGTGTTTGTGAGGAATGGTTAGCTGTGTTGGGGAAGAGGGGGCGAGCTGCAGTCTACAGAGCAGGAGGAAGGAGAGGCTCCTCAGTCGAGGCTCAGCTAGCTGAGTCTGTTGCTGGCCAGATCAGCTGGCGGTCTGTCTAGCGGGGGTGTGGCACATCACAACAAAGGGCTTTGGGCAGACAAGCGACTGCACAGCTCTTATCAACCCCCCAATTTGAGTCGATCTACACTTCTCCCCCTCCCTCTCTCTCTTTCTCAGTGGCCTATGCTGCGGAATGCAAAGAGCAAATATGGAGATAACGCTATGGTCCTTCAGGAAAAAGTCAAACGTATCACGCGGCCGATCTGGAGCGCATGAAAGCCGCTCTCTCTGCAGTGTGTGACGGTACTCCTACCGGGTTGTGCTTTGCAAACTTTTGCATGTCCATGCACAGTCGGCTCAACCTGCGATGTGCACATTACATGTTGAGACATTTGTTTTTTTTTTCTTTCCTCCTTTCTCGTGTCGCCACGAAACAACCCAAAGTTTACTTTAATGAATGTGCGCAGAGAAACGCTGGAAACCTGATCTGTGTAATTTTTGCTCTGCGTTTGCACTGCAGTTTCGGTTTGTAGGCCTACGCACTGACCAATGCAGGAGGCTGAGGGGGGTTGCATTGCGAGATGAAAGCAGTGACAAAGCTCGGAGACTTGAGTGGGAGTGGCACTATTTTCGACTCCCTCCCTCCCCCGAAATTAAAAGGACATTTCGCAAAGTTCACACAACTTAGAGGAACAATGCAATTATCAAACTACGCACTGATTCTGTCTTTTCATTGTACTTCGTGTGCCGATCATGGGTGGATCCGTGAATATTTATACATATGACTCGATGAAACACAGCAGTCAATCACTCTCCTCTGAACAAATACCGGTTTGAATGTAAGAGAAACCACACTTGTTATCACCATTTTCGGTTTTAATAATCCCTTCCGTTCCCATGAAGCCAAGGGAACTACATTAAGTCACGGTCACAGCAAAAAAACATTTGCATCCAATGAAACTGACCTGTATGTGTCCTTAGGTGGGCTTTGAGGTGGGATGATTTGCCATAAACTTTTTCACAACCTGAATAGTGGCATTTGTGCTTTTTCTGAGGTGATTCCTGCTCAATTCGACCTCGCGATCTTTTGCCTCTTTGTTTGAGCGAAGGATCGGAGATGGTGGTAGGTGTGGCAGAGTTTCCATCATCTATGAGGTTCGGCATGCTCTCATCCTTTATTTTTGCCTGCTCGGCAACATTGTTGGGAGTCTGCTGGTTAAAATCCGCCAGAATCCGCGCCACCACAAAAAGAGAGGAGTTATCTTTCACCAAAGGCTCTTTAATTTCCTCCCCGTTCTTGGAGGAGGACGGGATTTCTGGTTTAATCTCCCTATTCCCTTTAGGAGCGTGAACAATTGCACGACTGGACATTGAAACAAGGCACTCTGCTGCAAAGTGATCCATTTTGTCTTTGAAACAGCCCCCTCTGCTTCTTAATGACATTCAGAAAAAAAAATTATGAAATGATGGCGTGTGAAAAAAAAAGTACTTGTTCCGTGGTTCCCTTTGTGTGGTGGTGGTGGTGGTGAGGAGAAGGAGGAGGAGGTCGTTCTCATCAGAAAGAACTGACTTTATGATCTTACCCGGCTTTCCAATATCATCAACATCCTGCGAGAAGAAGCGCCTCGGACAACAAAAGCAAACCAGCCCCACTTCAGGAAAAAGAAAAAAAAAGACAGAAACCCAATGTCTTTATTTAGTGCAACGATTCTGGAAACAGGACCTCCAGGAACTTGGATGTGTTAACTCCCATCGCGGCAACAAACACTCTCCAGCATAGTGAGTGTGTCTCCTGAGCGCCTGTTCCTCCTGCTGGTTGTATCCATGCTGGGGGCGTGTCGACCGGCAGCGCTCGGCAAGCATCATCACAGTAGCCGCTCATTCATTGGGTACTGCATGTCCCCAAATGCACCGAACAACACGAGTTACTTGGAAGTTTCACCTCAGATGGCATCCGTGCATTCAGATGATGTATCTCACGTGCGACACAGTTATGCACTGCAGAGACCCCTCTGAAGTAATATATGCTATAATACACAGATATTTTGAGAGATGGGCGGGGTGGGGGTGGATGAATCTGCAGCATTATGTTAAAGCTTGCATGCATGTGCACTCTCTTGTTATATTTGGTAAAAATGTGCAGAATACTGATGGTTAGGGTTGCATCTAACAATTGTTATAACTGTTATAATGCAGATTTAGCGTTAAAATGAGCATAAATGTTATTTCCCACAGTCTAAATCGATGTCTGCAAATAGCTTGTCTAATATCAGTCCAAAGCTCCAGCCTTTTTAATTTGCAGTGATATGAAACAGAGGCACACAGCAAACTGTCACATCACAGAAGCTGAATCATGGTAAATCTGGCATTTTTCAAGAAACATGACTGAAAATATTAATCAATAATCAAAAATACCTGAGAAGAGAATTTCTGTGATTCTCTAATTCACTAGACTAATTCACTTGACATATAGTCCTGCTTTTGTTGAGAATATAAAATACAAGCAAGTTTTCTTTTTATTATTATTAGATGATCACAAATCAGTGCTTACAAATCAGTCTTTATACAATATATGTGCAACTTTAAGGTGCCCTTCACAGGGAGGAAATGTGTTAAAGTGCCACTCTTCAGCACAGTGAAGTGTCTTTGATATACCTTGTGAGATAAGGCGATGCAGTATTTAGCTGTTCTTCATGCTGCATAACTAGCTGGTGTCATTGTGCCTTTGAATAGTAAAACACTTAATAGCTCTCTCCGTGTTTTTATTACAGAGTTGTAGTAGTGGAATGCATTGCAACTTTCTGCACCCTGGGGCTCCACAGCATGCAGCTGGTGCCCCTCTTATTTACTCTGCACCCTCCCCTCAGATATCCTGATACAGCTACTGTTATAACGGGAATCTCAATAAAAAGCCATTATGCCATATTGACCTCCCCAGTTACATATAATCATGAGGAAATGATAGGGAAGAAGCACACAAGTCATAAAATAACATTTCTGTGGCAAGTCAGTTGTCTATTCTGCAAAAATGGGCTGCAGTTCATCATCAACAGGATGTTCCTGATATTTCGAATATTACTGTGTCACCTTCTTGGAGAGATCAACACACTCTGGGGCCTCCGGCCAACAACACCGTACACCAGCAGAGAGCTCAAACGCTTCGAACTGCCAAATTATTGGCTTGGCCTGCTGAGATTCCACACAGGCGAAATAATTCTTCTTCACTGCCTCTGAAATGATATAACTACATTTTAGTCAAAGAAGGGACAGTGGTGTAAACATGACAACTGCAATAAAACATATACTTATTGAAATTCCTTTCTAGCTTGTTAACTAAACCCTTCTATCAC
>JAPZDV010000023.1:15061565-15163723 GCA_029814665.1 Acanthurus lineatus
CTGACTAAATGTTCAAGCCCAAAGATATTCATCACTGAAATATGAAACTGAGCAAAAAAGTGAATCATCACAGTGGAGAAGCTGGAACCTGCAAATACTTCATTTTAGATAGATAGATAGATAGATAGATAGATAGATAGATAGATAGATAGATAGATAGATAGATAGATGGAAAAGCAACTTTAGTTGAGCAGAAAACTTTTTGTTCTTGTAGGTCCTCTGGGAAAACGCTTTACCATGAAACTACCAATTAAGCCCCTTGTGTGACATAAATAAACGTGGATTTATGTGTCTGGTTATCCTCATTTCACTTACAAGTTTTTTTTTCCAGACATGTGCTCTTCCCAGCGTTTGAGGCTAAAATCCTGACATGTCCCCGTCTTTTGTTTAACTTTACTACATTTCAATCTTGACGCATTAACAAACTTGCACACAGTTGCGCATGGTTTGAACGCACCACGATCGGCCTGTAATTTAGCCAGAGCGCCTCGTACTTACGCTGCCCATTCAAATGCAAATGTATGGGGAGAGAGTTCAAGGGGGGAAAATAACGAGGTTGAATTTCAAAACATACGATTTCCAAAGAGGTTCTGTTACATCACATGCCTGTTTTCACCGCCTCGACCAGTGTGTGCTCTAAAAAGTCATCGGGTTCACAAGTGGGCGAGGCTCCACACAGACTAGAGCGGCGCACGCATGAACTAGGCTGACCGCGGGGATGCGCCCGGTGCTGAAGACGAAGAGGTGGGGGCGATGAAATGAAATGTGAGAATTTGCAGCGTCTCCCTTAAAAAACTTTTTTCGGCGCACGTCGCCATAGCTGCAGCATCTACAAGAGACGCTGGTTGTTTATCCTCGAATGACCCCGATGCTGAAGCGAGAACATCCCGTTCCTGAGATATTAATAGCTCTCCCTGCGTCACCAAACTGTGGCGGACCGCTCCGCCAGACACGCAACGGAGCCACAAAGTGTGCCAGCAACACATTTTCCTCCAAAGCAAACATGGTTATAAAACAGGTAGTCATCACTCTCCACCAGCTGTCTGCGGGTGTTACAGCCAGTGTGATTACCACTTGTAAGTGTTACGCACGTTGTTATTAAGGAGGCGAGAGCTGACTCTCGATGACAGTACCTCAGCCAGTGCACATTTGGGGAGTTTAGTGTCAAACTGAGGGACGATTTATCTGCTCTCATGGATAAACGGAATGTGAGTCAGTCTTTCAGAAAACAAATAGTGCAAAAGACGACTGACAGTGCAATTTTCCAGCCCAGCAGTCCAACACAAGTTTTTTCTGCAGGAGGAGAGCCAATGTTGTTGACGAGCTGAACTGAATGCATAGCCTACAATGCACAATGAGCCATATGTTAGTTCAGTCCCTTCCCCCAATCATGAGGCCAAGTGAGGCTAGAGCTACAGAGCCTGGCCTGCATAGCTGTGGAGGGAGGGAGGGGAGAGATGGGAGGAGAGTTTCTGTTGCTATGTTCCCTGGGAGTCTCCTGTCTGGAGGATCCATGGGCAGGCTGATTCTGAGGGCTGACATGGCAATGTTGTATGTAGGTCAGCAACAGTGAAACAACTCAGACAGTCTTAAATGCACACTGGGGAAAAAGTGTTCTTGTGCAAAACATATCGTAAATCTTTACTTATTGCTGGTATGCAAAACAAACACACAACAAACTGACTGACAAGAGACTTCTCTCCCAGTCTGCGCACCTATTCATGTGGGTGGTGCTCATGTGAACCTGACATTTTCTCATTTCATCATTTTCCAAACTGTGACTGCAAAGTTCCTCTGCACCTGCGTCCACATGCACAAGAGTTGAGGCGTTCACCTCTGGATGATGCATGTTTTTTAGATGCCAAATGTAACATCCCGTCAACTGAAATTATGTGCAAATCTGTAGAGTTGCAAAACATCGTAGAAAGACATTCAAAAAAAGTAGAAATAGCCAGTTGCAACTCAAAATCGACTTACTTTTTTTTTCTGGGACATTTGTATCGCTCAATCCAGATCAGAGGATTGAGTTTTTCTTTACTGCAATTTAAATTAAGACATTAAAACTTTGCATTATGTTGAGCTTGACAGTTTTATCTGTACTTTTGAAACCAAAAAAAAAAAGTCTGCGGTTTTGATGTTTTGTTATGGTCTGTTTCCATGGTCAACAACAAGCATGGACGGTTGAACAGGGAAAGAAATAACTGTGTCCTGAGCGTCATGCAACCTGCTAGTTTTTGGCTTTTAATTAAGAAGCTTCTGATTTTGCGTGACTGATATAAATCTTATTTATGATCCCTTTTATTAAGTTGGAAGTTACTTACTTTGATACTTCACGCAGGGTAATTAAGGTACATGCTTTGCCGCAGGGGGTTTTTGTATTACGTCAACTTTGTCTCAGCCAAACCCTACTTCCTGTGAGTGTGGGGAAATGTTGTTTTTAAGGGAAATGATTCGATTTGCACAGATAATGAAACCTCAGCAGAAACATAGAGACCAGACTGTTCAAATGAAACCTCTTGGATGAGACACCTGTACATGCAGCCAAAGAGGGGAGTCAACAGAACTTCTCTTGTGTCAAAAACCCAGAATATCTTTGGGATCCTGGTTAAATGCTTGAGTACCTGAGTAATGCCTGGATGCAAACATGCATACGCTTGAAAGATCAGAGAGATTACAAAAGTTGATGAACACTAAGAGGACAACTTCACATGATTCAAGGACTCAATAACCTCATTTGAATGACTGTATTTCACATTTTTTAATTTCATTTCAATCCATCAGACTACATTCACTTCTGTACCTGTAAAACAGCTGATGAGGTGTCCTTTAAAGTTTGCCTCTGGAGTTAAGAAGCTACTGTAAACGTTTACAGGCTGGCTAGTGCTGACTAGATTGGATGATTCGAGTGTTTAGCCTCAGTCATCTCAGGTCTTTAAAGATTTGTCTGCTCCCGCAGCCCCAACCGATTACCTTACTGCCGTTTGCTTAGTCTCCCACCACCATCTGTGTTTCAGATCATCCAAGGCAGTTCTAATTACAGTCATCACAGACAAGGGCCCATAGATAATGACAATGCTGCTATGATCAGCAGGATTAGACAGGTGCTTGTCGACTTGGGCTTTTTATGGTCTGTAACACACCCTGGACAATCAATGAGGAGATGAGAACCTCATGGACTCTTTGTCTCCTGCTCAGATTCTGTGCTAACAATGTAGTTTCCCTAAATAAACAGGTTTTTTGTTTTGTTTTTTACTAAGTTACTGGTGTAAAGCTTTATCTTGTCACAGACACATAAATACAATAATCACTTGGTGCAATTTGTTATATTTGGAGATAAAAGTTTTCATATGCCTTTGTATTTATTTTCGCACTCTGTTCAGGTCTTCACAGGGAGTTGGTTGTAATGTCAGTCAGAGTGTTTGAATTTTCACCATATAATTGCAATTATTCTCTAGATGAATGAGATTCATTTCAACAGGGGAAGCACTGTGTCTCAGCATGAGGCGTCCATGCAACTGTTTATTCTCTTTAATCTGTGTCTTGTTCTGGCTTAATTCATTAGTGAATAAAAAGATTTTTGTTTAAAAGATACAAGTTTATGTCAGATGCATGTAGGGATATATTGTGTGACACTTCACTTTAAAGCAAGATATCATGGCAACAAATGGTCGGATGTCATTTGACCCAGATCTCCAACATGAAGATCTAATGATCATTATACACTTGAAATGAAAGCTTTCTTTTTATGAAAACTTATTTACTTAAAAAAGTTATGTATATCTGGATTCATATTGAGTCTTACTGTGAATAGTCATACTCCCAAGGGGATAAAACCTCTTTATGTGTATGTGACCTCTGACCACCGCCCTCTAGTGGCACCATCACATTTTTTTTCCTGCTCATAAAAAATATCACATTGACATATAAAGGTCAATTTGCCACAAAATGATGGACTGAACAAGTTCTTATTCTTCAGAGGATGAACCTGTTACATTATAGGTATTATGGGAACTTTTTTACTTTTGTATCTCTCTTATAGGTCAAATTATTAACTTTGATTAATATAAACTTTAATAGGGTGCACAGAAAACTAATGTTTTTGAATGAATCCTGATGTTTTTAGAGACCCTTGCTCACCTTGTGCTATTCTCTGGGCAAATCAAAAATGCTTTGTTAAAATTTCAGCTAGGCTTTAAGAAAAAATGAACTCATAGAGTGATGGGTTTTTTTTACCCAAATCTGACGGAGATTTAGACCTTCAGTTCTTTTATTAAGAGTGTTCAACTACTCCAACCATATTCATGTGTAGCCATGTGAAGGATGGTTAGCTCCAGTTTTTTTTATTAGACACAAGAAGACAGTTTCATTGGCCAACACAGAATTTATTACAGAATTTGTACATATGAATTATTCAGATGAAAAATAATGACACTGTATACTCTTACACTGATTCTGTACAGGGAGCCAAACCCATGTATTCTGGTGATTCCAAGTATTTAGCATTTAATGTCTGCATGGCCTTAGATCCTGATTTCCAGTCATTTGAGACTGGAACAGAATAGTCAGAGCTTATGCCATTCTCACGCAAGATAATACTATGTTTTATGTATGACCCAGTCATAGAAACATCTCTCTGGATTATACAGAGCTAGCACGCATTAACAGCAGCCAGTGGCTCAGTCCAAGCACTGAAAATATTGACTGTTTTTGGCTCGTAATGTTCAGTAATCCCGCTCAGCAGCTCTGTGGCTGCAGAGGTAATCAAACAAGCAAAGCAACGGCTATTGATTTTACTTGTTTACATCCAAATTTGACATTCATTTGCATCTATTAAACTGTGGTGGTGGACTGACAAAAAGATAACTGTATCATGTGGCTTCGGTTCCTGGTTCAAAAAGTGTTGATCAGCAGTTCTGTGGGTTTCGTCTGTCTAGCTGTCTGTTCCTGTCTTGCATATCTAGAGTGTGTGTGTGTGTGTGTGTGTGTGTGTAGGGCAACTTGGATCTTTTCTTTGATCCAAGTCATGGCAGTCGCTTACGAGGTCAGGAAAAGTGTGGGGGGAAAGAAGGCTTTGGATGGTAAATCCCACATCTGGTTGTTTGGATGTTGGACGATGAGTTGATTCTGGAAGTTTACGCAGCTGAGCGCAGGACTCAACACCCCCTCCTTCGGTGAGAAAGATCTGTTTCGCTGCTGCTGCCTGGGAAAGGCTTACACACACCGGCCCCCACCCCCACCCCCACCCCCCACCCGCCGACAGTACACTGCAATCACAAACGTGGAAGTTTATGAAACTCCTCTGATCAAAGGAAGGAGCCACTGTTCAGTTCAGGATGACTTATTGTGAAATGGAGTGAGTGGTTGGCGTAACTTCCTGCAGGTCAAGAAAACTGCTGTTTTACAGCCCCGCTGCAGCATATGGATTCCCTCTTAACCTTTGTGTGGGCCCCAGGTCAGTCTTGAAAATGAATTACGCCAGCATGCACTTACCGAGGAGCATAATAGAGATATGTATACGTTGGCTGTTTGGCCGCACCAAGCAGGATATTCATGGAATGCATTTCTCCCGGGGGGACGGGTTTCCAGGAACAGTTTTGCTCTAGTGGAGTGCAGGGAGCCTGTCGGCCAGCAGAAGCAGACAGCTGGGTGTGCACAAGCCTGCCTTAGTGTTCAGCAGTGAAGTCGTTAGCCACAAGCAGACCTGTAGTCAGCCCCGCCTTCTTCCCGTCTACTTCCTGAAAATCCATTTTTTTGCTGACAGAGTAAAGAGGGACCACTCCTATAAACACTGAAACAAATCCCAGCATCAGTTTCAATTCGTTTATTTGATGTATTTCACTTCACTAAATCTACGTCACCTAGTCATGGGAGAATATCAGTAATCAACATTTCAGTTTACACATCGGTTTAATGTGCCACATTTAGTTAATAAGCTACCTTTTGTCCATTGTATCTGGACAGGTCATATAAAACTAGTGTTATGTCATAATGCAGAAGTTCAGCAAGGGAATTCATGATACAATAGGATTACAATACTGTAATGAAAACAATAGGATTCATTACAGAAGTAACAGATATATTAAAACAGTATAAGTATGCAAAGGCAAGGCCAGAGATGAGATACAAAGAAAACAAGTTATTTGTAAGTTTGGTTTGCTTAAATCAGTGTGAAGATAACTTTTAGGAAGACTTATGGCTCAACACCACAGTTTCTGCAGTTTCACTCATCATCACATTCTGGCCCTTCTTGAGCCCCAGACACTGTAAACATCCTTTTTCTGACATCGCTGAACTCCACTGAGACTTCGTTTCCTACAGGGGGCTCCCTCTGTCCATCCAGTGTTATTTACACAGATTGTATATCACTTAATAAAAAATAAAATAAGAATGAATGAGTAAAGTTATCACCTTGTGGGGAACTCATGTCATTTTCAGGCTCTGAAAAGTAAAGAACCCAACAAGAGTTTTAGGACTACTCTAATGAAAAGGTGTGGTTGTGGAAGAAGTATTCTTACACTTAGGTACCCAAACAGTCTAGAAATAATGAATAATCAGTAACAGTCCTGCTTTTAAGAACCTATTTAAGTAAATGTAAACCAGTGTTATCAGTATGTACTCCGAGAACATACTGATAACACTGTGCATTTTAATTTATCAATAAGGCATCACTGTGTAAGTAGTATTTGACTGTTGTTCTAATTTCAACTACTGTATATACAGGTTGATATTTTAGTCATGCCATGTAAAAATAAGCAAAATATGCAATGTCTCCCTTTATTTTGTTACTTTTCGCCATTGACTATCCATGCATTTGACAATGGTCAAAACAATTTAAAAAGTCCTCTAAAAATGCTGAGAAGGAATAACTGGAGATGTTTAGTTTGATTAAACACAAGAAATGATCATTCTATTTCTTGTGAAATGTTAGTGTGCATGGATATAGATAATTTAATGGGTGGTGTAACTTCAAAAACAAAAAAATAAGTCCCTTACAAAAATGATTTCATATGTGTCAAACCAGTGCAAAACCTACAAAGAGCAGAGAGTGGTATTTATTTGTGTTCCTCCCAAATAACACATTTGTCTTCATTTTCATTCTTTTTTTATAATCTCAGCAACCACATTTCCATGACTCAGTTCCACACCTCTTTAATATGTCCTTCTGCTGAATTTATGACATACTAATCAAGTTTTTATTGTCACGCCTAATAAGTGCTTATTATGTGGGATGCTCAAGGTGCTTCCATTGACTTGCAGAGGGAGCATGTTCAAACATGGATCATTCATGACAAACCGCTAAAGACCATTTCCTGCCCTGAAGTGAAGGCAGTGTGTCTGATCTGCGGAGAGAGACGTTAAATGTCAGCACTCAGACATCTTTGTGTTTTGTTATGTCCGTCAAAGCATGTGATCCAACTGTGTGTAGGTTATTATCACATATGCTGAGTGTTTGCCTTCCTCTGCAGTTCACTAAGGGGCTTAACACACCTGGAACAATATAACAGGTGAGGGTGTTGTCTTATATTCTTGGGAACCAAGAGAAACACTGGCTGAGTCATAAACATGCAACTTTTATTGTTTTGTAACTTGAGGCCACTGCAGATCACCTTGATAAAAAAAAAAAAAAACAGCACAAAAACATACAAAAGCACACGTACATGCTTTTGTTTGGTGTTTTTCGCCCGCAGCTTTCCGCAGTACTCATGTTGCGTACTTTAAATGTCTGGGTTTCTTTGCCAGGGGTGGTGCCTCTAACCACTTTACAGGAACAAAGAAGGGATTCCACAGCACAGTAGACGTGCACATGGTAAAACATGTCCTCTTCCTTGGACGGTTTCTCCTTTCAGAGTAAGCCATCACATGTGAAAGTCATTTCAGCCCAACCTGCTTTCCAGCTGTTGGCTCTATCCCATCTGGCTTAACTGATGACAAGACACTTACAAATAAAATCAGGTAAAAACAACGTAACATAGATTAAGCTGGATGCAGTGGAGGAGTCTTAGATAAAAATGTGAAGCAGAAGAAACCAAAGCACTGTCTCTGTTTGTGCAGATTTCTGCTCGTGGCTCTGGCTGTGCTGATGGAAATAACACACAGATAGCTGAGAGACAATCTGACAGAATTACAGAGTGTTTCTAATATCCTCATATGACCCCATGGTTGGAGATGTGCATGAAGTGGCTGGCAATATAAGAGATCAGAGCGCCCTCTCGTGGTTGAGCTTTGTAAATCTCAGCTCTACAAACACCTGTGCCCACAGAGATTTTTTTATTTTTTTCAAATAGTCAGAGGTTTTGTGGTACATTGTGTACTGCAAGGGGACATACTGCTACTGTTAAATTAATACTAGCAGGCTCTGTATTCAAATTACTGTCACATGTACTCTAATAAATTAGAACATGCCGATTATTTGAATTAACTGACTTAAAATTAAATTTCTAAGTCATAATTTCATAACATGCATTTGGAAATGATGCAGATCTATTTTTCTGCAGTACAGACTGCAGAGCAGTCACTCCCCCCAACAACAGATGATGCATTCTTGTCAGGTCAGATTTACTTTAAAGGTCCAGTGTGTTCAGTGGGATGTTTTAGTACAATGTGGCAGAAATAGAGTATTATATTTATAAGGAGGTTTTTGTTACCTTGAAATAATAATTGCTTTGTTGCCATCACTTTAGAATGAGCTTTTTATATCTACAGGGAGCAGCTCTTTCCCTTTGCAGTCTGCCATGTTGCATTAACATATTATTACAGTATCCCAGACTTGACAGAGCAAACACTGGCTCTAGAGGGGGTCTTTTGTGTTTTTTGTGAGTGTCGCAGCCACCATAGTTTCTCCTGCATGTTTTAAAGGGGATGCTGGGTGAACATATTCAGTCAGGTGCAATCTCCAACTTCAGCACTAGATGCCACTAACTCCTACACATGAAAAGAGATCATGACAACATGTAACTGTAATCACTGCTGGGTCCAATATCTCCTGCTCAGTGAAAAAAATTACCAAAGTGTATCAATTGCAATATCAGCTATATGAAACTGATGTACTGAAAATCCAAACTACTGCTATTAAATTATTTTTAGTGCAACTGAGTCAATCTAAAGGTGATTCTAAAGAAGGGCATTTTTAACACTAATTTTTTATTAAGTTTTACTGTAGCAACAAGAGTCATCCAAATATTTTGCATCTTCCATTTTGCATAATGAAAATAAAAATGATAATGCCATGATTGAAACTTCTGAATCATGTTAATAAAATTTAAATCTCAAAAATACATTTTAAGTTCTGTTAATTTCATTTGACCTTTCAGAAACCCTGATTGATTAATGCCCTGTTTAATTTAATTTCTCAGTGATACAGTTATTCATCATGATGTCTTTGTCTCACCACACTTTCAAATCAGTACGCCTCTTTGTCTCTGCTCCATTCAGTGCTCTACCTCCTTCTGGACAGAAATAATCTCCTCCACTGATACACGCAAAGCCACTAACAGATGATAAAGCTCATTTGTGTCTGCTTACTAGGAGAAATTACGCATTAGCCAATCTTAGAGGCAGGCAACACTGAGACACATGGCTGTAAAGAAGCAGTAAAAAAAAGAAAAAAAATTTTCATTCATGGAACAGATTATTGTTTGCTGTCCTCAAGATGCTCTGTCGAGTTTGACATAAAGACCAGTGGAAATCATCCATCTCTCTTCCCTGATTAAACCGGTAAGACTGTAGCTCGATTTTACTCAGCTGACAACAACAATGTAGATATTTTATGATTTTAACTGTTGATTAGTGGAATGATTATCCCTTTGCTGCACCTTCATATGGTTCTGCTGCAGTTTAAGTTGTTACAAAATGTCCCTGTGAGCTTTATTTTTAGTGCAGGAAGATTTTGATTATCTCCCAAAACCCCAAAGTCCAACCAGTGGGTCATAAAAACTCCTGCTTTCAGCCAACCTTTGTTTACATTCATAGAACAGATATCAAACATTTGGGGTAAATATAAAATGAGTTAAACGACACACAGAATAGCACTATTTGACTTAACTGTGCAGCTTCAAAAAATAGACTTTGGTTTTAATATTTACTCAGCGTAAAATTCACAAGCTGTAGCTTTGATGAGGAGCTATAAAAAATGATATAATGCTGTATGTTGTGGAACAAGATGATTTTTTTACCTTAAAACTACTGAGGTGGAAGTGAAAGAGAAAAGTGGAGGTCAAGGGGTCTCATTTGTTTCTCACTTTTCTCTGTTACAGCTATTCCACTTAGTTTCCAGTAGAGGGAGTTGCTGGATATCTAATTTTTCAGTCTTAACTAGACTTCAATATTTTTCCATTTGTATTTCAGACAAATATTGTTTGGTTTAAAAAAGACAAAGCTACACAATAGCACAAATGATTTTATACTGTGCTTCCACTAATGCAACATTCTGTAATAGATCTGTTTTAAAGGCAACAGATAGTTTAAACTTTTAGCTCTGGAAGTTGAGGCACTTCAATTAAACTTGTATTTTCTGTCCAGCTTAATATTAGGTAAGAATAATGAGCCATAATGTGATTGCGTAACAGATCTCAGCTGGTCTGAAAGTGATAAACACAGCATTAAAACGATACAAATTCATTACTGCTAATGTTGAATTTTTTCTAATTCAAAGTGCTTTTAATGAACTTTTGCTCTTATTCATCAGGAAAGGCCAATGCAAAGTGGATTAAAGCCCTAATAGTTTTATTTTCCATCATTTTTGTTGGTATTACGTAACAGGTCAAACTCTTAACAATACTTAACATCAAGCTGCTCTAAATCTGTGTTGTGAGACTACTTTACGCTGAGAAAAACCGCATTTAAAATGTTCCCATCAAATGTAAATGAGAGATTAAATCCAGGCAGCATTATGTTCTGATAAATTCTAATGCCACTAAATTATAATAGCCACGAGACAACAAAGATCAGAGTTCATTCTGAATGAGTTGAGTGACATTGTGATAGAAGGTGTGCTTTTTGCCTCTGCACCTCACTCTGCATGTGTGCATACCTTTGTGCACCCTGATGTGACTCCCTTGTCCTCCCTGTCAGACAACTGAGCCTCATCAGGTGAGACAACCTTTGGCTCTGCGCCGGCTAACTTTAGCCTCACAGCTTGCATGGTCTCTCTAAGCCTTTTTTGGGGTTGTGGTGTGCCAAAGTAGATTTACCTTCAATAACCATTTATTAAATCTCTATCCATTAGACTCGGAGGCTTCGTAAGAGCTGGCAGCATTAAGCCTGATTATGGGATGCCCGGCAGAGGAAAAGGGTCTATGTGTCAAGTGTGTCATCGAGTGATTTATATCCCTGGCTGGGATCTCTGTCTTGTCAGTCGGGAGTAAGCTGCAGAGGGGAGAGAGAAGCACTGAAACCTTTAATGATGTGAAACTTGATCATTTTTAAAGTGTGAGTCCAGAGGTTGCTGTCATGCCTCAGTTTTGCAGAGGGTTTGTAAGTTTTTTTTGTCCATTTCCAACACTGATTCTGATGCTGAACTCTGACCTGTAGCCACTTTTTGAGGATCTCTTTTTAAGTCAGTTTGACTTAAATTCAAAGTCTTCGACATGGACAACAAGGGCCCGAGTAGCACCTTTAAACGGTCTTCCCTGAAACGCTCTGCATCCGGCTCGCAGAAGGTAAGATGAAGCCTGTTCTGACACATTCAACAGGTGAATCTGTTACCTGTGTGTTTCCACTTGCTTTGAAAAGTTGTGCTCTGATAGTTTGACCTTTTTCTTATAATGCACTTGTGACATTCAATTCAAAAGCAGATATTTAGTGCTCAATGAATTTATTAAGGAATAGAAACTTCTGCATCTTATTGTTTTTATCTTTGGTAACTTCTTGCATCCTGATACACTCTGATTGCTCTGAGACTGACATGTGTTGCACGGCATGTCACATGGAACCGTTACTATCAGCTACATTAGTCCCTAACCAGTCATTTCAGGGCCCCTTTGTCCGGCATATGGACACACACCATTTAGCACTGCTGGGCGTATATTGGTGTGCACATGGTCTGCACTCCGAGCCCTGCAAACTTACTGCTAAGTGGTGTCTGAGGCTGAGCAGGCTTCAAGAGCTGCTCACTCCAGTACTGCAGTTTAATCCTTCATAATGGCCCAGTATGGATGACCACGGCCATGACAGATTAAGGACTTTTATATCTGTCTAAAGTCTGCTTTCATGTGATTAACACACTCCTGTTAACATGTCCTTGAAAGCAAGGAAGATGCATTTTTTAATATACATGCATGCTTCTGCTCCCAATCCAGCAAGCAGTGAATGCTGGGATTAGAGCACACACACACCATGAACTAACTCAGTGTGTGATGCTTTTGTAGATTCATATAAGCAGAGAACAGTAGGCTTTTTGTTGGACAAGGAATAAGAACACTTTCATATCTAAATAGTTTAAAATAAAGGATAAATTCACCCAACCATATTTAAAAGCCTCTAGTTTTCCAGGAAAAAATCTATATAGACGGAAAATTATCACTGACATAAAGCATTTAAAGTTTATCCTCTGCAGATTAAAAATAGCCCATGTTAATAATGATCATCCTAATGTGCCTATAAATAAACTAGAGAATTAAGTAAAGATGCATTTTTTTAAATACAGGGGAAAATTTTTCATAATTTTACTACACCAGCCCACCCCCTCATGTTTATTTCAACAGCACTGATATTAAACAATTCAGTGTGATGGGTTTCTGTAAATTAGAGACGGCATTATTTGGTGAGATTAATAATCTATGCATAATCCACAGCCTTTTTTTTATATGAGGTTTTACTCCGCAATGCAAGCAGCAGTGTCATGGCTTTGAGCTGAATAACGCTGCACTTTTAATGAGATCGGCTATGTTGCTAAATATAAACTCATTGGCTGCACAGGCCAGACTACTGAGAGATACGGCTGTTCATTTTTCACATCACATCATGCATCCTTTTCATGTTGTTAGTTATGATAGTTTTTTATCAGGGTTTCAAATCATGCTTTATTTAAATAATAGACATATACTTAAAAAAATTTTTTTCATCCATGCTATAAAAAATCGGAAATATAGTGAAGGCAATATCTCTTTAAATAAATTTTGAGGGGGACGACAGTTCATTGGAAATGAGGCTAAAAGTCTTACTTGTGGGCAGCCTTAAGGTCTTCCAACAAAGAGCACATTCAGTTAAATATGTTCACATGATATAACCTTGGTGCCAGAAATAAATCAGGAATTTATGTCCATCTACAGATAGCACTGTTCACCAACAAATAAGCTGACCCTTTACCTCCTTTACTAAGAGTTAGCAGCTTACGGCTCAATAGTTAGTAAAGAAATGGCTCGAAAGCATCTGTAAGCTGATGAGTGGAATGTGAGTGAATTATTACGGATGAGCTTTGTGCTCTGACCCTTTATAACTCGACCATTAAAAAATACAAAGCCAAAAAACAAAAAACAACAACAAAAAAAACAGCTTTAAATGTGATCAACACACATATTCTAAGAATTTTTACTCCTCACAAGATCAGATGACCGTGTGATGTAAGCAGGCCTCAGGTCAAGTGAGGGCCAAGAATCCTCAAAAAGTTTTAGGGCTGGACTCGGGACTGCGTTTAGGAGTCTCTGTGTGGAGGCCTCTACGTGTGAAGCTCTGAGTTTGTAAAGTTTGTTAAAGACTGAAGTTAAACCAGTAAAATCTCTTAATATTGCAGCTTCCTGGACTAAAATTTAACCCAGTTTCTTGTTACATGAATTTAAATTTATTTTTGTTGTTGTGTCTAAATAAAAGTAACAAAGTAATTGAATGTTATGTATAAAATATGTTTTAAGAGCAAAAGGAAATGACCTTGAAGATGAAATTCTGCTATCAGATGGAAAACTATCACACCTCATACAATTACATGTCAAAACATGGTGATATATTTGCTACTGATGGGCCATTAGTTGACACTGAAGATACACTGCAGAACATATCGGAACTGAACGTTTCTACGGTAGAAATGCATAAACATAATACAGCACATAACGTTAATGATCACATAAAACTGTTGGGTCTATAAATCTGTAAGATTAAGAATGATCAAGCCATTACTTGTTTCTGCACTAGGAAATTCTTTCCTTCCACGACAAATAAGATTTCACCGTGTTGTAAATTTTCATGAAGGCTCTGTCTTTATTCTAACCCTTTAATTTTATATAAAATTTTGTTTTCTCTCATTATTCCTTCTTTCCTTTAAGGAAAAACAAGGAAAAACAGCAGCTTTAAAACATGTCTTATGACTCCCTCAACTCTTGGGGATAATCAGTGACATGTTGGACTCATGTGATGGCTAACTGGATTTTCAAACCCAGGAGGACAATGAGTGCATTTACAAACAGGGCTGAGGGAAAACAGTTAGCTCCACAGTTAATGCAAATTTTGCCTATCCAGAGCCAATCACTCGAGCGAGTCGCTTTGTCCAAATATCTTTTGCCTCAAGTGAAAATGTGTAAAAGGCAGCTTTTTATTTGAGTACACGTGGGATCAACCATGAGTCTGGAATATTTTTGTAGACAGTTAAGGAGTCTACATGGGTTCCCTTCCTGTCACACTGCATCAGGATCTGACCACATTGCCGTTCAATACCAAAGCCGAGCAATTAGTTGCTTTTATCTTCAACCCTGGTGACATCACATTCCATTAGGACCCCCAAATCCTTTCTGATCCATTTCACTTGTGCTGATGAGGCTTTTGTTGTGTGAAGTCCATCGTTACTACAATATGCAGAATAAATGACACAGAGGCGCGTTTAGTTTTTACTCCACTGTAAAGAATTATGCGTTGCACTCAAATTGACCAGGTCAGATGTCAGCACACATACACAGCCATCGTTATACCTTTTCCTTATGACTGTCGGAGCTGCACAGTCTGTGTAATTGTAGCTGCACTGGAACAAATTTGCTGTGATCTAGTTGCTCACTAAGCTGTGGGTCAGGAGACCAGAACCATGTGATTCCAGTGCAAGACGGAATGAATGTATGGCACACTGTTTATGTGTCTTGAGCAAAAAAATGCACAACTAAAATTTGAAGGAGAAGCATCATTGCATGTCGAAAAGAGCTCATAAATATCTTTTATACCTGTTTTGCATTTCCGATTTCCACCTCACACAATGGTCTTTTGTTTTCAACAGTCATTTACTCGGAAAATTCTGCACGTTGACATGAATGTTGTTTATTGTTTCGAGGCTTGTCTTAAGTCTCATTAATTTGCCTGGTGTGACACAATCTGATCCTGCAGTACGAGGGCTCAAAGGCAGCTTTTAACAAGGCAGCTGGTTGCTGACTGGATTTTGGTTTTAATTGCCGTGGTTAATGAGTTTAAGTACGCTGAAATAACTGCGTCATACTTACCAAACCCTTCTGGAAATGCACTTTGTTTTCCTCATCTATAATTAATAACGGCCCACGTGCAATTTTTTTTCTTTTTTTTCTATTTTTGCCAGAGAAGGACCAAAAGGGGGATGTTGGCGGTGATGTTAGGTTTTTCTCTCCCTGTCTTTCTGAGTCATCAACCACCAACCTCCCTTGTCCTTTTCACTGCGAGTTGCAGTCGGGCTCAAACTGCTCATTTCATCCATAAAAGGAGCGCTTATCATACCACTTCACATGAGGAGGGTTTTAGATAGATGTCTACAACTTTGTAACTCCGTCTCAGCTTCTAGCTCACCTAATGCCTTCCTTTAGCTATTGAGGCATACACCTGAAACTCATTAACAACATTAAACTTATTAAGTACAATTCACAGAATTCATTTTAAACACGTCTAAATAGGTGAGATTTGATTTTTTTCTGCTCAAACAGGAGCATTTTAATGTTGAAGGTTCGGTTTTCAGCTCACAGTTTAAACTGCTGGAGATCAGACAGCAGCCAGAAAGCTAAAAAAAAGTGATTTTTCAAAACAGTAACATTTCTTTTCAGCCTGCCGGGAGAAGAATTATTTGCAAAATCACTGAGGTTTTTTTAAATGCAAATCTACTTAACATGACAAAAAATTAAAAAGCAAGACTAAGAGAATATTGAATAGCTGGTGTGCTCAGTTGTCTTTTCTTCCACAAAAACATGGTGGGTGGAAATAGAGATTAACTGCAATTAGCATTGACTGACCTTGCCCCCAACTGGAGACCAGTCATGTCTTAACAAGGCGCCTTCCAAAAGAATGCCTGCATCCAATTCTCTCAATTATGCAAATTGGGTTGAAATCAAAGTAGTTGGAGGGGGTGAAAATTTTCTGATGAAAAGTTGGGGAGCCTCTGAAACGAGACCACAGTGCTTTTAGGTTAGCCAGCCTGCTCCTCACACAAGCTAAGATCTTCCACACTGTGAAGTGAACACAAAGAAAGGAGTTTTCAACAAATTGGGAGATTAGGGGCCGGTTATCAAAGTAGATTTATTGTGCCTTGTTCAAGCGAAGGATGAAAATACCCTGTGGGCATGGAGAAGGGGTCATGGGACTCCCAAAAGGATTACCTTGAACTGGAGTCATGAGACTTGGGCGAACAAAGACCCTGCTCACATGCTCATCATATTAGCTGGCCCTCATAAAGTGAAGAAGTTTCATGTCCTGTGGGATTCAATGAGAGCACTCGGCTGGGAGTGCAGCACCAGGAGAAGGCTCTGGTGGAGGAGCAGCAGACTGTAGACCTCCTCTCTGCTCTCTATGCTTAATCTCCAGCAGCACTAGAGATAGGACCCTGCAGCTCGGACAGAAGATTGTGAGTAAATGTATCTACATTCTGCAACTGCAACTCTTTTCAAACTTATTTTCATCTTTCGCTTTTATGACAAAACTAATTGGATACTACAGAGTGGCATGAAAAATGAAGCGAATTCAGATGTGCTGTATGTGAGCAGGCAGCGCTGTATGAGTTTTGGCTGCTTAATGATGCGTGATAACACTGAGATGGAAAACCGCTGAGACAAGACAGACAGCAACAACCACACTGTGCCTGGGACCTTTTCAGAATACAGACTATAGTAGATAATATTTCAGCAAAGACCTGCCTGAGTAATAATATTTTGTTCTTGTCAAATTATATTCATGCAAACAATAAGTTCAAGATTTTTAAAATCTAAATGCAAAGACACATAAGATTAAAACAATGCAACTAAATAGCTTGAAACAGTATGTTTAAAATCTGATGCATCTACTGATTTAGGAAAAACACTCCTTAGCGATTTAATTTACTCAGCCAAGTCATTAGTAGATGACTGTTTTGGATCAAAACAAAATGAGATGATTCTTTCATTAGTCTGCTGGGAAAAAGCAGGTTGGTATAGCAAATAGCATAGGGATGCATGTTTTAGTTTTATGAAGGGAAGAAAGAAAATTGTTGATTTAAAAAACACAATTCAACTATGATAAAATAGTAAACATAGGTTGTTAGAATTAAATTCTGAGCAATAAGCACAATGTAATAAGCTGTGCAAAGAATTTGCACATATTTACATTAACAGATGCTAACAAATCATGTATACTGTAGCTATTCATAGTATAAATACTAATTGTAAAAAACTGTAAACTCAATCAAGTAATTTGTTGAAACCCTAAAATTGACAAATATGAAATTTTCTCTGTTACCACTGTAACCACAATATTTCTGTGTATGAAGGACACACAAAGTAAACACATGTAAAAATTGTTTTTCTTTTTTGGTCCAGGATAGTTCGTGTTTTTACAGTTGCCTTGCTGCTGCTGCTCCTAACTGACTGAGGCCATTTGTGCAAATAAAGAGAGAGAACAGTAACTGTACTGTGTTATGGGTGCTTGTAATTACTGCTCACAAGACTCAAATTTATCTACGGTCTCTCATTTATACTCACATGACTTCAGAGTTGAGTAAATAGATATTTTTCACATGTTAACAGTTTCTTTTTTTTAAAAATAATTTCTTTTATTTAACTTCCAAGTCTTTTCCTGGATGGATTTGCTTCCAGTGCTTCAGATTTAATTGGGCCACCACCATCAACAATGGCTGCTTAGAGAAACTTTGCTTTGATCTCAGGTCATTTTTGTTCAGCACTGGAAAAACATGAGAGCAATGAGAGCAGGATTTCCCAGTGTGTGGGCATAGTACTATTGTGTGATAATGTTCATTGGCTGCTTATCAAGCTCCAGCAGACAATGAAAGGTGTCTAAGCCAACAGAGTTGCTCATCAACATGAGCTGGCCTCAAATAATCTTTGGAATAAATAAATATACAACCTCACTCTATGCATGTTTTTGCTTGTGAATATATATTGTATTTCAATATTTCTCCCAAAAAACATTTTTCCTTTGGTTTTATTTTCTAATTTCTTGCTCAGTTTCTTTGTAGGATTCAAATGGTCTTCGTCTTTTAGCTAGGATTACCACTAAGAGGATTTTGATAGTGAAACTTGATTTAGATATTGGCAAAGATGATCTCCCTGTGACTGTGGCATTAATGACATATTGTGAGCTAACACCTTTTTTTCTCTTTAAATTTCTCTTTTAGGCACAAAAAGCTTGGATTGAGAGGAACTTCCTGAAAAGAGAATGTATTCATATATTTCCTACGAAGGACCCGACCAGGTAATAATGGTCTACAAATGCCTTTTTTTTAAAATGGCTCACAATGGATCAAATGCGGTAAACATATGACCTAAGGCTACAACATCAGCTATGTCTTTACTGTTTATTATGAGAAAAGTCTAAAACTCCTCCAAACAACTTTTTTCCACCAAATTTAGTTTAAAAGTTTAAATGACAGTGTTGACAGCTTACTTCAAATAACTTTCATTTCACTAAAAAATGTCAATAAAATTTGAATGCTACGTAAGTCTATAAAAAGGTTTGTTTTTAAAAACCTCCTTACTAGAATGTGTAAGTCAAGACAGTCTTTATAACGTAAATAATACACGAATAAGGTTGCCATTCGGCTCCATATTGACTATGAGTAATTTTTAAAATAGATTAAAAATAATTGCTTTCCACTTCTTCATTCATTTACTAAATCATGACACCTGCAGATTATCAGACATTTATCAGGATTAAACTTGATTTTTCAGAGTGTTTTCAGTGTATTGTGGGACACGGTTACTATCCTGGGCTCTGAAAACAGGCTGAGAGCAGCCAGGCAGTGCATCCCTTTGTTCGTAGGGGCTTTCATTTCCCAGAAATGGGCACAGTCATCAAAGAACCTTTGCGAAAGTGTGTTTCCAGGAATAAACACAGCATTCATTAGCACACTAAACGACAGTCCTTGACTTGGCTCATTTACGTCTACTCATGGTTCAGACCCTGGACAACGCTGGATAGTACGCTGCTCAGGGATTTCTATGAATAATGAACACAGACCGTGACACACAGGGACCCGGACTGACATGCTTCTTCTGTGATCTCTCTAGATGTGCCTGTGGTCAGCTGACAACGCAGCACGTGGCCATCCCTCCTGGTGCCAACTCAGTAGAGGAGGCACACCAGTTGGTGCAGATTGACACCCCGAAGGATAAATGGAGCGTGATCAAGCACACCAGGACCTACCCAACGGACGCCTTCGGGATAATTGAGTTCCAGGGAGGAGGGTTTATCAACAAGGCCATGGTGAGTCTTGGCTGCTGAAAAAAAATGCACCTCTTTGCCTACATAGTTTCGGTTTCATCAGGAGAAACAACGGCATAAGAGAAGTGAGTTGATTTGTGGATGCAGAACTGAAGAGCAGACAATGTGACCGTGTGGGTTGATCGGAAATAAGTTGCAATGCTGTACTTTCCCTTTTCATTCTTTCCTAGTACATTCGAGTCTCCTATGACACCAAGCCTGACAACCTCCTGCATTTGATGGTGAAGGACTGGCAGTTGGAGCTGCCAACCCTGCTCATCTCCGTACACGGAGGTCTCCAGAACTTTGACCTCCAGCCCAAACTCAAGCAGGTGTTTGGCAAGGGCTTGATCAAAGCTGCAGTCACCACCGGAGCTTGGATCTTCACTGGTGGAGTCAACACAGGTATGACAGTTCAGGATAATGCTTTTGATTTTCACTTAACAAATAACAGTTGGTGACATTAAAAGATTACCTTTACTTTAAATTGTGGTTATGTAACACCCATTTCCTGGGGGGAGATTTGACCAACCCATTGTCACAGGTTTAAGCTCTGTAATTAGAGCTTTTGTGGGAGAATTCATCACAAATGAAAATCTGTGTGGATTTAGTGTGCACTGTAACCACAGTGTGTCCCATGATGCAGCTCCATTAGGCAGCTGAAAGAGTTCTGATTCATGTTGCTGTAATTTGGTCTTTAAACCCTAGGGGTGATCCGCCATGTTGGAGATGCCTTAAAGGACCATTCCTCCAAATCACGAGGGAAGGTGTGCGCAATAGGAATTGCTCCATGGGGGATCCTGGAAAACAAAGAGGACCTCATTGGAAAAGATGTGAGGACATTTGCAGCAGCATTTGGTTTCCTTTGAAGATACCCTTTCTTACAAATATTTCTTCTTGTAACATCCAAAACTAATTTCCCCTTCTTCCTCCAGGTGTGCAAACCCTATCAGACGATGGCAAACCCACTGAGCAAGCTGGCTGTGCTCAACAACAGTCACTCGCACTTCATCCTGACCGACAACGGCACTTGTGGGAAGTACGGCTCTGAGGTCAAGCTCCGTCGGTTGCTGGAGAAACACATCTCCCTGCAGAAGATCAACACCCGTAAGTCCAATAGCACTCTACGGACAATATATAAACATACTCCATCCTCCATGCTGTGTGAGCGTGAGCCAGAGTCATGTTGGACATGTGGATGGAGAACTCCTCTGTGACCTGTGGGCTTCCCTTTGTCATCCTATGCCTGGAGCTCGGATAAGGCAGGGACAGCAAAGGGATGCTCAGCTGTCACCACTGACTTCACTCCCTACCTCCTCTGGTTTGTCTGTTCACACATCACATGAACATGTTCTGCTCCAATATTTTATACTTAAAGTTGGTTATTATAAGGTGATACTTCTGTGATAGTTAAATGGGTCAGCGGATTGATGATTTTTGGCTGTCTCTTCTAGGTTTGGGTCAGGGGGTCCCTCTTGTGTGTCTGATAGTGGAGGGAGGTCCTAATGTCATCTCCATCGCACTGGAAAGCCTAAGAGATGAGCCTCCCATCCCTGTGGTGGTGTGCGATGGCAGTGGACGAGCATCGGACATCATTTCCTTCGCACACAAGTTTTCCGAGGATGGAGGGTGAGATTCTGGATGATTTTAGCTTTGCTGTAATTGGATGTTGCTCCTCTGGTAAAAAAGTTGAAATGGCATCTTTAATGTCCTCTTCCAGCCTGGTTAATGATGATGTCCGAGAGCAGCTTTTGGTGACTATTCAGAAGACTTTCAATTATAGCAAGAGCCAATCGCAGCAGATCTTGCTCATGGTCATGGAGTGCATGAAGAAAAGGGAACTGGTAAGTAGTTTTAAAAGCGAAAAATAAAGTTTTGATATCTTCAAGCTCCAGGTATTTCACTTCATCATGTATTTGAAAGTAACATGTCCGTGTCAATCAATAAACATTTCTGAGTTGTCAAACATCTGGTCTCCATCGTCATTCGTCCATTCCACTCATCCATGTATTTCCATTAACATATTGAATAAACATAATCCCCACAACGTGCTTGTCATTTCTCCTTCTTGCTGTGGTCATGTGTGGTATGTCACATAATCTTGGGCATTCGCAGCTTCACTGTATCTTCATCGACCCTCATGTATAAGCGCACAGCTGTAAAGTGGTGGCGGTTGTCTAATTCTGCAGGATTTAAATGGTTTATTTTAATGTAAACAATGCAGCCCATGGCTCTATGATGAAACACACACCCTGGTAAGACTCTTTACAGATAGTGGATTAATCCCTGAGCTGAGAATGTTTCTCCGAAGTGTTTGCCGGATACCTTGGCGCATAAATATCTGTAGCATTTGTGCATCTCTAGCAGATTTCTGTAGATGTAAGTGATGAGATAAGTAGTTTGTAATACCGACACATATAATCTCCAGACTCCATACATTTGGGTGGGAAAGATCAGTGCACACTACCACCTGCTTAGCCGAGGCTCTTACTTCATCCATTCACTGTAAGCATGCAGCACACAGATGGAGAAGAGGATCCATCTCCCTAATCCTCAGCCAGGTTCCTCTCTCTCTCTCTCTCTCTCTCTCTCTCTCTCTCTCTCTCTACTCCCCAGGCTTTTTTCAGTCCGCAGAGTGCTATCACTTCACCAGCGACTCTGCATCATCTATCTCCAATGTATTAGACCGCCTAATGCTCCAACACACTCCGTTAAGCAACTTAAACTGCTTTTTTCAAAGATCATACCGCTGCAGGCTTTTTTACACACCATTTAGTTTTTCTCTGATACCCGACCCAGACATTGTGACAAAACCGCAACTTGTTTGAGCTCTTTATATGCAACTAAGAGGCCACACTATTGCCTGCTCTTAATCTAAAGTGCCAGGACTAACCTACAGGTGAATCAGTGTCACCGCCTAGTTACCACATAATCCTTTCATCCTAAGTGCATCCCATGTGAACAGCTGGGTAAGACAAATAAAAATACTGATTTAGAGGCAGAAATTTGCTGTGTTGTAACACCAGGATACAACGATCATTAGCAGCTCACCATTTTAAAAGTGCAGAGAAGCACACAATGAGGCCTACAACTGTCTGAGAGAGTGGAGCAAGTTTTCAGTCTTCATAGAGTGCAAGCTGCTCATTATCAACGCATCCCGAGACCAGCTCTGGCGCCGTGCCATATATTCATGCCAAACTAATCCCATTTATCATAGCTGCACATGTGACAGGCCCGTCAGCGTAATGTTATTTGATATAGTCGAGTCTTTAACAAGGAAGGCACTATCACACTGTCTGACAAGTAAATTAGCTGTTTGTGCTTGAAGGGTCAGCCGGAGTGCTGCAGTGAGAAATCCAGCCGGAACAACGCCCATAAGACTGCATGCTTCCAGAAAACATTCCTGACATGAATTCACTCATTCATTCATCCATTTATTTGTTCTGTTTGTTATCAACAGATTCAAACATCATGGTAAATGATTTCGCATCTGCAAACTTTTCTTTTCCTCATTTTTTTTCCTTCACGTGTAGATCACTGTTTTTCGAATGGGTTCTGAGGGACAACAGGACATTGAAATGGCCATTCTTACTGCCTTGTTAAAAGGTACACCATTATTTCAACAGTCTGTATCCTATTTCATCACAGAAATAGCCCTCTTGTGATCTCCTACGTGCAAACTTTTTTCTCCCTCTCTCTTTCTGGCCCTCTGGTTCTTTTGCATCAGGCACGAATGCGTCAGCAGCTGACCAGCTCAGCTTGGCTCTGGCCTGGAACAGAGTGGATATTGCTCGCAATCACATCTTTGTTTATGGGCACAATTTACCAGTGAGTAGTGCTCACATCTGATTAGTTTAAAGTAATTACTCCACACAAGAGCTCAACAGTTGCACAGTTGGACATATTTAGTCCTTAAAGAAAGAATGAATAGAATTTTGTTTAAAAAAAAAATAAAATTCAAAGTTATTAGAAATAGAGCTGCTGAAAAATTCCACAAGTCAAAAATAACTTTTGTTTATTGTTATTCTACCTGGATGTTGAGCCTTCACAGTGCTGAATATGTACCGAGTTTGACAGTTGAAGTTTGTTTTCTCATTCATTTGTTTAAGGGGAGAAGTTAATGTGTAAACTTAAAAGCTCCAGGTCAAATACAATAATAATGAACCTTACAGTGAAGAGGTGGAAATATTAAGTCTAGCAGATAGACTTTGACATGTAAATATTCCTTAAAGATTCTCAATTGGAGTAAAATGCATTAAATTAAATAGACCACATCGTGCTGATTGAAGAAAACAGACCAATACGTTGATGTTTGAGCTAAGAGAAGTTGCAGCTGTATTTATTTACTTGTCCAGCCTGCTGGTGCCATCGCAAACACCACAACCTCTGCAGTCGCGACACAGGAGAAGCAAAAGAGTCCTGCCAGCGCCCCTCGCAACAAAACCCGGGGAAAGAAGGGGAAGGGGAAGGGAAAGGCAAAGCCTGAACCTCCAGAGGAAACAGACCCCAGGAAGCTGGAGCTGATTCGCTGGGTATGTGTGGGATTTATAGTAAAGACCCTTTACCTCCACTTAACAAATGAAAACATAATGAAGGCTTCAATTTTTGCCTGTCTCATGCATTACTTTCTCTAGGTAAACTCTTTGGAGCAGGCTATGATGGATGCTCTGGTGCTGGACAGAGTAGACTTTGTCAAACTTCTTCTAGAAAATGGAGTCAACATTCACCACTTCCTCACCATTCCCAGGCTGGAGGAGTTATACAACACGGTGGGCCTGACATGTTCCAGCAAATGAATATGAGACCAGTTCTGAATCCCAAAAAATAAAAGTCTGACAAGAATAAAAAAGACTGACCCTTATTACTAACCTTCCTCTCCTTTCTGCTTTCAGAAACTTGGTCCCTCTAATACACTGAATGCTGTGGTTCGGGACGTCAAAAAGGTAAAGATGATCTTCATTATTAAATTTTTTTCCTGCATAATGGCCAACCTTTCAGATTGTTTCTACTTATGCACTTGCTATATCATTTTCTACTCTGGTGATCCTGCAGGGAAACCTTCCTCCAGATTATCAGATTACTTTAATTGATATTGGTCTGGTGCTGGAGTGCTTCATGGGTGGAGCTTACAGGAGCAATTACACCAGGAAGGCTTTCCGCAACCTCTACAATAATTTGTATGGACTTAAGAGGGTATGCATGGGTTGAAGAAAATAATTTGAAATGGCTTGCTCTTCATGTTACTGTAGGTGACACACTAATTGCCGTGTTTTGTTCTCTTCTTGCAGCCAAAGGCTCTGAAGCTTTTAGGAATGGAGGTGGAGTATCCCTTTTAAAGCAAATTACTGGCAAATAACAATAAAACCCAAAACAACAGAGTACGTTTTTAATAATTTTCTTATTTTGTTAGGATGATGAACCAAGAACAAAGGGCAAGAAAAAGCCAAAAAAGAAGAAAGAGGAAGAGGTGGAAATTGATGTGGATGACCCTGAGGTCTGTCGATTCAAGTACCCCTTTCATGAGCTGATGTTGTGGGCGGTGCTGATGAAGCGCCAGAAGATGGCACTGTTTCTTTGGCAGCGTGGAGAAGAGGCCATGGCAAAGGCCCTGGTAGCCTGTAAACTGTATAAGGCCATGGCCCATGAGTGCTCAGAGAGTGAACTGGTGGATGACATCTCCCAAGACCTGGAGAACAACTCCAAGTAAGAAAATATCATTTGGAAAGGTTTCAGTTGTAATGACACAAGGCATTTTCCCAAAATGAAAGCACAGAGGTGTACATAACACTTACTTTAGCCCTTTTATATTGATTTCCTGTATACTTCCTGTACACATAACTGCTTAATATCATGTAATGATCTCAAACAATTCCTCCTCTGCTACTTTTGATTTTACGTTATTGTTTTATCTTCTTCTTTATTTAAATAAATGCTTTATTTCTAATTACTCTTATTGTTCTGTCTCTTTCGCAGAGAATTTGGCCAGCTGGCCTATGAGCTGTTGGATCAGTCCTACAAGCATGATGAACAGATTGCCATGAAACTCTTAACATATGAGCTGGTTAACTGGAGCAACTCCACCTGTCTGAAGCTGGCTGTAGCTGCTAAGCAACGTGACTTCATTGCCCACACCTGCAGCCAGATGTTGCTCACTGACATGTGGATGGGTCGTTTGAGGATCGGCAAAAATCCTGGCCTGAAGGTTGACATCGAAAACATTTATCTTTTTATGCAACCATTAAAAAAAATTTTACAATTACACCAAGTATGTCACTGGTAAAACTTGTTGTGTTGGCATCACAGTATCAGAGAAAAAACAGTTCACTGTAAACAAACAAGTAACTCACTGTATCACTGAAAATTTTCTTTATCATTTTCTCACCAAGGTTATTCTGGGAATCATCTTTCCTCCTCTGATTTTACTGTTGGATTTCCGCCTTGGAGATGATCATGCACCTGGAGGAAATGAAGAGGGGAAAGACAAAGATGATGACACAAAATCCAGCAAGGTTTGAACTAACGATTGTCGATTGTTATTGTGCTTATTTCTATGTCAACAATGAAAAATTGTTTAAATAGAGAGTTTGATGTTATGTTGTAGGACCCTAACGCTGATGCGACTTCCCGAAAAGGGGATGAAGAGGAAGGCGGCACTAATATCCGCAAAATCCCCATTGGCACAAGGTTCTTTGAGTTTTACGATGCACCATTCACCAAATTCTGGTTCAACACTGTAAGTTCATTTCATGTAAAGATGAATTTAGCATAAATTTTAACTTAGACTGTAGTGACTTAAGTCAGCTGGCATGTTGGTATTTTCTCCTCCTAATAGATTTCCTATCTGGGCTACTTGATGTTGTACAACTACATAATCCTGGTGAAAATGGAGCGATGGCCATCTATACAAGAGTGGACTGTCATTGCATACATTCTCACTCTTGGCACTGAGAAAGTCAGACAGGTACAAACCATAAAATAGGATCACTTTGATTTGAGCCTTTATATGTGTTAAATATATTTCATGGTCTCTGCGTGTTTTTTAAAACCTGGTGTCTAGATATTGATGTCAGAGCCGGGGAAGCTAAGACAGAAGATAAGTGTGTGGCTGGAGGAGTACTGGAACATCACAGACCTGGTCGCCATTTCCACCTTCCTTCTTGGTCTAATGCTACGGCTGCAGCATGAACCTTACATGGGCTACGGCAGGGTCATCTACTGCATAGACATCATCTTCTGGTACATTCGTGTATTGGACATCTTTGGAGTGAACAAATACCTGGGACCCTATGTGATGATGATAGGGAAGATGGTAATAAGATTTAGTGTTTCACTCTGAGCTGAACAAGTCATGTGAAACTCACAAGTCAGATCCGACACGCATGCCAATAGAGGTCACACAAAGATGGAATTTATTTTTTTTCTCTTCTTTTAGATGATAGACATGATGTACTTTGTGGTGATCATGCTGGTGGTGCTTATGAGCTTCGGGGTGGCTCGGCAAGCCATCCTTCATCCTGATGAGGAGCCAACATGGCGTCTGGCTAGAAACATATTCTACATGCCCTACTGGATGATTTATGGAGAGGTTTTTGCAGACTCGATAGACCGTAAGACTAGAATTCATAGTAAGATTCTGTTTCCTGATTCTGGGCAGATGATCAGTGTTACATTAATTTCTGTGTTTTCAATTCAATGATGTTTGGTAACAATACATTATACTGTAACCCCTTAATACTTTGTCTCCCTCTGCTGGCATATTTATAAAAAAAGACTGTCACTTAAATATGTGGTAATAATATTTGCATTGAGGAAAAGTAGGATAGGTATTTTTATCTCCTCAATCATGATCATCTGCCTTCAAGTTTTTCATCTGTCAGCTTTTCTTCTGTCAGGGTGAAGGCAACACACAGCTATTGAAAAAGTCTAAATCAGCAGGGTTAAAGATAAAATTTACTGAAGAAGCTGCCAATTTGTTTTAATATACTAAACAATGGTACTTAAAGCTGTAGGTTTGATTCCCACACCTTTAAAAATAAAAGCTTCACATTATGGAGATTACTGAATCAAACTATAAACTGCAATCTCAAATTTACCACATAAATAAAGTAAATATGAGGCCAGAGATAATGTTAATAACAGCAATTATTTTGAGTGTTTTATTATTGGCAAATTGAAGAGAGACATTATGATGGCAAAAGTCCACAGTTTGATGGACATCAGCTTGACCTTGACAGAAATATGATATGAAAATCATATGTTTACTGATTTGTAACGCTTTCTTCATGTTTCTGCGTGCCTGCACTTTGCTGGGATTTTTCCAAGTCTATGCAATGGAAATCAATCGTGAGTAGTCTTTAAGTTAAGAATGCAATTCAAATCAGTTATCGAAAGGATCTCAGAATAAATTCTATATCCTTAACTTTCCCAACAGCTCCATGCGGTGAACATTTATATGATGAGGATGGGAAAAAACTGCCTCCATGTATCCCTGGTGCCTGGCTCACACCAGCTATTATGGCCTGTTACCTCCTGGTGGCAAACATTCTTCTGGTCAACTTGCTCATTGCAGTGTTCAAGTACGTACACGCTCGAATGTCAAACTGCTCTATTATTTTACACAAAACATGTACTATTTACAGTGCGTGCTCACTTGTTGTGGTTTTCTGTCCCACAGCAACACTTTCTTTGAAGTCAAATCCATTTCCAACCAGGTGTGGAAGTTCCAGCGATATCAGCTGATCATGACGTTCCATGATCGTCCCATCCTGCCGCCACCTCTCATCATCTTCAGCCACCTCTACATCCTCTTCAACAGGCTGTTTCGGCGGTGTGCCAGGAGGAGACAAGAGGGGGAACTAGACGAGAAGGACCGCGGACTCAGTTAGTTTCACTTTATGATACAAAAGCAAATACACACAATTTAATTCAACTGTTGTCTTACTGTTGAAAACACATACATAAAACACTTTGAAACCTTTAAAATCAGGACCCAGAGTGATTTTATTTAGTCTCGTTACGGATCACAAAAGTTAAAATATAATCATAGTATGTACACTTACAGAACAGCCCCAGTTCTCATTAAAACACTTTGACTGACATCATGTCATGATTTGTTTGTGCCAGAGCTTAGACTTAATCCAGAAGAGCTGAAAAATCTGTATGAGTTTGAGGAACAGTGTGTGGAGGAGTATTTCCGGGAGAAAGAGGATGAGCAGCAGTCTTCCAGTGATGAGCGCATCAAAGTCACATCAGAAAGGTGAACTCCTTTTCAAGTGTAGCTTAATCACTTCTAAGCATGTTGACTACAGTTTGAGCTTTGATAAACTTTTGTATCTCTGGTTTTCTTGGCAGAGTTGAGAATATGTCCATGCGTCTAGAAGAGGTTAATGAGAGGGAAAACACTATGAAGGCCTCCCTGCAGACCGTGGATCTGCGCCTGGCCCAACTGGAGGAGATTCATGGACGAATGGCAGTCGCCCTGGAGAAACTTGCAGGGGTGGACAAATTGGAGCTGACCAGAACCTATTCACGAAACTCTTCTGTGTGTGACCCCTCATCTTTACTTCGCCAGGGAAGTATTAACAGTGCTGATGGTTACAGTCTTTACCGCTTCCACATGGACATGGAGGAGTTTGCGGCAAAGCAGAGGGACTCAGATGAGACAACTAAAACTGGACTGGAGAGACAGAGGAGTCATGCCTCTAGTACGTGTGCTCTAAACACAAAGGAAGGCGGGCAGACCTTAGAGGTTGCTGGTTTGGAGAGATCACGGCCAAGTTCGTGCGTGGACATTCTCATATCTCCATGTGAACAAAAGCCTGCTTCTGTAGCATCAAGTCAAGAGACCTTAAGCAACATAAGACATGGCAGCACAATGCTGCTTGATAGACTAATTGACACAAATAGACTCAGGCCTTCTTCCCCTCCAAAACGGACTAAATCCTTGAAATACTTCCCAGTCGAAGATCAACCCACTTCTCCTTTGACAAAGAGGAGGGCTATGAGCACCATTGTTGTCGGACCGCCTGATGAACCCGAGGAAGCAGCTGAAGCCACACAGACGACTGGATTGCCGCAGAGAGACTCCTCGTCCCCGAAGAGGACTAAATCACTGAGATATATCCCTGCTGAAAGCCAGAGCCAGACGTCCCCTATCACGAAGAAGAGAGCTATGAGCAGCATCGTTTACAATCCAGCCCAAGCAGGTGATGATGCGCTGCAATCTGCAGACTACAGGTCAGTGATGGAGCAGGTCACTAAAACACCAAATCAGTGGCCAGCAAACTTAGAGTATCAAGTGCAACCCAGCACTTTTGGCCATATGCCTAAAGTGTCAACAGTCCGAACTCTTGCCCAGCAGTTTCAAACAAGCTCTACTTCTGCCGAACTTAAAAAAGATGAGACTCAGACTGATCATGTTCCTTTAGAGAGAAAAGAAGCAGAACTAGTTGAAGACCAAACAAAGACGAAGGCCAAGAGAAACCTCTCAGACACCACTGAGTATCTGACCGTAGCTGATGGAAAGTGCATGCCATCTCACAGGTCACAGAGCTGGAATGAAAGCGAGAGGAAAGCGATGCACTTGACGGTTAGCAAGGAACGAAGAGCCTCTAGCAGTGAGAGATACCTTAACGAAGCCTGCAGAGTGGCAAGGGAGGATGTGGGAAAGAAGATGGAGGCAGAGAAGAGAGAAGATGAAGCACAGGATCACAAATGACAGCAACAAAGAGAGGGGATTGATCAAAGCAGCAACAGAGGACAAAAAACTGAATTTTAAAAAGGATGTGTAACTGAATGCTACCAGTAAGGCAAAAAAAATGAAATTAACTGGAGATCATTACTTGATCAAATCTATGAAACTTTTTCCACAGGAAACAGGATGACAGTAATGAAAACCGTGAGCTTCAATGTTTGTTGTGAACAAAGGCAACAAAGAAGCGCTCTCTTTTAAATATCAACTTTCTTTACTGTCTTGACTTGTCATTGGTGTAACATACAGTAGCTAACAATTGTTAATGTCACAGCTTTCCCCACTTGTTGTGTTTTAATGTTGGAGATGTTGAGGGAACCTGTTTGAAATCTACAGTCTAAGTTAAGATAAAGTATATACACAACAGGAAGTTGTGCTGACATTTACATAATATGACCAGCAAAAACATGAACATCCTATATACGATTGACACTTTCAAATACCATCTGTAAACATTCTCTTTTCAAATACTGTAAAATGTGCTTGATTATGAACCACTAGAGGTATCCCAGCAGCATCCATGCAAATACTGACAGTCGCATAACAATATGTAGTAAGTACAGCTCCCAAGAAACAAACAACCTTTCTTTTTTTTCATTTTGACACAGATACCTGTATCAATAAAGATCTCATTAAAAATAATAAAAAATGGTTATATTTATACATATTTTTGTCTTTCTAACACAATTCTGTGACTCCTCCCAGGCACATGAACAAATAGAAATGATGCCAGTGCAACAAGAGACTATAGGCATAATAAATACATGGATTTAGACAAATACAATCAACAGTGAGACTTGGTATGTCTATCAACAGCATCCCAGTAGTAAATGTCACAATAGGTAGTGTGTATAAAACAATGCTACAATTTATGAAAGAATCTGAATGTTTTTTTCATTCATAAGACAACTTTGTGTAACTTAGATGAGATCATGAGATCCAACAGAGGTATTATATATGCCAGCAGAATCCCTGCCTCCAGTGAGCAGGCTCTACAAACCAACGCTGGCGATCACACACAAGTCTTTTGCATGAGCGGATAAACAGTATCAGGCCTCATTCCTCATTGATCCTCCTGTGGTCAGCGGATCAAGATGGCATCTCAACCACTCATGAACCTGTGAGCTCCAGCTGGCGGTGAGGCCTTCTAAAAAATGACCGCTGCTGCTGCCGCTGCTGCTGCTACAAGGTCGTCTGGGAGGCAGAAATCCTCCAAAACAGCAAAGTCAAGCTACAGCCATCAACACAAGAGATGAGCGGCCTAGAGGAGCGAACATTTTAAGAATTTTATTCTCTTTGACTTCTTCTCTGTGATCTTGACTGGTTTGCCTGATCCTCCGGCATTGTTGTCAGTCTGAAAAGGGCAGATATGACAGTGGAGAAATGTAGTCAGTACAGTTTTAAACCAGTAGGTTGTAAGTTAAGTTTCAAATGTAGGGGGGCACTTTAAGTCAGGGGACAAAAAAAAATTCTGAATGCATACATGTTCACAAGACAGTATGTATCAATTTCAATCTAGCAAATACACGAGTTGGACTGGTAATCAGGGTTTAAAAATACAAATGATATGCTTATTGCATCAATATTAATACACTATGTGACACTTAAACCATTAGCTTAAACCAATTGCGTTCATTCTATATGATAAATACTGTATATACAGTCTTTTACTGGCTTATGTTTGCAGGATGTTCAATTCTTGCATCCTCTTTTAGGGAGAATAAAGGCTATAAACAATGTATACGTCTATTTTTTTCAAGTAAATAAATAGTTTGGATTGTTTTTAACACCCCTGACCTTTGTTTTTCAGGGAGATTTTAGTGATTTATTAAAATAAAACAGTAAAAAAATGATAAGTAACAGGAACATGTCTTACTGTCTTTGAACTCAGGTTATGTAATATGTCTCTTCCCATGGTATAAAAAGCCTAGAAAGACAGAAGAAAACCAAAGATATTTATAATGTGCATATTTATAATAATACATCATACTTATGGTCGAAAATCATTCACTTACCTCTTCTACATTTAAGCTGGACTTTGCACTGGTTTCCAAGAACTTAACTCCATAATCAATAGCCAGCTAAGTGAGATTAAAAAACAAAGTTAGAGCCACTTAATGCAAATGGAAAAATCAACAGCATTTGAATGTGTTTGAGACTGCTTTTTAGTAATGACTGAGCTGCAGAGACTCACTTTTTCACCTCTGTCTTTGGACACCTGTCTCTTGTCAGTCATGTCACATTTGTTTCCCAAGATCATCTTCTCCACATCAGACGAGGCATGCTGAGAAAGTTAAAGGTCTTATCATAAGTCTTATTGTATTAAGTAGCAAGTATGCAACTGTCAATGAGCAATGACAACATCAAACAGCAATCAAACAAGAAAAAATAGAAATTTATTTTAAGCAAATATGCAGGCTGTGAGTGTCAATCCGGAGCTCACCTCCTCAATATTTCTTATCCAGTTTTTTATGTTTTCAAAGGACTTCTCATTGCAGATGTCATACACCAACATAATGCCCTGCGAAGCAAAACAGTCATGCTCACAAACAAGATCTCAGACCTTGTGATATGTGAGATACACCCATAGGAAGAGCAGGATGAAGCACAGACATACCATCGCTCCTCTGTAGTAAGCTGTAGTGATGGTGCGAAACCTTTCCTGTCCTGCAGTGTCCCTAAAACATTAAATCAACTTTAAAGTTTAAGGGTACACTCTAATAGAAAATATATCATATAATTATAAAACAAAGGGCCTCAATATTGTTCTCACCAGATTTGAAGTTTGACTCTCTTTCCGTCCAGCTCTATTGTCCTGATTTTGAAATCTATTCCTGCATTTAGATAAAAAAAGCACAGACACAGGCTGATGCTTATTGCACTTACAAGTTACATATTATAAAATAGTTTTCACGTTGCTTAAGATGCAACGCAAACAAGGTACTTCTGCAGTAGTCTGGTCCCTATGTAAACTAAAAAAACTCTTTTATTCATTGTTACAGAAAAACCCACATCTGTAATGCAATGCTCTATGGAGATTATAACATTACTATAGCAGTTCCGAATAAAACACAAAAGGGTTCACATTTTTAATAAGGTTTCCAACATCAACACCAAGACTACAATTTTGATCTCGCTCTATATTTAACCTTACTGGTGGTAATGATCCATCAAGGACAGGAGATAATTATAATTTGCCTTTCAGTCCTATTGTCTTGCTCTCGAGCAGTGACTACCCATTTAAACACTATTGCTCTGAATAATATAATAAAAAAAAATATTACTCCATCGCTTTTACTACGACTGTATATTGGCAACCGCTGGTGCAATGCAATAAATAATTCTGTTCTGTTTATATGAGCATGCACAATGTCAGATCTATCCTTATAGGGGCGGCTACAGGGTACTCACCTATTGTGGATATGAAGGTGGTATTGAAGGAGTCCTCGCTGAATCTGAACAGCAGACATGTCTTGCCGACTCCGCTGTCTCCGATGAGCAACAGCTTGAAGAGATAATCGTACGTTTTCGCCATTGCAACGCACCGTAGAGTCCGACGTTTCGACAATAAAAGGCCGTATTGAGCGGGGATCCCCCGTCTGGAAGCCCTCAGCTGTCTGTGGCAGACTGGCAGCAGACCGGTGCCGTGCCGAGATGAGTGACGTCACTGTTTGCTCTGCATTGTGGTCTATGTAGTTGACAGGGATAAGACTTACTCCAAGTTCTGCTTTCGCATTAATTTAATCATGAGGAATCTTAACATACTATTTAACTAGACTTTCCATATATATTCAGATTGTTCATATTCATAAATATGTATGGTTTAAGCGTCCATTAATTCTACTTTGAAAACTTTAATGTAATAAGGCTTTAAAAATCTGTGTTTTCCACTTATCATATTATCCAATTTTTCATACATGCCCTACACATGAGGGGGTACTAATGCTTTTAGGGGTCAAACAAATCTCTGCCCAAGCCTGATACTAAAAACCACACTAATACTATTAATATTGTTGAAAATATAGTAGAAATTAATTATCATCCAGTTGCCTATCTTCAGCAAACTTCGTGATAAACACTGGATGCAGGTGACTTTTTCGTGTAATGAAAATGCCCCCCCCCCCCAAAAAAAAATCCTTTTAAAATATATTTAGCAACTACGTCCTCCTCATTGAGACTGTCTCTATTTTTTCACCAAAGTTTTTTTTTTTTAATGAATTTTTCCTAAAAGCACTTCTCGGGGTTTTAAAATAGCTTGTTTACAGTACTGAGTCTTATCTCTGTCAGTTCCTGGAGCTGCACAGCTTCTGTTTCTCTTCACACAGCCCACGTATGCACAGGAAAAAGCGAGCCTAGCACGCTGAAAATGCCCGTAAGTAGCAGTGTTTTAGCGGATATTTGTTTTGTATGAGTTATTATACAGTGTTGATAGCTGTCAGCAGTTTTTATTGTCGACTCTCCACTGTCACAATTGTGATGCCAGTCTAAAACCTCGAAAGCGTTTAGTTGATATGTAGCAGCTGCACATGAAAAAAAGTGTGGCACGGGTGGCGACTACTTGCTGAAACGCAGTTGTATCATATGCGTTTTAACGTGTAGCGCAGTAATTTTGAGGCGAGAAACAGTCTGTACCTGTTTTGTTTTGTTTTGTTTTCTTACGGTTTCTTTAACTAGACGAAAATTTCAATCATAAATCCAGTTCAGTTAACAATAACGGTACTTTCCAAGAAAAACTACAGATGTGTAGCCTTCTCATGGTGTAGTGTGTGTTCACCCCTCATGGTTATGCTAAAACGTTAGCTTATATCTAAGTAAAAAACAAACAAACCTCTACTTACCTTGTTTATCACAGAGGTAGTAGTATTACGTCTGCAAGTAGTTGTTTTTACCTGAATAAAAATGCTATAATGTCAAGTACGTTAATGTTACGTCAAAAAAAACTTACTTCATTAGCTTAATAAAGTCCAAATCTTTTAACATCACTACTGCACTAACTTTTTGTAAAATGTCGTCTCTTACTTTTTATTTGTTGTTCTTGTTTTTTTCTAGCTGGCTAAAGACCTCCTCCACCCAACTATTGACCACGAGAGAAGACAACATAAAAAGAAAAGACTTGTTCAGACTCCTAACTCATACTTCATGGATGTTAAGTGCCCAGGTATATCAACAGAGCAGATTTATGTCACCAGGGCATGTCACACATACATAAGGCAAAAAAAATGCAAGCAGAAAGTGTTTCGGCCCCCATTTTCACTACAATTATGTGTAATTTATAAAAACTTAAGTCAAATGCATTCATAATAACATGATGAGCGTTCTGCTTATAAACATTTCATTACTGTCTTTGTAGGCTGTTACAAGATCACCACTGTGTTCAGCCATGCACAGACAGTGGTTCTCTGTGTGGGATGCTCTACTGTGCTGTGCCAGCCCAAAGGAGGAAAGGCCAGACTAACAGAGGGTAAAAGCATCCATAAAACGTTGTGATTGCTTGTGCTTTATACTCCATTTGAGTCCAGTGTATAGTGCAAAGTATTAATACCTTTGAAAGCTAACTAATTTTAATTTTTGATTCACAGGCTGTTCTTTTAGGAGGAAGCTGTATTAAGAAGAGTTGAACTTAATCATGACTATAAACCATGCTGCTGAAACATCCCTTACGTTTCCATTGATTTCAGTGTAGCCATGTGTTCATTAAAGACAGGTTCTGTCATTGTATAGATGTTCAATTTTTGTGATACATTTATAAACTTACAATTAACAAAATACTAAAATAGAGACATTAAAGACAGCTGTAATAAAATTTGAGGCATTCTGGGTGTTTTATTGGGAAATTACATTAATGTTTGTCATGTTGAAAATTACCTTCACAGAAAGCATACAAGTCTTACTGAAATAAACCCATTTGTACCATTGGTTTCTTAGGAAACAGATACATTTGAAGGACACAGATCTTAAATAGAGAACAGATTAAACAGAAACAACAAAATACAGTATTGATAGATTGGGGAGTGCAAGGTAAAAAGAGTATTCCACTTGGCAAAAGTCTGTCCCAGTGGAGTCAGAAGTCCAAGTCAACATCAATAAAAAACAAACAAACAAACAAAAAGACCCACATGCTCTACAACATTTAGAAACCGCAGACTTGGATCACTGCGTCTGACATTGCACTCCACCTCTAGGACTCTCATCGTCTTCCTCATAAGCTTCTCTTCCATAGTTTTTCTGTTGCGTCCGCACATCCGCTTCACAGAGGTCCACCTCTTCCATGTCATCAGTGATCATCACATCATCCCTGGGAGGAAGCAGTCTTTCCAGCTGGTACATAAGATGTTCTGGGAGCCAGTCTTTTTCCGGGAATTCCACCTGTGAAATAAATTACAATTCATTAACATTTTTGACTACTACACGGAGTCTGATGAACGAGTGTTAATCTCATGTTGTTTCACACTGGTGGGGTGTTTTGTGTTCAGAGCTGACCTGGAACTGAATGATAAGCAGCCCCTTTTCATAAGGATCCCTGTATATTGGCATGCCCTCGTTCTGTACACATTTGACGTCACCAGGCTTTATTACTTCACCTGTTGATAAAAGGCAGATGTTTTTAAAAAGTGAACAACAAATGTCTATTAAAAAAAAAAAAAAAAAGAAGGTAGCACTTTCAAGCAAGACCATTTGATCACAGTGAGCTACCTGGCTGTGTGTTGATGATGATTGTTCTGCCATCCAATGTCGGAATTGCCTTCCTGAAACCACACAGTGCTTCAACAAGTTTGATGTTCATCTTCATTATCAAATTATCGTCTTGTCTCTGGAAAAGAGGGTGCTCCTTCTGATCCAAAACAATGATAACATCTCCAGGCTCCAGTCCAGGTTCCTGGTCACCTTCTCCACGGAATGTAATTCTCTGATCATCTTTCATACCTGCTCAACAAATATACTATTAGTTTGCATTGCGAAACACATTTGCACTACGAACTTTTTTTTCAAAGACATCTCAAATGGTGGAAAAAAAACAATACCTTTGTCAATGTTAACTTCAAGAATTTTCTTCTTGCGTTCTACTTTGTGTCCATTGCAGGTCTTGCAGCGGTCCTTTGAGTTAAATTTCTCCCCCTGTCCCTGGCAGTCCGAACACATGCTTTGGATCTGCTGAATCATGCCTGGTCCAATCTGTTGTACCCTGATTTGTACTCCTTTGCCTTTGCAATTTGAGCATTTCTCCAAGGTACCTTTCTTACCACCATAACCTGTAATAAACAGGACATTGTCATTTACCTCATGTCTTCTATTTATTGTATAACTGATTAAAAACAATTTAAAAAAAATAGGACAAAAAGAACACAAAACTATTTACCATCACATTTTTCACAAATGACATTTTTTTGAAGTCCAAGCTTCCTGGTGGAGCCATTGTACATCTCCTCTAATGTAACACTGAGCTGGTGGACTACATTCTTTCCTGTAGGAAAAGCAAGAAAATTTAAGTAAAATGCGATATATGTTTCAGAACATAAACTTAGCCTGCAGCTAAATTACGTATAAAACTGTAATAAAATAAACCTTACCTTTTCTTTCCCTCTGCATCCTCCCTCCACCTCCAAAGAACATGTTGAAAATGTCCATCGGTGAGGATCCTCCACCACTGCCTCCCTCTTTGATGGCTTGTTCTCCTCCTTGGTCATACAAGTCTCTCTTTGCCGGATCTGACAGCACCTCATATGCTTGAGATATATGCTTGAACTGTGGAAATGAAAATGAAAATGAAAATAAACAAACAAACAAACAAACAAACAGACAACACAATCCTGTAGAAATGTTTCAGATCCATGTCAGAAAGAAATTGCTTAAAGTATCTAGCACACTCATGGTCCCCGTCAGTGTTTTACTTTTATACATATATGATGTTTGGACTTATCACTAATACATTATAATATACATTGCATTTACAGCTGTATTTTTTTAAGTTTTAGCTCAAACTACTTTACATGCTGTTGGATCATATTCTCTAACACCTTTGTGGTGACGCTGTCCTGTAAAAAAACAAATCTCTAAAAGGTCTAATCTTCATTAACTAACAAAGGAGTCATTTTTAGCTTTGCGACAATGCATTTCTTTGCTTATCCAAGGATTATATTGTTTTTAAAGTTTATTTGGCTTAAGCATGAGATTTTCACCAGGCATATTTCTTCAGTCATAATTCCTCAGTTTGTCTAAAACATTTAAAATCAGAAACATAAAGTAGCACAAAATGAAAGTAATGTACTCAAATATTCAATTAAATTTTAAAAATTCACTCTCCACTTCTGCTACTAAGTGGTCATGAGTTATATTACATTCACATCTTCCTAATTATAGTTTACATTATGATTTATTTGTGTTTATTTTATTTAATGATAAAGTGAATGTGCAGGTGGCTGACATCAACCAAAGGAGCCCTACAAGGACAGTGATCACCACTAGATTAATGTAATGAATTTTCATCATTATTACAATTTAATGTTTAAAGGTTTTAATCACAAACTCCTGACACTGTAGCAGTCTTAAGCATTTCCACACGGGGAGGGCTTATTACCCACCCACCCCCCCGCACACACAGTAGCAGCTACTGGACCATTCCAGAAAGTTCCCCCTGTCAATTGAACAAGGCGTGCGGTTTAAAATTAGAAAGGGCATTTCCAACAGACCATAAACGGCCACCGGGACACCTTAAAGGTCTCTAACACTATATGTAGCTAACTCACCTTCTCTCCTTCACTGGGGTTCTTGTCGGGGTGATATTTCAATGCGAGTTTCCTGTAGGCTTTTTTTATTTCGTCCGCTGAGGCTTTGGGGCTGACACCCAGGAGATCGTAGTAACCGGTTTCGTGAACCATGGTGACAACCTAACGTTTGCTGAAAAAAAACGTACACAAAAACACATTACTATCTCATTTAAGTCCAAGATATGGGTTATAAATGTTGGTCAAGAGGTTGACGTTAAGGATTCAGCGCTACTGTTAGCATAGCAACAAGAAATCAAACACCTCATGTTAGCTAAAATGACCCCGTAAATAAAGTTCACATTAGGCTAAGCCGGATCTTAAAGACGTTTAAATTTGAATTAAATCATGCCTATAAAACAAAGGCAAAACTAAGTAATGCCTGAAAATCTATGGTAAGATAACATTACAACACGTGAGGCTAACCGGCAACACAATTTTCGGCTTATTTTGGTTAAGTTTGAATGAAACCGCTAGCATTTATCAATCATGACCCTAAATATTCAGTTCAGTTAAGGTAACGTTACAGTGTACCTACCTCGCGATGTTATAGCTTAACTATCCTTGATCTCGCTGGAGTTACTCGGACCGGCGAGGGAAGATGGCTGGTTCTTATAGCCAAGCAATAGTGGAGAACTTTCTGGAGAGCTCGTCTAAGAGGGGCTGGATGTTTCATAGGCAGGAACTGAGTGAAAAAAAAGGCAAGAGGCACGAAGCGGGAGGCGGAGCTGAAGGCAGAGACTGATGCGAATCTGCTGGTTATGTTTGACTCACGCAAGTCTGCAATAACTTGATTTGGCAATGTGTTGATTGGACTGCTTTGGACCAAGCGGTGCTGGAAAAAAACTTTGTTTTACTCAAAATGCAACAGTGAAGAAGTGCCATGATACAAGTCCTGCAAAATGCATGCAGAAAAATGCACGTTAGGTATCATCGGTCCTGTATAAAATAATAAAAGCATTACCACATAATTATTATGATAATTAACGCATTCATAAATAAATATCACTTTGATGTTGCTGCTGGTAAAGCGTATAGTTTACACCCTTTGCCAGTGGGTTTATTAGAATTTATCTATTTATTTATTTAGAATTTATTTGTTGACAAGGTCAATATATCAGTTAATATGTAAACTAGAAACTTAAGTAGAAACTGAAGCAATCAAATTAAGTACAAGTAACTGTAAAATTGTACTCACTACAAATATTTAACATCTGTCAGAAAAGAACCAACAATCTAATGTGTTATTTGTTTATATAAGTATGTCTCTAGGAGTCAATATAGGTATGGAACAGGAAATAACAGGGGAGGAATGAACTGATCAAACACACCAAAAATTATTATTATGTCTGTCTAAAGACCACAGGGGTTTAAGTATGTAAAGCAACAAAATTATTAAACAAAGTTTTAAAGCCCTTTACAACTTTACGAATGGCCTGGGATTTTCTGTGGTTAGGACCTATATTTAAACAGAATTGATAAACCTTTGAAATACTAAACTTCTACATTAGAATTTTTATAAATTTGATCAGATATATAATCTGGTCAAAGTTAAAAGTGTAGTGTTATGTTTTAGTTTAACCTGTCTGTGTAAGATTCAAGGGAAGATTATAATCACACTGTTTTACATTTGAAAAGATTAAGCTAATTGAAATTCTGGACATGGTCTTAAGCAATTGCTCCAATGCTGCGAACACGTGGACTTTCTGACTTTTTTTCTGGTTAACAACAACTCTGTGCAGCAGAGCACTGCATGTTCTGTTAGATCTCTAGTTTCTGACGAACACATGTGGTGCTTTTAAAGGATGCACTTTTTCAGCGAGAAAGATTTTAAAAAGTGTTCAGTTTGAGCAAACCAAGAGGCTTAGTCAAACCTGTAGCTTCACTAGCAGGACATCCGATTTACCAACAGTATGGAATTCCCTGATGAAGAAAAGGGAGATGACCAACTTGAGAGAAGGTAAGCAATCTGAAACTAATACTTTTGTGAAGAGATGCTGTGATCTCATCGGACTATACAAAAACTCCTTAGCAGAAGTTAACATTTCTTCTGTGAGTCTTCAGTTTAGCTGGAGGGTTGGTTGCAATAAGAGAACCAGATTAACTAGTTGGCATGCAAATTCACCAGAATGCAAATGTAGTGCAATTACTGTCTTACCTCATTTTCTACCTCATCAGCCCTTTCTTGAGTTTGTATTTTTGATAACACTTTTGTCCAAGTTCTTGAATGAGTGTTCCTGTTGACTTTGTATTAAAATTCCCTTCTGCTCCATGAATACAGAAAAGGAAAGCAAGCTAAAAGTCAATTAAGTCACAATTTTTTTTTATTTTTTTGACGTAGGACTTCAACCTTTACAGAATTCTTTAGTTAAATCAAACAAAGACAGCAAAAGAATTGTTTTAATTGGTGGAAGTGAACCATCTTTTCAGCTTTTACTGAATATATTCTGTCAACCATAGCAGGGGGGTTTAGCTGTGGCAAAAGCCTGACATTGTGTTGGATAAACAATGACACTGAAAATTAGACCCATGTGATGAAAACAGTTGCCCAAACTGTTGTCACAATGTGAGGGTGGGGTGTATATGTGAGCCGTGTGGAGCCCATGTTTCCTCTGTGTGTTTCAGTGTTCAGGAGTCTATGGAACACGAACTGACAGATGGTGAAGAACATGCCTCCGTAGGTGAGTTTTGAACACACTGGTCAGCTGAAAAAGAGGAAATCAAGAGGTGGTGGGATGGTGATGGAGGCTCTTCATAATCAGTAGACCCTTCTAGCTATGAATAATACTAGTATGGTTGTTATTACTTGATGTATCTATTAGGTTTTGCTTTCTCTCTCATCTCAGGAAAGACAAACGAAGAAGAGGAGTTTGCTGATGCACTTCTTGCTCCGGCTCATTCCCTCTGGACCACTGATGCTAGAGGCTCTGTTAGACTGAGAATAGAAGAGGGATGTCCAGAGGAACCTGTCACAATTCACCAAATGTTCCAAGCCTCAGTTGAAAAATATGGAAACATGTATGCACTTGCCAGTAAGAAGAACAACAAATGGGAAAAAATAACCTTCTTCGAGTACTACCAACTCTGCCGGAGAGCAGCCAAGAGCTTTATAAAGGTATTTTATACAAAACAGTATGTATTGTCTATAAAGCAAACTGATTTACTACTTCTGTGTACTATGAATGATCAGATTTGCAATGACAAAAAACTGTGTCAATGTGTGCAGCTTGGTTTAGAGCGATTCCATGGAGTGGCAATACTAGGATTCAATTCAGCAGAATGGTTCTTCTCTGCAGTCGGTGCCATCATGGCTGGGTGAGAAAGACACATCTTACAGCAAGCAAGAACAACCAGACTTACATTACAATACTGACCTAAATCATCTCACATCTGTGCTCAGATATACTGTGGTGCAGCTACTGTACTGCTATCAAAAGTATTTCTGACACACATTCCTGTTCTTGTTTCATAATGACCCTGTATTCTTCTTACAGAGGCACAATGACAGGAATTTATGCCACAAACTCACCAGAAGCTTGTCAGTATGTGGCTACTGACTCCAAAGCCAACATTATTGTGGTGGAAAATCAAAAGCAATTGGAAAAGATCTTGCAGGTAATGATACTTAAACTTATGGTCTTTATACATTTTCAAAATATGTTGTGGCAAAACTTTCACTCCTGATACCATAGATTCGTGACAGACTGCCCTATTTGAAAGCCATAGTGCAGTACAGTGGACAACCCCAGCAGAAAATCTCCAATCTTTACTCTGTAAGTCCTCAATATCTAAAATAACATGGATCAAAGTGAGTGCAGAGCTCAGGCTCTGATGCTGCATGTTGCTGTTTTGGAATAGTGGGAGGAGTTCATGGAGAAGGGTCTGGATGTTTCTGAGAAAGAGGTGGATGACATAATCAGCAGCCAGAGAGCCAACCAATGCTGCGTTCTTATCTACACCTCTGGGACCACAGGCCCACCAAAAGGAGTCATGCTCAGTCATGACAATGTAAGCTTTTCTATAAATATATATATTACTAGTTATGAGTAAATTCAAGCAATTGCAAACACAGAACAACAGTGAGCAAATCTTCTGTTCCGATCTATGATGAATATTCAGATCACGTGGACCGCCAATCATGCCAACAGGGCCGGGGACATGCAGCTGGCCAACACAAAACAGGAGTCACATGTGAGCTACCTGCCTCTTAGCCACATTGCTGCTCAGATCTACGATCTCTGGACAGGCATCCAGTGGGGTGAGCTGGTATACTTTGCACAACCAGATGCCTTAAAGGTAAATAAAAATGCAGAGATAATATGATTTTTAATAACATACCTTTATGATCTGACATTGGGCATTTTCAGATTAGTTTCTTTAAAATAAAAAGTTTTCCATCCAACATACATTTCTTCACTTAGAGGTAAATCAGTGAGATATGGCTCTAATGTGGTTATAACTAATGTATCTTGTGATGTTTATTTAACATAATTTAATTATAATATCAGCTATACAAAAAAGGAGCTACAACTATAACTAGAAATAAAACCCTGACTTAATGTATGTTTTTAAGCTCTTTGTGCACTTAACTTGTTGTAGGGAAGCCTGATAACAACACTGCGAGAAGTTTGTCCCACATCCCACATGGGAGTGCCGCGGGTATGGGAGAAGATGATGGAGAAGATAAAACAGGGAATTAGTGAGTGTGGATATGTGAAAAAGAAACTGGTGACATGGGCAATGTCAGTCAGTCTGAAAGCCAATCAAAAGTGTATGCAAAAGTAAGAGCTGATTAAAGACTAAACCACATAAACTATTGCATTTTTACAGAGAGATGATTTGATTATATAAATATTTCACTTTATTTTATGATTGCAGGGATGATGAGAAACCGTTCCTCTTTTCCCTTGCGGACAGCCTTGTTCTGCAGAAACTTCGGGCTGAGCTTGGCCTGTCTTGCTGTCAGAAGTTCTTCTCTGGAGCTGCACCAATTAGCAGTGAAACAGTGCAGTTTTTCCTGGGCCTCAATATATGGTTGTATGAGGCATATGGCATGAGTGAGAGCACGGGGCCTCACTTTATGTCAGGTCCTAAAGCTTACAAACTACACAGGTAACAATTAAAGGATTATAATAATTGTATAAAAAAATCAAGTTATGCATATGTTCCCTTAATTTCAAATGCATAAAAATAAAATCAGGAGTTCTTTTCTCTGATAAAGCTGTGGTAAGGTGGTGCCTGGCTGTCGATACAAAATGGCTAACAGAGACTCAGAGGGCACAGGTGAAATTTGCTTTTGGGGACGGAACATATTCATGGGTTTCCTCAATATGGAAGACAAAACGAGAGACGCTTTGGATGAAGATGGATGGCTGCATTCTGGAGACCTGGGAAAGATAGATGAAGAGGGTTTCTTGTACATCACAGGGAGAATAAAAGGTAGAGCTATCTGAGCAAATGAGGCTTTTGTAAGAAAACTACTAGTGTAAGGTCACCAGAGACTCACACCTGAGCACATGTGCACAGAAGACCCATTTTGAGTCATTGACAGTCATAATGTCAGGATGCCCTCTCTTTCTATTCAGAGTTGATCATCACAGCTGGAGGGGAGAATGTTCCTCCTGTTCCCATAGAGGAAGCAGTGAAGAAGGAGCTACCTATCATCAGTAATGCCATGCTCATTGGGGACAAGAGGAAATTCTTGTCAATGCTTCTGACCCTAAAGGTAATCTGTAGCTAGTTTTCTATCAAGATACAAGACATATTATGTAACTGTATCAAATATTAACATTTACAAACACAAATTAACATTAACACAGCAGCAGTTTGCACATACTAAAGGTATGAATACAGGTCCTTTACGTTTAATTTTTATATTGTTTTAAAATGCGAATTCAACAATTAGTATAGATTTATGTGAAAATATTTAGGAATCAAGGAAAGTTAATACTGTGTTCCAGTGTTGTAGTGATACAGAGACCGTGGAGCCAACAGAGGAACTGAGTCCAGAAGCTGTTGAGTTTTGCCGGCAGCTCGGCAGCCAAGCGACCAAAGTTTCTGACATCGTTGGTGGAGAAGACAAAGAAGTGTACAGGGCCATTCAAGAAGGAATCGACAGAGTTAACTCTGCAGCCATCTCCAATGCCCAACGCATACAAAAGTGGACCATTCTGAGAAAGGACTTTTCTGTTTCTGGAGGAGAACTGGGTAAATTTAGCCAAACATCATTTCTAGACAAATGTTATGCTATTTCTAAAACAAAATAGATTATGCTTTTATATTCAAAGCCATGCAATTGTGATACCGCTGTAAACTGCTGCTCATTTTTTTGTCTCTTGTTTCAGGTCCTACACTGAAGCTTCGTCGCCCTGTCGTGTTGGAGATGTACCACAAGGTCATAGATGCCCTCTATGGAGACTAGTGTTGTGTTATTAGAGAAATGATTGTAACTGTATAGGATTTATATGGTACTTGAATATCTTATCATTTTTATGGATATGCATTAAATTTAATTATCCTACTTTAACTGTCTGTCTTATGTATAGAATGTATAACAGATGAAACATTTAATTCTGTTATAGAATTTAGGAAAAAACAAGATTAAGTGTTAATGCTGAATGAATTCAATGACAATACTGAGATTTTTTTTGTCCATTTTAATGCATCGTGTCAGGAGTGAAATATTTGTTTCTAATTTATATTTGTTTCTAGTCAACAATTTATTTTCACTGCTTAAAATTCACAACAATTATGTGCAAGACTGGATCTGACCCCATATTTTGTGTAAATACTTGGTTTTCAGTGTGATATATACCAATTAATACTATCACCAATCTCAGTCATCTGCATATCAAAACAATAATAAATAAATAATGAATAAAAACTCTGGAAATCCTGATGTCATTGTGCTATCCACTTTTCTTTTGACATTCATGATAGTTCAAGCAAGAAATACAGAATAACATGAAAAAGGATTTGCAAAGCTCGGAACATTGTGTACACCTTAGCATCTTTGTATAATTGCTATTTAAGACTTAATCTGCAATTTTATTCTAGCCACATAAATGTGAAATATTTTCACTAACATGCAGTAATTGAAGAATTGGTCTCATTGATAAATATATTGATTGTTTAAAATGTGAGCATTGGGGTTAAAAGATTTTACCTTTAATGTCTAAATAACTGTGACAAAAACATTATACAAGAGGCCATATTCAGCCAATAAATACACAATATCCACTATAAAACAAGGAGTTTACAGTAAATCTTGGTCAAGAGTTTTAAGACAGTGCTTTGAAGAGTGCAGTGAGAAAAAAAATTAAACATTCAGGATCTCAAACTCCTGAGTCTTTTTTTAAATACATATTTTGGTTTAAAATGTGCAGATACAGCATGACATGATGAAATAAGGAGATCAATGTCCTAACAATTAACTCACAGCCTAAAGTGCATCTTCTTAGTTCAGATCACGCACTCTTTGACATATTGCTTCAGTGAATTCTGAGCACTTTGAGTTTCCTCCCAGGTCTTTTGTTAGAACCTTAAACACAGAAAACAAAAGCATTATAAACTAGAATGGAAACATGAACCTAAAAGGGCCGGTCTTAGCTTCTTGAAAAGGGGATTACCTTTTTGTCCCGAATGGTGTCAAAGCAGGCAGTTTCAATCTTCTGGGCATGGCCATGCAGGCCCATGTGCCGCAGCATCATGACCGCACTAAGCAGCAATGCAGTGGGGTTGGCCATATCTTTTCCTGCTATATCTGGGGCAGTTCCATGAACCTGACAGGGAAAATAATCATTAATCTTGTTCTCATTTATCTAAAAATCTAATTTCTGAGAAAAAATACAAACAAGAGAAACTTTCATATCCACTCATTAACTTGTTTCACGTTTTACATTTCTACTGCACAATTTGCACTATGATTTTAAAAACTATTGTGAAGCCTTTGACAAAAAAGTTATCTAATTAATAAAGAGAACATACCGACTCAAATATGGCAACACCATTGGTACCAATGTTTCCACTGGGGGTCACTCCAAGACCTCCAATAAGTCCAGCACAAAGATCACTGTAATGTTAAACACATACACCTTTCTTTACATTTATTCACAAGTACACTTTGATCTTGCTGATAAGGTTTGATGTACAAAGGCAAAGCACTTCTCTCTTCACCATAACAAATTTCTATAAGTACACTAAAACTCATCCCAGAATTAACTGTACATGCATGTACAAATATGGAGGATATTTTGTATGAGGGACTCTATTTTCCGTCAGTGTAAGTATATTGTTATTTGGTACAACTGAAAGGTGCACAAAATAAACAATAATGAAATTCAGAGGACATGGGTCTATCTTACCTCAAGATGTCTCCATACAAATTTGGCATCACTAATACATCAAACTGTGTGGGATCCTGCACCATCTGTGAAAACAAGTGGTATGAGTCCAAATAGTGACACTGTTATGCCAAAAGAGATTGGGCAAAAATGCTTTTCGTTCACCTAAAACATTTATACAAATTAAACAAATTTATTAAAAAAGCTTTTGTGACTTACATTTAGGCACACAGTGTCCAGGTACATCTCAGTGAATTTGATATCTTTGTGCTTTTCAGCAGCTTCTCTGCATTTTCTTAGGAAAAGCCCATCTGACATGCGCCTGGGAAAGATAAGGACAACCATTTAATTGAAGTAATTACTATATCTTCAAAATGATAAGTTGCAAATTTGTTGTAAAATATACTATATACAACTAACATACTCACATAATATTGGCCTTATGAACAGCAGTAACACTGGCCCTTTGATTGTTTCTGGCATATTCAAAAGCATACTCTGCTATACGTTGGCTAGCTTGCTCAGTAATGAGCTTAATACTCTGTACAACTCCATCAACAATCTGAAAACATAGAAATCCAAGAGAGATTAAAGTAAAATCTGTTAACTATAAATGTTATGGTTTTTGAATGATTTCAAAAACAGAACACTGAATGTTTTAGATATCAGATGCTGTATATCTTGATGAGACAAAAAAGAGGATAGGATACAATGTTTTGATTTGGGGAAAATGAAACAGCCTGTGTATTGACTGGGCAAATAATCAATGGTTCAAAAGAACAAATAAGTGATCAATAAAATTTTCAGCTAAACAGATGATGTGTTGTTAAAGGGTCTTACCACATGTTCAATCCCACTGTATTCTCCTTCAGTGTTCTCCCTAATAGTGACCAGGTTTACATCAGTGTAGGGGGTCTGGTAGCCCTCAATGGACACACAAGGGCGCACATTAGCATAGAGGTCAAAGGTTTTCCTCAGCAGTAGGTTCATGGATGGATGGCCAGCTGCTATTGGTGTTTTCAAAGGACCTGTAAATTGTTAGGTAATAAAACATTATTCACTAGTTCACCTGCTGACACAAAAAGCAGCACCTTTTTGGAATGTTTAACAAACAGCAATATTAACAATGAATATTGATGCAACATTCTTTTAAGACCATTTTGAAGGCAATTTAAGACAGATCATACTTCATACTGGCAAAAAAGTAAGACAATATAAAGGGCAAAATGATTAAACTCTAGGATATAACTGTTTACATTTCATAACATGGTAACAGGTCACTTTAATTCAAGCATTAATTTTTTTAAAGGACTATATTTGTAAATATTTTTCCGATTGATGATCATCAGTTTTTTTCCCCCAAAACACTTAAGAGCTAGAATAAAGTTTCTGAACTTTGTAAAAGCAACCTAAACTTCATAATCCAATCAATTATAAAGACTTGTTAAAATCATGTTTACACGCTTACACAAACCCAGTCTTAGGAAAATATTGTGTTTTAATTTAATAAAAAGTTAACCTTTGAGGCCAATTTTGTTCCGGTCCATAGATTCTTTGGCATCAGGGGGGATCATCCACTTTCCGCCTGGTCCTTGGATGGCTGTAACATTTCTCTCTTCCCACTGAATGGGGGCCTAGATCAAAAGTTTATGCACAACAAAATCAAAGCATAACTTGGAATCATTAAGTTTTTTAAAGACTCTAACTGTGTTGCTGATTCAATTAAATATTTTTGTTTTGTTTTGTTTTTTTAAACTTACCTTTGCTGCTTCAAATATCTTCATAACAGCATTGGAGATCTCGGGACCAATTCCATCCCCAGGGATTAAAGTGACAGTTTGAATCTGTGAGGCAGAGCAAAGACACAACATTTAAAAAATTAAATAAAAACTCATGTGCTTATGGGGTAGAGTCACAAATTAATGCAAAGAATAAGTTACATGAAATATTTTCAAGAAAACTGTAATGTAGCTCTAAAAAAAGATTATACCCCACGGGTGAATGTCCTAGGTTGCGAAGCCTCTTTCTTCAAAGATCCAACCACCCATGACACCTGGCAATCAGAAGTTATCATAATTTCATAGGAAAAGGTCAAACATTTTTTCCTTACTAGAAGCCGTCTCACTTCAGCATTATTCATAATGTCCAAAGCACTGTTTTAATACTTTTGGTGGTAGAAATTAATAATCATCAAAGAGCAAGGATATATTATGGTTTAATAGAGCTTACTTTAGTAATGAAAATAGAAAATCAAGAATTGTGCACTTTCATGTTTTACAGTAGGCCTACTTGATCTGGATAACTGTAACTGTTGCCTTGTATTGTTTTCTTTTTTTACCATTAAAATACACAATTACTGTTATACCAATACTTGATCAGAATAAAATCTATATCTGAGTAGAAAAATCAGTATAATTAATTAAAATACATCACACAAGGGACTAGTATCTGGATGAACACAACAGAACAAAAGATAGAATGACAGCAGACAAAAAGATAGATACAAATATATTCAGAGGCAATCTGCAAAGGACATTCTGGAAAAGTTTCCTGTTAACAGCAGGAGTTATCAGTCCCTAAATTGCATATTAGCTGAATTAAAACGGCAATCTTCGGTTGTCTTTTTTCTGAATAAATGACTACCGACAACTTAAATGGCTTTAGCTTAGTGTATGGGGTCATGGGCCCATACACTGAAAGAGCTGCAGCAAGAGAAAGGGTAACTAAGATGGCAAGCTGAATGTTGATATACAGATGACAAGTAGGAGAAGCCAAAGTTGACAACTTAGAGCACATGAGTTGTCCAAGCAAAAATGAAATGAAGAAATTGCATACGTGCAAAAGCAATGCCGCACTGCTAAGAAAAGATGGAAACACAAAATGCCCATTCCAGATTGAAATAACATTGCTACTGAGGGAGAGTGCTAGCAAGTTCTTCTCCTAAGGCAGCAAGGACAGTCCACGTTGTAATACGTAGCGTAAGCTTAACTTACTTCCTGTGCCTTGATTTTATCCTTGCCACTGAGCGATAAACCCCACTTTCTTAGAAGATTAATTATCTGTAGATAAGGGACATCATGAAGACATTTGTCGCCATACTGTAACTAACTCCAGTAATCAGCTATAAGCTTACTTTTATCACAGTATTTTATAAAATAAAACATCGAGACAGCTAACTACCCTTTCGGTAAATACTACCCCACTAGCTGGCTAGCTACTAATTAGCGGTTAAGAGTCAGGTTGCTATAGTAACTGCGAGCAAGTAGCCTATATGCTAGCGCCTAGCTAGATAGCTGGGTAGATTCTGTCTCTGGTATGTCTTGGCTTTTGGACGACAATCAACGAACATGGCATAAACTGATGAAGTAAACCCCACAGCGTTTGGTTTATTACTTGTGAAAATGTACATATTCTTTTCCCGTACATACCGCTGACCTCCACGCCTTCCCTGCCATGCTTAGCCAGCCAAGGTCGATTCAGCAGCAGCAGCAGCGCTGTCAAGCTGACCGCAGTACAAACCGGATTTCCGTTTCAAACATTTTTTTTCCAAAACCAACCTTTTTTTTCAAATTAATACCCACATTATAATGTAATGAGAACTTCAATTACCTTGAAGTGGTAACGTTTGATAACGTTACTTAAATTTCATTTTAATTTATTCTGTAATATTGACAAATTCTTATCTATTGTATGATGTTAAAGACAAAATTCCCTGTGCTCTTAATATTCGTATCTTCCGGTGCAAGGCTATTGAATAAAACAAATATTTTGCCTTCAGCGGGCTAACAATACATCTATACCCTTTATTGTATAAAATCCATTACATTTCCCATTCAGTCTTTATTTCTTTAAACAATAGACATTATTTGTTGGTCACTGTTGCTTTTAAAACATTTTAGTTCATTCATGCAGTTTGCACCTACTTGTACATACAATGATTGTGATTTATACCAGCAGGTGGCGCTAGTGGACCGCTGATGACAGTCAAAAAATCCTCCATGGTTTACTTCTATGGGTTGCTTCTGTCTTACTTCAAATCCGTTCATTGATACCTTTGGCTCCAGATGAACAAATACCTCATAATGTGTAAGCATCAGGTTTTTTTTTCTTGAAGTAGACATTTTAGATAGGAATAAAAAAATCCAAGATGTGAGGTACACCTTTATAAGCATGGTATTTCCCATGAGTTAATAGCACACATAACAAACTCTGTGGTATAAAACAAGTAGAAACAGCTCAAACAATCATTCAAGCACTTTTTGCAAAAGTTGACCTTACAAAAAGCATACAGCATGGGGCACATTAACTCCCATAATTTCAGCAATGTAAAAATGGAAAAAAAGCTCTCAATTACTTAAAAGTTTGTAAGCAGCATTGCTGTCAGCATAAATGCAGGCTACAACATGGTACAATATGCACACTGTGCAAGTAAAGACATCTTTGAACTGAACTGAGGGGTACCAGCATTGATAAAGGTTTTCAAACCACTTGCATGTATCATCAGCTACCTAATGCATAGGATGTGATACAAATTCAACAAATGCCTCACACTGCGACACAGAGCAAGTGTTCGGCAATGATACTTATCAAGCATTTGGATGTAGCTTAGTAATTTGAAAAACCTACATTACATTAGCCATGGTTTATCATACACTTAAGAGTTGCTAAATGTCACACATAAATGTGTCCAAAATAGTCCAACTCAGATGGCATACTGCTTTGGCTGCTTCTTCAGGCTCATAGATCTTTCAGTTTGAGAAATCACATGAGTGGCTCTGTTGTTAAGGAGTCTGCATTCATGAAGAACATCTGTAGAAAAAGAAGTGCAAGGCAAGAATTACACAGGATGCCACCTGGTAAACACAATATAGAGTAGTTCACAACTATATCACATGTTTAATTTATCTTACCATTAAATTGTTTGTAGGCTTCTTCAATAATGGCATTGTTAGATCTCTTTATCTCCCAGTAACTATCCTCTACCCATGGTTTGCAATCAGGATGTTCCACAAGCTGTCCATTTTTGTATAAACCAGCTAAATGTTAAGAGAAAGACAAACAGTTTGGCAATATTTTACTTGAACAAGGAAAAATGTAATCAAGCATGGGTAAACACAACAACTGCATCACAAACATGTCAGTGATGCCACAGGGAGATTGTGTATATGAGATTCAACAACTTAACTTTATTTGAAGACTAGATGGTAAAATATTAAGTACACAGTCATAATACAATGATATTGTAACAACAACAAACGTACCTTTAATGGTATCATCAATGTCTTTGCATAATTGGTATAAGTCACTCCCACGCCCAACCACTCTTTCACCTGCAATTTAAACATTTTTAATATAAAAAACCCTTTAAATCCATTTAAGACTAAGGGTTATAATGTAGAAGACAAAATGAAAGGAAAATATATCTCACCATCCAGCACCTTAATGTTGGGGAACATCTCGAGTATTATAGTTCTATATGATGCGTTCCTGCACACTGACAGATAAAGTTACTGTTAGTTCACATACAAAGATTTTTACTTTTTTTCTACATTTTTACATTAAAAAAGTCCATAAGAATTACCTGGATTAGTGTAATTATAAGTGTTGTCTTTAAAACGTATATTTTCTAGCTTTCTCAGAGACTGAAGGCAGTGCAGGTTCTCAATGCTGTTAAGAACAAGACAGATAAGAGAATATTTTTACACAAACAATACAGAATGTTGCTCTTAAAATTGCTAAATGTCACATTTTAGCCCCAGTAACAGGGCAGTTTCCACACAAAGGTCAAATTAGTATTGTGTACTGCATGTTGAGTATTGGTAAACCAATCTATCATACATCATAAGAATGTATGGCAGCGTGGTGAATGTTGACTGATAGACATTAAAATGTGTGTGATAATTCTAAACTGTTTGGGACCTCTACATATTAAAAGTAAACACAATTTTGTAAAACAATAATTAATATTGAGGTTAAACTATTGGAGGAAAATATAACCACATTTCTTGCCACATTTACAGAAATTCAGTGTTAAAAGTAAAACATTTTACTGTAATTGGTGCTAACTTACTAACTTACTTTACAAACTTATTTCCTAGCAGCAAAATATGTTAATGTTTAACATCAATGACATATTTATTTGTTTATGTACAGTGTAATTAATTTTGTAAGAAGCGGCCTAACTGCATTCCTATTAATCTAGGATGAGAATCGGTAGTGATTACCTGGATATCACATTACCAGCCAGGTTTAAGTTCTGTATATTCTCACAGCTGCGTAAGGGCTCTGAAATTACAAAGCAAAAACATTACATTAAAAAGTCTAATTCTATTGATGATACTTAATAAGTAAATACAGAGCATGGAAATTAAGAACATATTACTCCTAAAATCTTACCTAAATTGGAAATCCGGTTGGCAGGCAAATTGAGTACAGAAAGATGCCGAAGAGTTGCTAAAGGAGCTAAATTTGAGATGTTATTTCCAGAGAGATCCAGTCTTTCCAAATTCACACATTCCCCAATACATCCAAGATCATGTATCCCTGTAAGACATAAAAATAACAGTTCTGAAATATTATAAACCTTTTTTGATTGCTTAAATAATTGAATATTAATTACAACTTACCAAGACCTCTCAATTTGAGAAACAGTATTGACTCCAAATCAAATTCTCCTGTATGGGACTTGAGCAGCACGGCAGTTATCTTGTCAAATTCTGCATCTGAAAGAATCAGAGAAATGAGACTGCAGCATAAAAAGGCAAGCTCGATGTTCTATTCTTAAGTATACAACACGATCACTTCTTATTTGTGAGTCACTGCTGCAAAAACAGAATGCTGGAAGCACTCTGTCTGCTCTGTTTACAGTGGAACAATCAAATAACCCATGAAGTCAGTTCTAAATATGAACTACCTATTCAAGCAGACTATGAATTTCATATCTGGGAGCATACTGAGCTGTTCCTCAGCCTGCTCAAGAGAAAAGGGTCATGAACATGCAGATGTGCTGTGCTGGGTTGCCTGTGATGGTCTGAGCTTGAAAGCTGCATGCATGAATAACAACTGAGGAAGTTATATTTGGTTTAATTTCCTGAGGCAGAATCAGTCCCCAACTCCAACTATACATGAATACTGTTGCATGAGCCCAGACAAATGGATCAGTGATTCACTGAGGACAGCGTTACTGAAAGAACAGACTCACCAGGTTACTCAGGAATAATTATGTCTCATCATGTTAGATTTTTGGATTTACATCAATACACATTTATTCATACTTTAAATCTAAATTATGTAAGAGCTAGCAACACCGCTAAAAAAAAAGGAAAAACAGTCATGGGTGGGATAGTAGTGCCACAATACACACACCTTGTCTGTGCTAACACCTGCAGAAATAAAGGTGATTTTTTTTTTTAGCTTAGCTTGACAGTAAGCCACCAGTTAATATTTTAGCTAATGTGTGTAGCATCCTGATTCTTAACTATAAACGTCAGGCATCTGCGTGATTTCATGAGGATGATTCAGTCGGATGAAGGTGGGTGGGTGGGTTGTTTAAATGAAATGGTGATTGTCCCTTTTTTCTTCCTCTAATGATGACACACGTAAAATGTTGTGCAGCGAATGAATATGTGAGCTACGGCGTAGCCCCGGCTAGCTAGGCTAGCAAAAGCCGCTAGTGGCTAGCATAGCGACGTAGCAACAAGCTATCCATCGCAACTTACCTTGGTCCTTATCTCGCTTAGTGTCCATCGTGGGCAACTTTGCAACTTTAAAAGCTACCTATCGCAATAAAAGCGATGATTTAAGCCAGTTTAGCTGAAAGGCAAGGCAGTGAATTTTTTGGGGAAATGTGAAATTAGCATCTGTCCTGGGGTGCAGTTAGGACACGATCACTGTTACGTTACTGTTGTGTAGCAACAGCACGCAGGTGAATGAGACGGACTTCAGTCTCCGCGGTCCAGCGTAGCGTGAGCTAACGTTCAAGAGTAGTAACGCACGCCTGGAGGGCGCTGGAGGATGAGGATTAGACTGAAAAAATATGTTATAATATTTGTTAACCACTTTGCTTTGTTGCAACAGGTTTTGTATCAATTAAAAGTTTTGTTCTTGTTACAGCACTGACCTGGAAAAAAAAATTCCCCCATGACTTTTTGTAAATGGATCCTGCTTAGTCGACTGAAAAAGATGTTGGGAAGGGTAATAAATTAATAAAATGCAAAGTCTTCTCCAGTCAAGGCGTGAAATAGCCTAAAAAAATATGCCACTGAAGTAGAAGTTAATCGTTTAGAAGAAGAGAAATATGAAAAATGTATTTCAAGCAAGTGCGAAGCATTAGTATACTTTACCAACGATAAAAGTATGTATTTTTATTTATTCAAATAGTGTAAACCATAAAATTTCTCATTATATTTATTAAATGTTACTTTACACACCCATTACAGTAAGTTTTTATTACTATTACTATTATTATATTATTATTATTGTTGTTGTTATTGTTGTTGTTGTTGTTCCTGTATTTGTTGTTGTTGTTGTTGTTGTTCAGACAGCATCTTCATGACATACATGTCGTGGTTCACATTTATTTTTAATTTTTAATCAGGGGTCCTATTGGTCTGTCTTGAAACCGCAGCTGAATGCGTAAAGAGAAGGAGATCAGTGTTGAGGTCCGACACGTCCTGACTCCGCAGACAACGTCCTCTAGCTCCTATCTAACTGGACGCTGGTTTTCCACTTTTTATTTTTCATGTTTTTATTTTTCATCCTCTGCGTTTTGCAGTCATGGCGGACATCTCCTTTAAGGACAACAGCAAGCGTTTATAAGAGTTTGCAACGTCGACTCATTCTGTGCGGTGACTTTTGTCTCCGCGGAACCCATAAATGCCTTCCAATGAGAAAAGGCTTCGGACGTTCAATGTTGTGAATGTTTACAAGAAACAGCTGATCTGATCAAGATGGGTAATAAGCAAACAATATTTACCGATGAGCAACTTGATGCCTATCAGGTAAGCTTTGCCTGTCTGTGTCTACCTGCAGCATGTTGGAGAAAATACAGAGGTCCTATGTGTCCACCTTCAGTCATTTTCTTTGTATGTAAATTGTGAATTACAGCATGGACCTAAGTTGTAGTCAGATAATAGAAAAGACTGAGAGAGTGTTTGTGAAGGGAAGGACAAGTGGATTAAATTATGCCATATTATGCTTATATGGCATTGTGCCTTCATTTTTCATGACTTTTTATTTAACGGCTATCACTGAAAAATGATTATTATTTACATTCCTGTAATACTGTCATTCCCATGTGTCTTGGATTTAACAGTCGAAGCAAAAAACGCTGAAGATTCTGTGAGATAGAGAGAAAACCAACATATTCAGTATTGATTATACCACTTCATTCCATTCAATGCAAGCATGGTCCGATCCCTATCAGTAATCAGCTGGCAATCATTAATTTCCATCCAGAGTCTGGTGAGTTATAGCTTGACTGCCTGATATTTTTAATTTACAAAGTCTTCAAGATTTTTATTTCAATGCACACTGAAGGAACTTGCGCTCATCATACCACAGTCAGAGAAGATCTGATGTTCCCTGTAACAATAAACCAGGTTTCTCTGTGAAGGAGCACATCTTCATGTGCACAGGTTTATCATGTGATTAGGTGTGGGCTTAATAATTGATGCCACGTTAGTGTGATATGCTGTGAAACTCTACTCTTAGCAGACAGTTTCGTTCTCAAGAGCCTCTCTTGTTACTCCTGCAGCTCTCAAAAAGCCCCTAACTAAAGCTATATAAGTCTGTATGACACAGTGGATTTCAGTTTGCCTCTGTGCTTGTTTCCCTTTTGGGTATCAATACTTTTTTTTTTAGTCTTATATATTTTGGACACAGAAATGTTACACCTGATTTAATATCAGCTAACTGACGCCTTTGTTAGTAACCAAAACCACTAATTTTTTCTGTAAGTAGGCTTCATTAATAGTGTAATTTACTGTGATTTAAATCTTCAGATGTCACTTTTCATACAGTATGCTCACACACAACTATCAGTAACCCAAATATCTGCATCAGGCCTGTTTTGACATGAGCAGATGTGACAGTTAAGTGGGTTTCCAGGAAAGCTTTTTTTATGATCCACATTGTCTCTAGAGCTCAGCCGGCTGCGCTCTGCTTCTCACACTCAGGAGCACAGCTCAGACAGAAAGGATACAAGGGACAATGTAAATTGAGGTGCTTCCTGTAGGGCTGGTGGATAATGCGTGTGCCAACACATGCATGTCAGACAACAACAGATCATGTTCCCCTGCCTCATCGTCCCTTATGCAAGTGGCAAGTGACAACGCTCACGCACACATCATCATTTAGAGAGAGAGAGAGACACCAGACACGCCGACAAGCACTCAAAGCAAGGCAAGGGTTGTTCATATGACTTCAGACAAACCATAATGTAAGTTCGTTTGAGTCACAAGTGTGTCATTGAGAGTGATTCAGGCTTTTCTAGCATGTGAAAAATATACCTCAAACAATTTATCATGCACTATGGTCCTTTATCGAACTAGAATATTTCTTATATTTGATTTCTGACATTCTGTTTTTCTCTTGTTGCAGGATTGTACATTTTTTACCCGCAAAGAAATTCTGCGGTAAGAGTTTTATCAACCATACCTCCTAACTTTTGATGCATTGCACACAGATGTAGATAGGTTGTAAACCACCTGCTCTATCTATAAGATCTTATATACAATAAGATTGTACACAAAAGACTGCTCCTTATGTCCCTGTGTTCCTAACTTGTTCTATATACTGTTTCTAAGATGTGCATTAACATGTGCTGATAATTTATGAGTGTACCTGGCTTTCACCAGAGGAGGATGTACATCATGTTTTGTATTCAGCTTCTGATGGTGGATGTATAAGTCATGAAAAGTCCTCTGAACAGACAGCGTCTCACTCAGAAAACTCAATGCAGACCTCGATCTAATTGTAGCTAAAACATGTAGTGTTGGAACTGTTCAAAAAATTTTAAAAAGGGGGAAAAACATGTCATAGATAATGATGTTATTATCTGACTTACAGGTTTAGAGGTCCTGAGTTTTGATGTTCAGGGGGCTCTATTTGTAGAATTTCACTGAAAGCGAATATAATATTCATAAGTGTTTTTTTTCCCGCTGGTGAATAATCATCTAAGAATAAGAATAATTGTGTTTTCATTAATTGAGAATGAGCCTTTAATATCTACAAAGGGAGCAGGTCCTTTTCCACAGAGTAAGCGTATTCAGTGGCATGCAATTTGCAACTTCATCCCTAGATAGCAAAATTTTAAAATGAGTAAATATGTTTTCATTCAATATACAGTACATGATTAGTTACTTAGATTTAACAATTTAAAAAAATACATTTTAAGTTTTTCATATTTTGTGATAAAACAACCCATTCTTGAGATCTAAAGTTTCTGGCCTGTTGCAGCATCAGTATGTTACCCAAACCTTCCAAAGCCACACTGACCTTATTCTTTAGTGTTGTTTTCAGTACCATCCAATGAAGTGTACAATTTCCACCTCCTTCAACATGCACAACCTCAACACTTAAAAATTGAATAAATATAAATCTACTCTAAGTAATTGTATGAGGTATAATGACTCATTGGGTTGCGTCATTTCTCTCTCCCCGTCACTTACAGGCATCACATGCTTTTCTTTTTAATGGAATTCATCAATGATGCTCATGTTTCAGTATCTTTTATCAGTGGTTTGAGATGATGGAGAAAAAATACCACTGACTTAAGGAAATTTAATGCTGATGCTCGAGAGTGTGTCGAGTGTAGCATCAGATAAGCACGAAAGTTGTTTGATACCAGTCTGATGTGCCATAATTCTGTAGATGCAGTAAAGGTTGGCACGATAGTTTTAGTAACAGTATGTGTTTTTGTCATGCTTGTTTGAACGAGAATTTTTGTTGTTTGTTGAGCAAAGGCCTTAAATCCAATTAATGTGTAGGATGCATTTTTCCTAATATTATCCTGGTTTCTTTGTCCTGCAATTAAACAAAGTATTTTTACCTTTTTATTCTCTTGCTTTTCAGTAAATTGTGCACATGTGCCCCCTTACTTATATCCAGTTTACTTTGATTCTGAGGCCATCAGTGAGCTGGAGACTCAACACTGACTATCAGCAGAGGGCGTAATTGGGTCTTACACTTTATGAGCTTCAAAAAACACTCCTGACTGTCCTCAGCTGCCACACACTTATGTAACATCAAAGACACAGGTCAACCCTGATGGTCATAAGGTCACTGATTTGAACCCTCCAGAACCCTTTTGTTATATCATAGCATTGATACTACATTTTAACATTTCAGTGTTTGTGTATCTTCAAATGTACAGTAGTTTAAGAATGTAACGTAATGATAATAACTCTGTCGAACATCATCAGATTTGCAGAAACTGTGTGGTCCAAACACTTTCAAGGGTCATGGAACATTAAAACTGCTGGTTTACTATTTGCTTCAGGATACCAATGAAACTCCATCACTTTGACAGGTTTATTTAGTTTAATTGTAGTGAGTTTGTCCTCTAAGACCAGTGTCCCTGCTGATAAATGGTTCTGCCTCGGCAAAGATTGTATGCCATGACAGGATTAGTCAAAGGACACAGTGAAAGGGCAGCTTCAGATAAGCACGTTATGTGTTCATCATTGATGCAGCCTCCTTGCAGTCTGTTGACATCATTCTCAATAACAAACGACGTCAAAATAAAGGTTATCATAAGAGAGAGAGAAGGAAAGGTTATAAAGGGGAATAATAATGTTTAAAACAGACTGGATTGATCCGGTCCAGTATGTTGGCATACACTGAGTTAGTCACCTGACCTTTCTTCAACTTCATGTTTTGCTTTGGAGGAAGTATTTAGTGGTTTACATTAGTTCCCCAATAAAACCATCACAGCTAGTTTCAAAACTTAAACACTCAACTCCATATTTTTGTCCACTGTCTAATCTAATTATTATCGCTATGTGTAGCCATTTTGCCAGGTCTTTTTGTTGATTAAAATTTAAAGTTCTTTTTCTTTATTTAACAGCAGTGAGTCATAATGAATAGAGATTGCTCATAGAGTGTTTGAATTTTTATTCTAGGTTACATGGAAGATACCATGAGCTGGCTCCACATCTCGTACCGATGGACTACACCAATGATCCTGACTGTAAACTGCCTTTAGCTTTAATAGTCAACATGCCAGAGTTAAAGGTAAAAACAGTTCTTTATATAACAATGATTATGACCTTTTTGACCATATCTTTCCTCTTGGATCAGCCCTTTTTTTAACCTTTTTTACCTGCAGTGTGTGCCGGTTGTGTGTTTTATTATTTTTATTGTGCAAAATAAGAGAACACAACACTCACTGGCCATGCGGGCAGACACCTAATCAATACACATTCTCTACCAGAGGACAGAATTGATTTTTAACCATCATCAGCAGCACTGATCTGATCATATGACACCACACTCTGTGAAAGTTAATGTGCCATGAAACGCTCAGCCTCTCTAATCTGACTGATGCATCCTCTTCTATTTTTAAGCATCTGCCATTTGAAAAGAACATCCAGGAATTTAAAAGAAAATATGCCATGTTACATAACATTACAGCCAAACAGCACCACACAGTTTCATATGGAGTCCTTATCCACAGAGGGTTTAGCACAGAAACTCATAATGTGCAGCCATTATTAGTCCCTTCCCTGTAAAGATTGCAGGAGGTGTAAAAATGGCAGGAGAATGTTTGAGACCACCAAAGGCAGAAATGCTGAGGCCCAGATAATTAACAGTCACACAAATCTTCATAAGTGCATTTTGTTTGGAGTTGACTGCACTGATTCAGGCAACACTGACATGTATTGGGATATGCAGTTAAAAAATGGCTGTCTGTATGTACAAATAAATTCCTTTGCTGAGCTTGTATATCTGAGCTTGAATATACAAATCATCCTCTTGGACACGCAGCTGTACTTATATTGCAAACAGGGAGAGAATTAGTGAGAGTCCAAGTGTGAATTTACTAGAAGCTGTGTCAAATCAGCTAATTAGCTGGGATATAAAATCTCTGGTAGGAACCTGGTTGAGCGATGGAGGAGAAAATATTGGCTTCACCATATCAGCAAAGAGAGGGCGTCAGCATTTTTCATTTGAACCCTGTGATCAGCAGAAGACACCTTTAACCAGTTTGTTCCTCTGCAGCTCAAATGTGAGAATGACAACAGGATGTAAGAACAAAAGGTCATGAAGCTCTCATCGTATGGTATAAATAGCAATAAATTGACATTCCTCTAAATGTTTAACTGTAGGAAAACCCATTCCGCAACCGGATCGTAGAGTCTTTCTCAGAAGACGGGATGGGGAATCTCAGCTTCAATGAATTTGTGGACATGTTCTCAGTCCTCAGTGAAATGGCTCCCAGAGAGCTCAAGGCCATATACGCCTTCAAAATATACGGTAATGACAAATTTCTAAAACATCGATTATAATTTTTCAAATTTTACAGAACTCAAAACATGAATTTTTTTTAACTATTTACATTAAATTCATGTTGTCCACAGATTTTAATGTGGATAATTACCTGTGCAAAGAAGACCTGGAAAAGACTCTGAACAAGCTGACAAAGGAGGAGTTGACTCCTGAAGAGGTGGAGCTGGTGTGTGAGAAAACCATCGAGGAGGCAGATTTAGATGGAGACAACAAACTCTCCTTTGCTGACTTTGAAAACATGATATCTAGGGCTCCTGACTTTTTAAGGTAACTAAATGCACTTCAGTTAAGTGGAACCATGTTAATATGATTTTTTTAATGCATTGTATAAACCTCATTCAATATAAAATGCGGTGGCGCTTTGAAATTAAGCAATGCATGCATAAACCCTCAGGCTGCAGCACCGTGTCCCTGGTTGCTTACAGTTTTCATTCCCCAGATGGCTTTTAATCATTTTCATCATTTAACTGTCAGCCTTACAACATCACTTTAATCTTGCACCACCATTCATTTATATGCAAACAGCCTCTCTGCTGTCTGTTCCCACTGAAGTGTTGGAAACATTAATTCTTGATTTTTGTGTGTTTACACTCACACATGTAGTAAGTCATTATGTTTGCATCCACAGTGACTGTCTCTCTCCTGTCACTCCAGTACTTTCCATATACGAATCTGAGAGGGCTCCATGGAAAGTTTCCAAGGTGGGCAGTGTGATGGACCTCAGGACTCTACCTGCACCCGACTCTGCCACAGCACAGTGCCTGTCTTCCACCCCCCCATCGTCAAAAAAATCACACATCATTCCACTCCCGCCTCAGCAGACTCTGCTTAGTTCGAGAGCAAAAAACTGGATGGAGCTAAATTCTAAGGACCTTGATTTTTGCTCTTGTTTTTTTTTTTTTTTTTACTTTTTATTAAATATACTTTGATTTTACAACCTACAAAAGGGCTTGACCTGAATTAGTCTCTTGTGAGTAAAGGCTTACTTTCCTACATTTAAAGGTTTAAAAAGGTCAATGAAACCAGTGCAAAATGAGCCACACTCTGTATTGCTGCTTATTAGACACATTCAAGAATACTCATCTTCTTGTACCTGCACATGAAGTAGCTTCAGCGATGTCTTCCTACACACTAGATAAGACTGATGACAAAGCTTTAAGTGAAAGAAAGCAGAGGTATGGCATTGAGGGCACTGAGATATTTTATATAAGCTATGCAATATTTGTACATGCAATGCTTTGATTTCTAGGATGTCTTTGCTTGTGGAACTGGAACATAGCGACAATCATAACTTACTGTTCTCCAGTTAATTAAAGGGCTCTGTCGTCTCATTGTGGTGGCTTTCATCCTCTGCTTCAGCCATTACTGTAAGATGCTACATAAAGCTGTCTTTTGGATACACATTACAGTATTTTATGTGACTTCAGGTATTTGTCTTACTTTGAATAAATGTTCTTTTTCTGTGTTCTGGGTGGATTGTGTTTATTTATTGTCACTAAAAAAGCACGAGGTAATTGTCAAGTACAGTCGATGTCACTGTTTGTGAGCCAAATACCGATAATTTCAAGTGACTTGTAATATCAGTAAGATCCTCTTCAGCCACTTCCCCTCAACCCATCCACGCATGATGGCTGAGGAGAGTGCACAGTAAAGATCAGGAAATGACTGTGCCTCTGCATAGTCCATCATATGAGCTGTAATAACTCGACAAGCAGGATGTGATCATTAGGAGGGAGCTGTCTCAGCACTCAGAAGCGTAATTACATCCTACACACAGGGGGAGCTGCTGGAAATGGGCTTTGTCATGTTGGCTGGTAATTAAAAGGTTCTGGTTTCTGGACTGCAGGGTACAGATTTGCATCAGGTACATATGGAGTACAGTGTTCCATGTTGTTTTTGTGCTGCTCATGTTTTCAGCCCAGGCTTCAGTTGTGAGTCATAATGTACAAGTGGATGATGGGTAGCCGTATGTACAGAACATTTTGTAACCAGTGGCTAAGATGTTTCGGCAGGTGAGTCACGTACGAGTCATCTTTACGCCTTTGCTGCCAAGTGCAGCGGCTGCAAAATTAATAAAACCACGTTAGTTGGTGCTGAGCTGGGCAAATACAGAAAAGCTGCATAAGTAGAAACTGGCACACTTGCTATAAGCCAAAGAAACACAATGTAGCAAGCAACCCATGTAAAAACCACTTCATCTTCAGAATTTTTGAGGAAGCAACTTCAGGTTTCTTTCCTGTTAGTTATTTGGAACAAATATTGCAAGTTTGATTGTGTAACCATAATAGTCTGTTGTTTATAGTGATTTTGTGTGGTTCAGCAGACCAAAAAATTTTGAATATTGCGTGTGAGCCCTCACCAAAATATAAGTGTACAAAAGCCACACTGGTGGATGGTGTAATTTTTCTCACAGAAACTGCCTGCTCTGAAAAATAAGGTAAAGTTGAAACTGAGCAGCATATTTTTGCCTGAGAGAGAACAAGGTTGAAGTCAGTCAGTGTGCAGTCATCAGAGCAGCCAGTTAATTCTTCACTCCATTATCTCAAGTTCCCTTTATGAGGCCAGTATCAAATAGTCAGGGGCAATGCAGTGCTGATTGTGTTGCTCCATTAATTACTGGTCTCATTGAGAACATCTGTTAATTATGATTCCAGCTGAGAAGCTTCTGGTGCAATGTGATACTGAGGTTGTAAAGCAGCCGTTCGCTGTAAGCAACTGTTTCTGAGGTTGAGAGGTGCCAAACAGTGTTTGAAACTCACACTGGTTTCACTCCATGGGAACTTGTCAGCTTGAATTTGATCTAAATTAAGATAATGCCTGCAGCTTTCACACCATGTCAACAGTCCAGGTACATAAACACAAAGGCACATTAACAGATATCTGTGGAAGCTGATGCTGGTGTGTACTGGATAAACAGATCTGGTGTATTTACTTTTTCTTTAACCCTTTCATACATAGTGATTACTACAGTGGACAGCTATTCAAAAGCCATTTTCTGCTACATGCACATCACTGCCACAACTAGCCAGCTGTTTTAAGTGTGCCAGTAATTTTAATAACTTGCTAAAAATTATGAAGATAAAAAACATATATACATATACATTACTTTGTATGTCCTAGAAGTAAAAAAAAAAAATGTTAAAAATATTGCCATGTTTTTTAATAATTCATACATGAATCCATAGTGAGCAAATTCAGAGAACATAAACAGTGAATGTGTGTTTATAAAAATGAATTGTTTTTAAATTAAGTAAAACTATGACAAACTAAAGTGGTGAGTTACAAGCAATGAGAAAGACACTGCTAAGTATACTGTACTTCTTAATTACAATTTTACTCTGTATTAATCTGGAATATAAATACATTTATTTTTCTATTTATTGCTTTTATTTATTTGTTTGTTTTAGAAATTAGGGATTTATTTAACCATAAATACTTCCTCTGTCTATATGACAACTGAGCAAACTCCTAAAGTTAATGAGGCCATAAAATAAATCTGACAGCTGTTCATACAGTGTAATCAACCATTCATTAACTTAATTATGGATAACGGTTGATTGATGTTTAATTAAGTTATATTACAGTGGTCAGTTTGTCTCTATATATCGTTTTCAATGCCTAATAGGAAGTCAAGGTACATTGTTACCAATAAGGAAGAGGACTGTGCTATCAGAAAATAAAAAAAATAAAGATTTGTTTTTCACAGTGTTCATGCATTTACTCCACCTCATATTTGCATTTCCTAATTGTGTGTTAATCAAAGGTGCAAAAGCCCACTGACACACAATCAGGCACTTACGACATCTTCATCTTTATCTGTGACACAAACTTCCTTCTGTTTTCCACTGACACTTCATTATCTGTACCTACTGTAAATTGCGTAATAGAAGATGTAAAAATTGCCATGGATTTTCCACTTTGAATTTTTTCACATTTCAGTGAGTTAATATATCCTGATTTGCATTACGTTACATGAAGTGAAACACTTCATTTCTGCCACCCAAGTTTTACATAAAACAGGACTGCAGCTGTATTTAATTACTTAGAAAGGTGACTATGACCATGGGAAGCACTTACATACACAGAGAGACATTAAACATATTACACTTTGGCTTAGTTGATACCACTAAAACTGTGTTTAGATATTAAAAAAGAAGCGAATGATGAAAGATTAAAAAATGACATTTCAACATCTTTGATCCATTTCCTTGTTGCTGCCATATTCAGATGTTTAAAAACTGTATGCAAATGAAGTTTCCTGTATATGAAACACAGAGCTGATGGCAGCAGCTTTTGGCTTGTAAAAATATTTTTTGAAGATCAGTAGTGAACAAAGCGTGCCTTTTTCTCAGACGTTAAATAGAAAGAAATCAATTACTCATTTTTTTGCATCTCTCATTCATGGATTTGTGTTTAATGACATAAATTGTTTAGTAAAATTTCATTGTACAAAAAAATTGGAAAATAATATTTAAAATACATAATTATTATTAAATAAATACAGTACAAAGCAAAAATACAGCAGATGTCTTTTGAATTTGTAGAAACACATAGACCTATGTTGGCTATATAACAGAAGCTTTCACAAAGTGTTTGTGAGGCAGTACCACTTTAGTGTCAGAGTAACATTAGTGAACTTTTTCTTGAGTGGACGGTAACCTCGTCACCATTTCCTCTTGACCTCAGGGAACAGCCATTTCCATTTATCATTCTGCAGGGGTTAAACAAAGTTCATCAGTAAATAAATAAATAGGATGAACTTAGAATCAACTTCTATGAAATTATGTATTCAAATGAAAACATTTTGACTGCATTACTGACCTTTAACCCCCAGGATGACTGGCTGTGTTTGGGTCTGATGTCCTCCAGAAGTTCGTAAGTGTTGCTGTTGGGTGTAGGTACGGCCGTGTCCTCATGGCCGGGAATCAGCTCATATGTGTTGACATGGGGGAAGTGGTTGACGGGGGCCTCACAAGAGACCTCAGCATACAGCGAATCCGTGTGCTGCTCTGATCTCGTCTCAGACGGTGTAGTGTGTGGGCTGCTGGGCCTGCCAGCTAGGTGATAGATAGCACTGTTGCTCATGTGTTCCAGGCTGAGGGGGCCGCTTTGTCTGCTGCATGAGTCTGTCATCTCCGGTGTTGGGCCATAGGAAGCGACTTGTCTGGCGGGTTTGGGGGAAAGTCTCGGCGGCGTGTTGGGTGGTGCACTCAGCCTGTAAGACTGCTCTCCATCAGAGCTGTTCCCCAGTAGCGGTAGTGACTTGCTCTTGCTGTCCAACAGGCCGAGCACTGAGTAAAGAGACTCTGGGGGAGATGGAGGACTGCACCTCCTTATGTTCTGAGCCTGGGTTGTGGGTCTCTCAGCTCGCCCTGGGTTATCTCCGGGTAAACTGTCCTGACAGATGTTTTGCGATCTGGGTATCTCCCTGGGTGGTTGCCCCCTGAGCTGAGCATACAAAACCTTGCCCTGGTCATTCAGGGGACCGCTGTCGGGGTTTCTGCTCCTCCGAGGCAGAGGTGGTCCTTCCTATTTTACAAAACAAGCCAGATTCTTAAAGTCAGCCATGAGATTCTGATACAGTAAAAACAGTGTTAATACTATGCAGAGTAAACTCCTCGTAATTCAGGGACTGTACTCGCCTTTCCTGTCCTGTTGTTCTTTGGTCGTCGTGTAGGTGGCAGCTCCGGGCCTGAGTTCATCTGTGCTCTGTTCTTCACAGCTCCAGCAGTGGCCAAAGGCTTGTCTTTAGGGCTTATCTGGATGACATCATACAGCTCTTCATTTAGCGCCTGCAAAAAACAAAACAACAGTTCAGACTTTCATTCTTGATCACTGTAACTTTAGGAATGTGATAGGGGAGTTTTGTCTCACCTCAAAACAAGAGGATGTCAGGTACTCTCCAAACGGCTGAATGGGGCTTGTCTTGTAGTATTCTATCAGATCAGAGACCGTGGCGTGCTCTTCAGTGTCTCCACAGACGACAAACTGCCCTGATTCGCTTTGGTTTATCACAAAGTGTCGACAGCGATCTCGGCCTCTGCAACAGGAAAAAATAAGTTTATTAATAACCTCTCAACAGCACAATCTGTAGGTGCCATGCTATCAGTAGAACTGTCAGAGAAAAAAATCCCATACAATTGATTAGATTGAAAGAACACAAATAAACACTGGTTCCTTTAGCTGAAAAGTGATAAAAGTGAAGGTTGGTCACAAAATAGTGATACTAAGTGCAGACGTATTTTTGTGAGATTCATATCCACTTTGCAACAGGTTATTTAGATTCAACCAATACTCACTTATAAGAAAGTATGTATCCGATGGCTTTATCGCTGAGACGGATCAGGAAACAGCCGAGCTCTTTTTCTCTGAGTATTTCTTCAGCATCCCTGTAAAAAGAAAATGCTAAATTTTAGCACTGAAAACTATTTTTTTTAGTACAGTTTGAGTGGAGCCAGGCGGATCATGCATATCACCCTGGAAACTATGTTTACATTAAAGGAAAATCCATTTTGTTATATGTCCTTTCCATAAACCTGACATTTAGTAATACGCAGCTTCCAGCGAAACTGTGTGTAGTACTGATAGTGTAGGTGTCAAAGTCTGTCAGAAGGAAGGACAGTGGGCGACAGTGGTCAACAGTGGGCGACAGTGGGCAACAGTGGGCATTATGCACAGTGGACACTTTCCATCAGAAACAATCAGCTGAATCTGCAATCCTTCAGACGTAAAATTTTTTTTTTCTTTGTGCTTGATGATTTTTTAACTTAAAATGATAATGTTTAAACAATAAACTATGCACAATTATTTTTATTCACAATAAATAAAATCTTTTACATATTAAGAATGCAGCTGGTCATTTGTTATTATTCTTTATTTGGAATTTTTAAATTAAAAATAAGATATAACAGTACTTAAGGGATCTTCACTGTCAAAATAAATAACACAAATATTGAGCTTTCTGACCTTCAAAATAATAATTTGATAGAAAAAAAAATCTTTGCTCTTAGTCCACTCAAATTTTTTGTTCATATACTAGGTTGTTTAATTCGCAAAATACTTACTTTCTTGTGATGAAACCCAGAAACCAAGTGGGAAAGAAGCCGTTGTGGACGATGTGTGGCACTTGAGTGTCTATGAACCACTTTGAAGCCAGTTCCCTGAGTTTTCCCTCAGTCCCGTCAGCATGAGAATCCACTGGAGGATCCATCCTCGCTGGATCCTAATCAAAGTCACACAGACAAACGATGAAGACAACCAGCAGCCTTTTCCGGATGTGAACAGCTTGGCTGTGTATTAACAGTCTAATTTGCTTATTTTCCAGGAGGCGTCAACCAGAGGCTAAAAGTAGCTCAGTGTACTCATTGTTTTAGATTAATACTGGTGCTGCAAGAAAAACTGGATCATTTATGTACACAGATCTTTTTAAATTCACTTTTTTACATATACTATACAACATTTACTGTCTGTTGAAACAAAATACTTATTTATTTTTAACTTGATCCACAATGTCCAAAGTCAGTTTCCACTCTGAAAATACTTTCTATCAACCAGACTTGTATTTACGCTGACATCCTCTGTTGTAATGTCACACAGCTTACAGGTGACCTCTTACTTTGCATGCATACATGTGGTTAATAAGTTAGCCATTACAGCAGTAAGGAACCACTTCTGATGAGCATGGTGATGATTTAGTAACAGTACAAACCTTGAAGCAAAACGTCAGGCAGTTCTTGAAGCAAGGGGATTTTGTAAGTTTCTGGTCCTTTGTCTTTGACCCTGAGAAGCGGCAGATCCTCTCAGGTCTGACTCTCTGTTGCCTGTACAGCGCACAGCAATTCCTTTCAATCCCTAGAAAAAAGAATAAAAACACAAACCTTATTCTCAGTTTCATGTAAAGCTCATTTACTGTAACTGTTAGTTGAATGTGGATGGTGTACATACCTTTCCTTGAGATTGCCAGTGTTAGGTGTGAACCTGGTGTCATCTCAGCAAACGTTAAAATGCTTCTCTCAACTTCTGATCAGTCACTAACTGAAGGAGTGTAACACTGCATGGGAGATATAGACACATGACATTTACAATTACACATTTTTTTCCACCAGCTTGGAAAGCAACAGCATTGAGGCAACGGCACACATGCTCATTTGCATGAAAGAGATGGCTCAGGGCTGCCGAACAAAGCAAGAGCTTCCTGAAGAGAAACGGAAAGTAAGCTCTACAGAAACTGTGGTTTGTGTGCATACAGAGCGTTGGTATTGCAGGGGGGAGCTTTACCCGCAGACTGTCTGATTACTGTAGCAATGGGAGGCAAGTTGCGTCAGCAGTTGATCCTCTGTGTTTTCTGACCCGGGTTTGCAATAAATCCATATTGCAGCTGATGAAGTAGGGTCAAATGAGCGAAAGGATGGAAATGTTTGGGAAGATTCACCACGTATACAGAGATTTTTGAGGGCGTAAACAAATCTCTAATGAGATGAGATGTTTCCCGGCCTTGTACTTCAGGTTGTGATAAATAATGGTTAACTCATTCCCCCCATGGCTGAAGCAGTCATTGTGAATCACCTCCTTTGGTTTCTGCTCGGTGGTGAGCAGTTGGAACTCCCTGTGGGGGAAAAAAAAACAATAACGAGAAACAGCCTTTGTCATACAGAGCGGGATGAGACTGCATTTCAGTATTCCCCACTGTAACAAGGCTCCCACTTTGATCTCAAATGATACACTGCTACCTTTCCTTGTGCAGCTGATCAATATTCTCCCCTGGTGTGAGTTCAGTACAGTTGTGGCTGTCTGTAAAAATTTGTTTTCCTCCCACTTTTTTTCATATAGTTTATGTTCCATGTATGAGTGTCGCCACAGGACCACGACTAGAATTTCAACATCATCTCAACAGTCCTGTGTGTCAGTCTTAAATGTCTTTGTGAGTCATTTTTTGCTCCTCTGGGGGTGTGCAAAGGTTTGGTGTCAAATGTTATCAGTCATTTAGTGTTTGTAACATTCAATATTATATGCGTAGTATCTTATTTGACCTGTTCAAAGTGCATGAACAACATAGGAACGCATTTAATCCACAGCATCTGAGGCAAACTGACATACAAAAGGAAGCAAAGTTATCAGACGGTTACCAGACAAAAGGCTCTTTTAGATCTTTTTTTCAGTCTTCTGGCAACAAACCCATGAGGGGGATGTAGGTGTTAAAAAGGTCAAAAGTCGATTGATGTCTGTATATGTCATTGCAACAACTCAGTCATATATGATCAAATCTAAATGATCAGGTTAATATTAATAAAGCCCAGGTACAGTTAACATGGGTGGTTTGGGGGTTTTACTGTATTGCAATTATTAACAAAAAAAACAAGAGAGGAGCATTCATCTACCGTTTACTTTATGGGCCTCGCATGCCTCATGTCATTACATGTTCAGGTCTATAAACATCAGACACACATCCTGAACAACTTGTTCATATCTGCACTCGGGAATATTCCAACAGACTAATTTTTGTTCTGTCATAGCACTGTATTTTGTATATTACTACTGTACTTTGTATTCATTTTCACCTTTATTCAATATATTGCAGGTATAAAAACATGGACTGTGGAGAGAAAGATGGTTATGACATGCAGCAAAGGTCAGCCAGCCAAAACAAATAAGGAATATTGATATTTTGCATTTTAACCACTAGGTCTCCTGAATACTCAGTATTATACATTTTATTTTACTGCATTTTTCCATGGTTGTACAGTAACTTGGAAGATATTTGGATATTTTACATTTCAGATCATCTTTGTTGTCGGGTAAAAATTTTGCATGTCCCACATTGCAGCTTTTCGAGAACACCTTGTAACAGCTCTGTTTCAGCTCAGTTAGACAAAAAAAATCAGAAAGTATTAAAATCCCCAAAATTAAACTACAAATTTGTTGGTTTTTGTTATTTGATTAACTGCAATTTGCATTCCCAGAGTACAAAATCTAAAGCAAACTCTGCATCATTTTCATATCCTGCGGCCTTGTGCTTTAGATGAGCTCTGGTTTTGAGTCTAGTTTTAAAATTATCATTATCTAATTTCATTTTGTTGTCACAAGGAGTTTATACTTGATTATTACTATTTTCAAATGACTTACCACAAACTAAAAATAGAACAAAGAATACAGGATCACGTTGAATTATTCTAACAAAAAATTATGCTACTCACAGGCAATGATGGAATGAAACTAAGTAAATTCACTAAATTAATACAATTAAGTGCAACTTTGAGGTGCAGCTATAGTTAATTTTCAGATAAAATTAATATCCAAAACCTATGATCGGTTCATAAAACATGAAGTTTTCTAATAGATTACAAAAATTTCATTAAAATCAGATTCACTTCAACCAGCTAGCCAGCCAGAGATAATAAAATATTCAAATATAGTAATATAATATTAACAGTTATTTCTGCTAAATTAATATTAGCTATGTTTGACTGGTAATTATTCAGTGCTTTTTAGACCTACTTTTATGTTGAATTCATAACTTTTATTTATGTATATTTTTTAGATTTGGACATTGATCATTTTACCTAAGTTGATGATAGGAACACCTTCCTCTTCTACTGAGTTTTTAAACAGATTTTGATGCTGTCATGCAGATTTGATGTTGACAGTTTTGCACTTAATAGGATCTTGGAGGCAATATGTGGCACATAAGCTCCTAAGCACGCAACAGCACATTTTTGCTTTGGGGCCCCCTAATCCAGGCATGTCTGGGCAATTTCAGGTATTTGTATTTTGTTTTAAATCTTAAATTATGGAAATCTTCTCCAATTCTGAGGATTAAATTAAGGTGTTTCAAAACATATAAAATTCTTTAATTTAACACAAAGACAGGAGTTATTCTTCATTCTGACTCTTAGCTTCTGCAAGGGTCGTTGTTTTCACGGTCTGTAGCAGGTGGAGCCTCTCAAGCAGCACATTTGGTCAAACACCACCACCCAGCGGCGCTGTGGCCTCGCGCTAACGCAGTCCAACCACGTCACCGTTGAAAATAAACTACATTCCCCATGCTTCCCTTGCGCAGGAGGCAGGCAGTCATGCGGATGGAAACAGGAGTGGGCATCCGCTGCGCTGCACGAAGAAGAAGAAACTTCTAGGAAAGATGCACGAAGAGGAGGATGGCAGCGAGGCGAGCTCCTGCACAGCCGCGCGGATCGTGGCCTCTAAGTCCCTGGATGTAGGCGAGGTCGAGGGGGCGAAGGAGCAGTCCTCCAAGCTGTGCGGATACTTGAACAAACTGTCAGGGAAGGGGCCTCTGAGGGGGTACAAGCCGAGGTGGTTCGTGTATGATCCGAGGAAGTGTTATTTGTATTACTTCAAGACTCCCCAAGATGCCTTGCCGCTCGGGCACATTGAAATAGGCGATGCGTGCTTCAGCTACGATGTGGAGGGGGAAGAGGGTCAGTTCGAGATCCGCACGGCCGGGAAGGAGTTCCTCCTCAAGGTAGAAACTTTTTTTCAGCAGTGTACAGCACAGCAGTGATTGTGTGTGACGGTCATTTATCACTTCCTTTCTCATTGTGGAAAAGCGGACACACCCATTCTAACTTGATAGATGTGTACTCGGTTTTGATTTTAGACGCACATGCACATATTACTGCTGACAGGGATGAGATGTCGCAACTTTTTGAGTCAATATGAAACAAAAACAATTCTGCATGTGGCTCGTGATTGCCTGATCGATAACATTATCCAGCTGATCGCATCAAACTCACTGCCAGCCCATTGTTTACATGTTTACATGTCGCGATGATTTTAGACTTTTACCTTTACATGCACATGAGCTCATCAGCCCTCATGACATCTCTGCTTTTGTGAAGTCACAGCGTCTCATGTGATGGTTTTTCTTTTGCTGTCATGTGACTGGTGACGATGTCAGTGCCAAGGCAGGTGCCTCTGGTTTCCCCCTTCAGCCTGGCTGCTCGCCGAAATCTGCATCATATTCAGCAGATGGTGTGAATCGTTAATAACAGACAGCTTGCAGTTCCCCGAGGCTGGAACTGAGACTGAAACTAGAGTCTGCGCTCATTCACATGACAGATCTGAATAGTAACATGCTATTCAAAGTGCTCATGTAACTCTATCATGTGTTTTATTTCAACCTACAGCGGTTATAGTCCTCCTCACAGAGGTTCAGTTCCATTAATAGTGATCTTAGAGGTTGGTTTTAAGCTTTGGTCAATAAAAAAAAAATGATTTATCAAGTGTGCATGTGTGTTTCCAGGCTCCCAGCAAGCAGGTGATGCATTACTGGCTTCAGCAGTTGCAGCAGAAACGCTGGGAGTACAGCAACACACGAGGCTCTGGTCAGAGAGACAGCTGGAGCTCCCCGACCCTGGCTTACCCTCCCACAGGCCTCGTAGGCAAAGACAATGGTAAGTGAGGAACACACACACTCTCGCACATGTGCAGTGTGGACGCTTGATTCTGTGCTCTGGTCAATCACTTTCAGACACCAGTCAAAAGCAAACAGTGTTATCTGATGGTTTACTGTGCACACACGTGGAGCCACAGTTTGGCAAGGTTCCCAAGTTCCTGCAGGAGCAGTATGTGGGCAGGGTTGTGTCAATCATGCATTAAATGTGAAATCAATAAAGTGAACAAAAGAAGGGAGTTGACAACTCTTTTTTAATCAAGGGTGTGTTTTATTTTAATGCACTCGAACAGGCAAAAATCTCATTGTGTGTGTATTACTTGCTTGCTGTTTTCAAGCTTGAAGTGCACTCAGTGGTATCTGCTATAGTCTGAAAAATGTTAATGTGATGTAACATATTTTAAGCGCTGTACTCTTAAGCATCATGAGGTCATAGAAGTTGTCCAGTGGTTTGACTTGGAAGAAAGTTTAGTACACTGAGGACAAAAGTTGAGGCTGTTCTTTACCAAAACCTTCACAGGTTCTACTCATTATTTGGATTATTTTTTACGATTGCGCTTTGTTACTGACACCTTCAGAATTGTGATTAAAATGCAGATTTTTAAACTAGTTGTTTTCTGCTACATGCATTAAATCCATCTTAAATCTTAAATTCAACTATTTATACTAAATATTTCATTAATTTTCCAACAGTCCTGGTCATCCTTAAAAAGAAACATGCAATTCAATAATAACCTTTAGCTATTCTGCTATATTACAGAATAAGACAGGATGTTAAAGATTCAGTTATCATTCTCTTGAGACGTTTTGGTCCTTAAGTCTGCTTATTATTCTCGTTTTGACAGGTGTAACTGAGAGAAATGAACTGTGAATTCTTCCTTTTCCTGTCAACACATACACCCAATTAATGTTTCTCCTTTTTATTTGAGTGATCTTGGTGTGTATCTGTCTTCCAAAGGCACGTATACCAATGTTATCATTATAGATCAATTCTAAAAATTGGGATATTTAATCCAAATTATTGATATATTTTGTTTGGTCAGCATTGTACAAGATAAATTCATCTTCAGTATCTGAAGATGTTATTTCAGAGGGTAAATATAGAGAATCCTAAGTGCTAAAAAGTTGTTTTATTTAGCTTTTCTACATTTCTTTTTATATCCCTGTGTTAATTCCGTCTCATTAGTCCGTGACTTTTAAGACATTTTCAAAGCTGGAGTGAAATGTAGAAAAAAACAGCCCTGCTTTCAGTGATTTCACCTTTAATGGAATTTTCCCTCTGGCTATGAAGACGACATTAAACGTTTTATTGTGCTCCTTTTGGTTGACTAGTGAAAGATTAACATGGTTTAACTTATCAGTCCACCTAGCAAACAGCTAGTTAGTATACTAAGAAGCAAAATGCTTTAACATGTGCAACTGTTACTCTGCCTTTAATCATCTGCTATATTAATTGAAGGAGGAACTGGTTTAGAGTGGATAGAGGAATTTGTTTCAGTTATTCAAAAAGCTTAAAGCAGAAAGGGGTTGATCATTGTCATGTTTTCAGTGTAACAACCAGAGTGTGTTGGTGACCACAGGTTTCCTCTTTGGGTGTGATGGCATAATTGTTGAGCTGCTTGGCCCTAAAAAGAGAACCATTTGTATTTTTGTCTGCTGGGCTCAGAAATGCTAAATACTATATTTTTTGGTGGTTTTGAGAGCTGCTTGTGAACCCACAGACATCCACCCTGCTGTAAATAGTTTTCTGGGTAACTTAAAATATTGCCTCACTTTTCTCTGGAACACATTCAGAGTCATTACAATCTCATTTCCTCAACAAACAGCTGTCCGAGCCGAGGCCCTGCGGAACAGAAGTTGCGATATGAATCATGGCATGTCATTGTTATTATTCTTATATTATTGAAATTGGCTCTGTGTTTTCTCCTCAGATACGTCTGTCCTTGAGAAGCTGAGTGACAGCATGGAGAAGGTCCGCAGTGATTTCGCCATGGAGACAGAGACAGATGGCGGTGGGATGGTGGGGATCCAGTCCGCCAGGGGGCCTTCTGCCGGGTCCACAAACCCCCTCAACTTCTCCCTCAGAAACTTAGGTACAGAACTCAGGTAAGACTGATCAAAACCTTTCTACACTGTAGTCTGATTAAACCTGCAGTTTTTACAAAGAAAGTGCATTTTCAAGTGTTTGTTGAGGTGCTGCCAAACAGGAACAACAAGTTTGTCTTCTGTTTGCCTCACCGGAGCTGCCATGAGGAAAGAAAACACCTCTTCAGCTCTTACTGAGGTGGACTGCAGGAGGGGAAATGGTTACATCCATAATTTGCTGGTTTCAGCATGCAGCCATCAACAGTTCCTCCTCAAGTACAACACATCTATTCAAATGATGCGTCACACTGAAATGTGAAAAATGTGCTATTGTTTGGACTTTGCTCTCAGTGAGTCTCAGTGATGGAAAGAGAGGTCACTTATAAAGGTGCACAGCAATCTAGGTATTTAAACTGCTTTGCTTTTTGTCAAAATTTAGCAATATTTAGAGGATTTTTCTGGACATAAAATACTCACAGCAACCAGCTGTTTGGTGTTTTTGTCTCCAAACAACTGCAAAATAAATTCTTATCATCAGAATCAGGGGCCAGTGGAAGATCTAATCTGTAAGTTTCTGTTTCGTTTCTCAATCTGTAAGTTCACTTATTTGTATTATCACTCGTGATCAGAGCAGGAGCAGCTTAAGCTCAAGAATGTCAACACAGATGCTAAGGGCCGCAGTTATGCTCCTGATCTGCCATGTTAAGCTGCTGTGGACAGATGCTTTGATTAGAAGTGTAGCGTGTCTCTTCTGTAAGAGTGATGTGAGGTGAAAAACATGGTTGAAACACGTACGTGTTTGAAAAGTGTGATGAAGGCATGAACTTCATTCTAATGCACAAACATCATGGTTTGATCTCACATTTGAAAGTGTGAAAGCCACGAGGCAGCAAAGGCTTCTAAAATAACCCTGTTATTTTAAGTCGAAGAATGTCCTGATCATTAGAGCTTCATGTTGTCCATTTTTGTTATCTACTTATTTTACAAAGACACTTTATTTTGAAGTTCTGCTCTCTAATCGAGTGTAATCTGCACATATTAAGGTCTTAGGTCATTCTGTTGCTTTTTTCTTTTCCACAGCTGCATGGCATCTAAATACCACAAACAAAGACTATTTGTGCAAATGTTATTATTTAAAAATAGAGAATCAAGCTCCTCTGCTTTGTGTCCTTGATCCCTGTAGATGTGCGAAGCTTTCACATAGTAGCAGCCACTTAATGTCCAGCATGACACTGAAGCTCCACAGTTTTGGTCTTACTCATCCTCTTGTCTGGTTTCTGTTCTGTCAGGAACTCCATGTCTTATCTGCGGCCAGGCAGAGGAGGCGAGAACAGGCGCAGTGTGTTTTACACTGGCAACAGTAGCACAGAGGAGTGGGAGCTGGTGGACGCTCCACCTAAGGAATTCCCTGAACCGAAACATCATGCAGACACACACAGACGTACGTCCACTCCCCCCGCTGGCCTTTTCACCTTCTGGCCTGGGTTAATTACTCATTGTCTTTGATTGGTCCACTCTTTTGCTCAGTACTGTTATAGGTTATAAGTTGGAACAATAGGTTGGAATTAAAGGCTTATAGAAATGAAATCTTGCAAGTTTCTCCTCTCACAGATTCCTTTGGATCAGCGTTTACTTTCGACTTTGGGCGCAACTCATCACGGCCTAGGAAGCCTTTGCTTCGAGACATGAGGTTTGGGCGAAGTGCGGAGTCACGCAGCGCTGAAAACTCCCCAGTTGAGTGTAACGGCAGCAAATCTTTGGAGGTGCAGCTTCAACTCCAGAACCAACAAGAAGAACTGAGCCGAATGCATCAGGAACATGCCAAACTCCGAGAAGAGCTGGCCAGTCAGAAGGTGCTGTTTTGTCACTCAGTGTTTCACACATCATTCAGAAAAAAAGTGAAACCAAAACCAAACATTTTGGGTCAGAGTCTTGTCCAAAGAGTATGAGGATATGATTACAATTACTCGGATTATGTCCAAAATTTAATAACTCAAAAAAAAAAAAAATTGGTGCATAGTGTTTTAGTTTTTTGCTAGTTGTTCACATCTTTAGCATTTTTATCCTCTGCAGAGAAAAGTTAAGTTGAGTGGTTTAATTTCTACAATTAATAGAAAATATGTGTGTATTCTAAATTGCGTTGCATTATCTTTATTCAAACACTCGACAACAACTTTTATCACACAATCACTCATTTCCGTCAGTGATAGATAGATAGAAGGCTTCATTGTCATTGTACATGATACAGTGATATTTGGAGTGTTACCACTGATCAGTGCAGTTCAAATATAACAAGACAGCTACAATACACAATCATTGCTTTCATAATATCCATCATTCACTCAGTACCCCACATGAAAATAAATGTCTCTTCTATTCTTTGACATACAGCTAAGATAATAAAATGGTGTTGAAATGGTCAGTAGCAGTGCAGACCAAAACAAACAGTCCCTGCACAAACAATCTCCACTTTAACGGATCGTATTATTTTAGGAATTATTCAAAGATCGGATGTTCAACTTTACAGGGTCGAACATGAAACCTGAATGCCGTTGTTAATGTTCAGTTAACACATTTTTCTCTTCCTCTTGTCTTTCATTATGATGTTTATCATAGCGAGACTCATTTGCACTTTATAGAGAGCAGCTTGCCTTCCTGTTTAGAGACTTAATTATCTCCTGTCCTTTCTGTTCGTCACCTTATCTACAGTCTCATCAAAAGCAACTTTAATATCTCAAAATGTAGCATAGATGTGATAGATTAACAGTTAGCTGTGAAACATCCGAGATGACTTCTTCCTTTTTTTGAATTATCCACATCAGGGGACAAATAACAAACTGCCTGGAGTGCTTTCATTATTAGTTTAGTAAACTAGTGCAAGCCTCTTGTGGTTTTCTTACCGAACAGTTTTCTGTTTTCCTGATGCTCTCGCTAATACAGGAAGACAGCAAATGATTAGTCATGCTTCGGCAAGAAACAAGGAAACAGCAGTTCTCCCAATGACAATCAGCACTGTTCTTGTTTTAGTGCTTAGAGACAAGTTTATAGGTCACAACGGTTTTAGTACAAGCCAGATAAATATGTAATGTTTTTGCTTCCCTTGTGGTTTAGTGCTCAAACTTAAACAGGAATCACTGAGTCAGCTGGCGGTCTCCTTGTAACTGTATTTGGAAATGATTTGTCACTCCTGACACTGTTTAGGTCAGAGAGGCTGAAGCTGACTTTGTTCTGGGGATCATATTGATTTATCCAAATAATGTTTGGCCTGGACTGGATTTCTTAGTCACATTACGCCCGTTTTAAAGGATTTGGTCATCAAACTTGAAATGAAGTGTATTTTCCCACATGATGCCACTTGATCATGATGCTCACAGTGAATCTATGTCAGATTTCTCGAAAGGAAAATGCACGAGTTAATCATTTGAATCTGTCAGATCTCTCTGTGGACAGATTTGAGGGTTTTTGTGTGACCATAAGCACGTATTTGTGTGTGGAGGTCACATGACTTGACCCCGAGTCAGACAGGAATCTTTTGTTTTGACTTTAGTCTTAGGGTTAGCAACTCAGTTTCACTGAACACTAATGACTAGTGACTTCACTTAGACTTGAGCCTTTTAGCTTAAGAAACAACAAATTGCAATATGAAAAACGTGGGGGTGAAAATATTACAGACAGATATGCAACAACTACCAGCTTCTGTTGACATTTAAAGTTGGTTGAGGCTTTGTTGTTAAAATGGCACATTTGCTGAACTTGTTTAAAATTTGTGACTCACAACTTTAAGTTTGGGACTGAGGCCTTGTCAGTTTTAACTTGGGCTTTGAGAACAAAGACTTTAGGCTTACTTGAAACACACAAAATGACAACTCAGTCCCACCTCTGGTTGTGTTTGTGTTTGTGTCAAACACACATTGGTGCAAAAGTATGAGCTGAGTATTTGCACACTGGCCACTTGTTGTCAGCAGTCTTGATGATATACACAGCTACGGTAAACTTTTGCTATTGAATTTCACGCTCTATAATTAAATAAAATTTATCTGGGCAGAGCGGTGGCTTTGTGACATGCTGCTGCTTAGCTCAGCATGACTGTGGCCTCTGTGAGACTTTGTGAACTAACTGGGTTTTTCCTGGGAAGTTATCTGGTTGAGGTGGTAAGCCACCCAGATTCTCAAACATCCTGTTGCATGCACTTGTTAGCACATAGCAGTAAAAAACAATACTTTTGCACTGGTAAACAGTTCCCATGTCCTTAAATTTCATCATTTCACAGAAGTCTGGGCTTTTCTCTAAAACACTTACGTGTGTACAATCTGAGGTGTTTGTTAGAAGTGCAGAAAAATTTTCCGTTTTCCATTTTTTTTACTTAGCTCTGTTATTTTCTGTGCACCAGACCATGTTAGGTGTAAAAAATGATGAAAATGTAACTAAAATGCAGTCCATAGTAAATATAATCAATAGTTATACAGGGAAAACCAAGCAAGCAAATGTGGGCAGTTCAGAAGAAGTGTAGCTTTTTTTTGTTGTTTGGACAAACATTTTACATTTCTGTGAATTTAGCCGAAAAGGACAAATATTTAGGTTGAATTTAAGATATTCTGTGGTACAGGTGACTAAATTTAAAGGCTTGATCCTGGAGTTGCAGGACAGTGCATTGACCAAATAAAATCCTCTTTGCTCGATCAGGAGCTGGTGAGACTCCTGCAGCAGACTCTGAGAACCTCCCAGTGCGATCGGCAGCCAGTGCACCGTCCAGCTCCAGCTCCGGCTCCAGATTCATCCTCAGAGCAAACTCAAGGATCAGCAGCGACTAAGGAGGAGGCTTCCCATTTGGAAACCCAGCTTCAGGAAAGAGACGGACAGATCAAGTCTCTGTGTGGCCACATGGAGCGTCTCGCCTTGGAGAAGGAAAGTCTGCAAAAAGAGCTGAAGGGCCTGAAAATAAAGGTTGGGGAGATAAATGACCAGCTGGGGATGCTGATGGAGACCATCCAGGCAAAGGATGAAGTCATCATAAAGCTGTCACAGCAGAACTCTGAGCAGAGTGGAAATGACTCGGGTTCACCATCTCCCACCAAGGACCAGCAGGAACTGGACATCCTCAAGGTGCAGAAGGAAACACTTAACCCAGTTATACTGTATTGTTGACAGAGATTCTAAATCTTGAGATCATGAGAACTGGAAGTACTTATTCTAGTTGAATTTGTCTGATTCACTGAACATATGTTTCTTCAATTCCAGGACAGCCTTCAGGGCTACAAGTCCCAGAACAAGTTCCTGAACAAGGAGATCCTGGAGCTGACAGTATTACGCAGAAATGCAGAGAGTAGAGAAAAAGCCATGGAAGCAAAGGTACAGTCTTATGTTATGTTGGTTGGTTCAATGGTGCTTTACTTTAATAGAAACAGGAAGTCTGAGTAGCTTTTAGGGGAAGTCCAGAATCAACCGCAGCTGGTGGCCCCAAACATAAAATGCCAAGCAGGAACAATGAATAAAGAACTTTAATCAATCATGTTGTTGTCAGTTATAAGAACAAAGATAACGGCAATGTCTCTTTGTTATCTTTGCTGCAGTATACGGCCCTGGAGGCCAAGCTGTGTCAGGTGGAGAGTAAATACCTGGTGTTGCTTCAAGAAGTGAAGACTCCAGTGTGTTCGTCTTCAGAGCAGAGCCCAGCACGCGAGGTCATTTCCAGATTACTGGAGGACGCACTGCAGGCAGAGAGCCCCGACCAACAAGACCACCCCATCTTTAAACCAAATACTGTCAGGTATGGACTCTGCCAGAGGGACTTTTTGCTCCTATTGAAAAGTATGTTACATATTCCTATCATGTTTTTATTTAAGCTAACTTATTTAGATATTGTGAATTTGTACACACAATTTTTAAAATTTGTGCACTTTACATGTTTAAATGGTTAAACATAAGATAATATTAACATCATGCTGCAACAAGAAACTTGAAGTACAACTACATGTACTTAATTAGAAAAATTTACAAAAAGTATCACTCAGTTTTAAAGGCATGCAGCTCTTAGCAGACATAGTGTTTTTTAAACTAGAATTATACAACAGATTGAGGAAAAATCTATTGCAGAGGACAAACAGACATTGTTGTTTCCTCTATAGCCTTAATAGATCTAAATGTAATGCAGTCACTAGACCTTTAGACCAGACCTTGTTTTACTTTAATTAACAGCTGTGCTTCATTTTTCTTCAGTGGATAAACTAGCTCTACTGATCGTAATTCAATCACTGTTGCCGTCTCATTGACTTCTGTGCAAGCTCAGGCTTGTCCTGTGCGACCTTGTCAAAATGTGTCGTTACTAATTCAGGAAATCCCTGAACGATTGCACAAGCAAGTGTGGCGACTCCTAAATATGTTATTGACTTCTGGAATGAATTGAACACCACTGATTGATGATAATTTTTCTACATTTTTTTCTCTTCCTTGGTTTAATGTCAGCGAGTACGATGTGTACGGCTTCAAGACGGTCCCCGAGGAGGAGGAAGAGGAGGAGAAGCTGGTGGCGAAGGTGAGAGCTCTGGAGCTGAAGTCCCTATCCATGACAGACCAGGAGGTGTCTGTTGGGGTGAAGTGGGAGAACTATCTGGCCAGCACCATGAACAGAGACCTGGTGCGCTCCCCTGAGCTCAAAGCCCTGATTCGCTGCGGCGTTCCCCATGACCACCGCTCCAAGGTGTGGCGCTGGTGTGTCTCCTTCCACGTGAAGAAGTTTCGGGACCAATTGGCACCCGACTATTATGAGACCTTACTAAATGTGGCCAGGGACAAGCCCAACCCGGCTTCCAAGCAGATCGAGTTGGACTTGCTGCGTACTTTGCCCAACAACAAGCACTATGCCTCTCCGAGTGCAGGTGGCATCCAGAAACTCAGGAACGTTCTGATGGCTTTCTCCTGGAGGAATCCAGATATCGGCTACTGCCAGGGACTAAACAGGTACACGAGGGGCTCCGATCTCTCTTCTTCTCCTTCTCTTATTTCATACCTGGTAACCATTTGTGTTCATTGCATGTAATTCCCTCAGGCTGGCAGCTATCGCCCTGCTGTATCTGGACCAAGAAGATGCCTTCTGGAGCCTCATAGCAATAGTGGAGGTCTTTATGCCGAGAGACTATTACACCAAGACTCTACTTGGTTCACAGGTAAACAAGCTCAAATGTTATTTTCTAGTGTATAGCGTGAGGCACGTGGACAAATTGTCGTCTCCTCAGTAGCTTTATCTAGAATCAGTGACGCCATATTCATGTGACTGAGGCTGTTGTTCATAACTAATTGTAGGTGAATGCAGCACAGAAATCAGCATTGTTTTCCCTTTTTTCTGTGTGCTGAATTTGAGCCCATCTTCTCCTCTGCTGGTATAAATTAAAAATACGATTTATTTATAAATGTTGATCTTGTGTGTATGTGTGCAGGTCGACCAGCGAGTGTTTAAGGACCTGATGAGTGAGAAGCTTCCTCGGCTTCATGCCCACTTTGAGCATTACAAGGTGGATTTCTCCCTTATCACATTCAACTGGTTCCTGGTGGTGTTTGTGGACAGCGTGGTGAGCGATATCCTCTTCAAGATCTGGGATGCATTTCTGTATGAAGGTCCAAAGGTAAGAAGCAGAAGAGAAAGCACAGCTCTTGTCCTCTTATCTCAAATAGCCTGATTTTTGTCTGGACATGCTCGCAGAGTTCGGGAAAAAACAAGAAAACATCAGATGAGGAGACCTTTGAGCACTCAGTCGGATGAGTTTAAATTTTAGATGGTATGTTCGTTAGCTTTCTGGAAACAAGTTCCCACAAGCGTCAGTGTATTGGTTCAGCATATCAATCTGCTGTCTTGGTCCCCAATCTTATCTCCAGTCTAGAATCTTTCCAGTCATGGTTTTACAAAGATAAGGAAGTTTTTCCTGAGCTTGTTGTTTTGTTTTTACAGCACAAGTATCTTCATCTCACCTTACCTTTAGCTTGTTTTGGAGCTTCCATAAAAATCAGTTACTACAGAATTAAACCTGCAATAACAGATTTTTGGCCACTTGGGGGCAGTGGACACAACACTTATATAGTTTTATAGACACCTTTTTAAACTGTCATGGAAAACTTGTTAAAACAGTTTGTTATGCAGGTATCCAACAGATACCTGATTGCATTTGTCTCCATTGGATGACGTGAGTCCAGTATTCACTCTCTGTTTTTAGTTTTGTCTTTGGTTTCCCCTGTCTCCTGAGGGAAACATCTGGCCTTTTAGCTTCTGAATGCTCCACTATGTTCACCAGCTGGTCGCCTGTTTTGTCCATCTGCCCTTTTGCTGACGGGCAGGCGGTACACAGTGAATTTTTTTTTGAGATTTTTCATGAAAAGCGTTAGCCTGCTGAGGCTGAAAATAAGGCAATCAGAGCTGTGAGCATGGACCAACACTGGAGTTAAGAGTTTAAAAATCAGAATTATGAGATAAAAGAAGCTGGAAAGCTTTTAGAGCTGTGAGGACCTGCAGAGTTCATGATCACCTTCTGCAAGCAACTACTTTTACATTTAGTTAATCATGCAGTCCATTGTTATGTATCATTTAGGGCCCTGTGGTTGGGAATCACAGTTTTATTCAACTGCTGTTTACTTCATAAACAGCTCAGCATCCTCTGAACATACTGTGCTGTGGAAATATTGTTGTGTTCTCACATTCCTCTAAAAGTAATCAACATGTCTTTACTCTCTAAATGTGGCTCTGCATGTCAGATTGATGATGTGTGCTATGTGGTATGGATGCTAAACGGTCACAGAAGAAAAGTCATCAAGCAGATTCCAGCGCTTTGATCATTTTTTTTCTCTCCATAGATCATATTTCGCTTCGCCCTCGCTCTCTTCAAGTACAAAGAGGAGGAGTTTCTGAAGCTGCAGGAATCCACAGCCATCTTCAAATATCTCAGATGCTTCACACGCACAATCCTGGATTCAAGGTACAGGAACTGCAGTGTGTTTCAGTCTGTGCGATCTGGCAAGCACATCATATTCATGCGTCTCTGAGGAGAGTGTGTCTGAAGTAATGAGGAGCATGTCATTAACCTTGGAGTGGCTGATCATATCTCATCACTGCACAGCAGGTTTACGAACAAACTAACAGGACATTTGGGTCATATGAGTTTAATGTCTGAAGGTGTCGCAAAAGGCATTTAAGTTGATTGGTCAGGATGAGTGTCACATATGAACAGTAGGTCTGATCGGTTCCTTCAAGGTCCTTGTGGTCATGATACAAAGGCCAAGACTGTTACAGATACAGAAAACAGAGAAAAAAAGGATGTCAAAATCAGATCTCCACATCTTTATGGACCTGCAGAAGAGAAAAAAACATCACTAAATCGTCTTCTTTTTTTTTCTTCCAGGAAGCTGATGAACATCGCTTTTGTGGACATGAACCCGTTTCCAATGCGACAAATCCAGAACCGCCGCTCTTTCCACCTGGAGAAAGTCCGTCTGGAGCTGACTGAGCTGGAGGCGATCAGACAGACCTTCATCAGGGACAGAGAGACGAGTCAGGACGGACGGAGCTTCGTCAGCGATGATGAGGAGGACAACTGACCTCAAGTCCGTCATCAGTCTCCTTGTGACTGAAGTACACAGACAAATAGATCATCACCTCCACAGCAGTGATGATGTGCTGTAAAGGGATTTTACATGAGGAAATGCTGGATTTGGTCTCCAAATCAAAGCTGGAACAATCAACAATTCATACGTTTTGAGTGAAATCACATCAGAAGACCAAAACATCACTGGCCGAATGGGCTCTTTATCAGTATTCCTGCCATTTTTCTTGTATACACCTTATTTGTAAGCTTGTGTGTGTGTGTGTGTGTGAATGGACACAGTGTCCATTGCTTTCCATCCCTCTGTTTCAAGCTACACTCTCGCAGTCCGAATCAGTATTTTTAAAAACATCGCTGTGATCATTTAATAGTTGGAAATTTTATGCCTGTTGAAGGAATGATTGTAATTTTTATTTACTCATTTTCATAAGGATTGAATTTTTTTTTCTTTTGCTTCTCCAACCGCCAGTTCCTTTTTATAATGTCTTTAAAGTCTTTAAAAATCTTTTTATGCTCCCCACATTGCCACTGAACAGCACATCTTATGTGTTCGATCCCTGTGTGACTTAATGCACTTAAATCACTTATGCTGAAATTCTGTCTTAAAGCCTTCAGATCACTAGTTTGTTCCTAAATCGTTCATATCATTCCAGCCTAAACGGGGTGTTATTGGTTTAAAAGAATATACACAAAGATTTTGGCATCAAAAGTTTAGTTTTATCATATTTTTTTAAATCTCAGGATTTAGGCCAAATAACTAGAGAGACAAACCAAACCATTATGCTGACATTATCAACCAGTGCTGTCTTTAAAGGAGTGTTGATCATTCCTTTTTTTTGGCCATTTTGTTTTCAAGAGCATCTCTCAGTATAATCACATTATTTTACACCTAGATTTTTCTCAAGTTCTTAAAGTTTCCCAAAGACATGATGCTGAAAAGTTCAAACTGTTTTGTGCTTAAATTTTTCTTTGAAAAAAACAGAAAAATATGTTCAGTTTAGTAATTGGCACTGACTGACATGGATCCCTACAAATTACCTCATTATGTGACTGAATATAGCCATGATAAACTCTGTTTCAAGATGTCTAAAATTTGCCTTTAAAAAAAACTCCTGCTTAGTAGTGCTCTCAAGTGTTTTGTTTTAGTGTTGCTTTTGATTTTTTCAAACATTAGATGGGATTGTTATGTGTTTAAAGGATCAAATTGCTCCAGGCCTCAAATAGTTTTGCCAGAGATACAGTACATGCATAATGCTGGGATGAGCTAATGAACATGACTGAAAATGCTGGTGTATTTGCATGCACCGTCCTCTGTGTGGCAGTATAACACTTGTCTACCAAGTGTTTACAACAGGACACAGGTACCTTCCCTCCACAGTATGATTTTAATGTTTATTGTGAGTGAAATAGCTGTGAAATCAGTCTTTCAACATGATTTTTGTGCCAAAACGGGAAAATGTTTGTAATAAGTTCACAAAGTATTTCAGGAGATTTCTTTAATTTATACTTTTATCAACATCTGCATGTCTTCCAGGTCCAGGTACTTAATATTCCTCCTGTTACACCCAACAGTATGAAAATGTTGATATTTCACACATCAAAACTTATCAGAAAAACACCTTGTTAAATTTTATCAATCAATTGTGTAAATTTGTTGTTTAAGTGGGAATTTAAAAGAGGGGATCAAAGTTTTCTCACTTTGCTCCTTCACCTGTGTGCTGAATGACATATTGTTTACATTTTAAATCTTAATATCCTTTTATCATTTTTTGAATTTTATTTTGAGCTGCTTACAGGATTGTCCACCTTTTTCTCCGCTGCCGTGTTGTCAGTCGTAGTATCAAGCCTGAACTTTCTTGCTGCCCTGAATCTTTTGAACAAATGGAAGAATTGTGGTTGTTTTGATGGAAATGTGAATGAAAAAAGACAAGTGGAAGTATAGAGTTCGTCCTTACGAGAGCAGGTCTCTCTAATGATCAAAATGTCCAACCTCGATTCTTTAAAGATTTAAAAAAAAGGTGTTTTAGGTTCTCTCATTTTGTCAAAGGGCTCATTTAGTAGGTTTTCATATTTCAATAACTCTTGGTCTAAAGGCTAGTGTTCTGTCAGTTTAATTTGAAAATTGAATAAGCTACATTTAATGTTATCACCTTTTCTCTTTCTTTTGCTTTTCCCAGAAATGTATTGCACAAGTGCAGCCACAAGGTGACTTCAGTTTATTATAGGGCACTTCACTTTTTTGTATGTAAATCTCTATGCTATCTTGTTCAATGTTAATCGGTCTCATTTAATGATGGAAAATACAAAGCTCTTATGTTACAACATTAAGTACGCGCCACTGTATGTTCTTGTTAAACCAGTTACAGGAAAAATTCAATAAACAATGTGCAACTGAGGTTATATGGTCTCGTCTTCAGGTGCTTAGAAGAGGCTGAATTCTCATTTCCATAAATGCCTGTTCAGAGTAAACACAGGACATGCCGGTCATCTTTATTGATAGCTTGCCTTTCTCATGCTGCAGTATCATAATAGAGCCATCAGGGGGAGGGACTTGTGCAGACACAAAAGCCTGATGGTGCTGCCATAAGTGACAGAAAACAACAGAGACGCTGAGGGAGCAGTTTTGTGTCTGAGGTGAAGCCATGAGGAGACAAGAGCAGCAGTAGGAGAAGTTTATACTCACCTCTACATCTAAGAGAAGGTAAGACTGAAGGTTTTGTTGCATTTCATATGTGGAGCCACTGAAAATGTGTGACATGGAACTCAGCAGATAGGAAGTTTGTGGTATTTCAGTTTGTGAACAGTTTCACACAAGTGTTCTCTCTTGTCATGTACATTTAAATACAAATACTAATTTCTACTTCATAGCAGTAAAAACTGAATGGTTACAAAGCTAATGTTTCTGCCAGGATCAGCCTTTTCACCAGACAAAATGTTTCACAACAGGAGCAAATTTCACATATCCTGCCCTAATTACCCAAAAAGCTCTTTCCTTCTCATCTATAATCCTGTTATAATCACACAAACTAGACACTGTTATACTGCAGCTTGGCACAGTGTTGTGCTATGTACTTCTTAAACTTATTAGATTTTAAAGCCAGTAATCAGCATTTTAAGACACGTGAAAGATGTACTTGGTGTACTATTATTATTTTCATCACCTTAGCTGGTCAATTCATAGTGTTTGGGCTTACTTAACAGTGAAAGTGGTGTACGACTCAGAGATGGAATGTTATTCAGCAGGCTGGAACACGCAGTAAAGATCCAACACTGCAGTCAGAGCTGAGCAGCAACTCCTCTTTGTATCAGCAGGTTTTGGACTCGTGGAGAAAAGTCTGAAGTGGTGCATATCAAAGAGAGCTCCATCAATGAAGACACCTGGCATGGCGGTGTTCAAGCAACAGAATGTGGATGATTTCTATGAAATTGGAGAAGTGCTGGGGAGGTGAGAACTTTTTTTTTCATTTTTTTTTTTTATTTTAAATGCTGTCTGATGAAGTGTGTTGCAGCAGCAGATGTTAAATCGCAGCTCACTGAAATGAACCTCTTCACTTTGTGTGAGTCAGAGTGTGATTCAGCTCTGCCCTGCGTGCCTCCTGACGCAGTGGTCCTCGATATGTGCGCAGGTATACAAACAGCTGGCCTGTTTAAGCTTGAAACGGGGAGTGTCACTGTGTTTAAGTAGGCTAAAGTTTGCAGCAAGAGATTACGTATCACAGGCCAACGCACGCTCTGGAAAAGAACTAATGTTTAACCCAGAATTGAATTTGATTTACAGCTTTTTGGAAGAGCTGACTCTGGGTGGTGGATCAGTGTGTTAAAGTTGAATGTTAGGAGTTTTAATCTGACCAGACATCAAGGAAACACTATCTCATGGGGAAATATATTAAGGGAAGTTGGCAGAGTGCAATATGGATTTGAGGAAGCCACAAATCCATTTGGCACGACAGGACAGCTCGGGCAAGTGCACTACTTGTTGAAAGATAGATAGAAAGGGTGTGGGAGGAAAGTGTATGACCCTTAACCTTTCACCACCAGTCGAAATAGACACGACCTATGTCTCGGTATTTGTCGGTCATTTACTGTATAAATTCTTTCACACTCTTACAGGACAAACCCACACCTCCAGCTGTGTTTATTCTCCTTTAGAGGAAGGGTGTCACCACAGTTTCAGTGGATTTAATGCTGAAATTCTTAACATTTGCCTCATGAAATATTGTTTCATGTAGTTGGTGTCTGGCAAAATTTTGGCTCTAAGAAACAAAACTGTTTTTTAAAATATTAAGTTGGTGTTGTGTCTTTACATACAGTCAGATAGTCATGTATGTAAAACCGGAGGCAGATATAAAGGGTGGCTATTTACATCCATATATGTCACAAAAGAGGAAATATAGAGAGGTGACATTTACGCCCAACAGCAATGATGTAAAACTTAATTTTAACTTTGTGGTATTGTAGTGACAGGTGACAAAATGAAACACACTATGACCTTAAATAGAATTACAGATTTCATTGAGATTCTACGTTGTGGGAAACATTTAAGGTAACGTAAATACGCAACTTAACAAGATCTATAACAAAGATAAAGTTATTTTTAATGCAAAAGATAAAGTTATTTTTAATGCAAAAGATAACATATTGTCATTTAAATGATTATTGGTGCCAACTCCAAATGTGTCACCCATTTTAAGTTGCAGCTAATATTTTATTAATGATCGTTAATCCTCTTTTGGAAGCATTGAAGAACACCTATAAAGGTATTATTTTGATAATTCTTAATGAATGACTTGTCATGATGACAATAATTGCAGGTAATTCTTCAGCATTGCAAATGCCTCTCTGATTAGTTTAAGGGATAAAAATCAAGCAAGCATCATACTGAGAATAACCTCCCAAATCAAAAATAGCTTTATTAATAGCTTGTGAGTCATCTATAAAAGATTAATGATTGGTTTATGAAGACTAAGAAATCAGTTAGTCACAACTTTTAAAACCCTTTGTAAGAGAATTATTGAAAACACTTCTAGAGCATTTTAATCTTTTCACCAGCATTTTATTAAGAATTCCTTATTGCAAACCAATATCAGTAAATCAAAAGTATGCAAGTGAATTGTTTCGAGACTGAGTATATCTTAGAGTTGTGGTTGGAAACATGCTGGTTGAAAAGACGTCTCAGCTGTGAGGTGAGCTTCGTATGTGTTGCGCAACACCCTCATGACAAATTCAAGCTAATGTGGTTAAAAGCCGCAAGATGCCTACGACTGAAAACAAGACAGTTGTTTTCAGTCACACAGTGGGTCTGAGAACTTTGTTAGCGATCTGGCAGCTGGATTTTTTGCCTGGAGTTCCTCTCTCTTGTTGTGACACCTTTGGAGTGTGTTTTGGAGGATGCAGCTCCCACCCCACCCACGATTTGAGAGAGAGAGAGAGCCTCATGGGTTCAGACCTCTCCACAAAACGTCACAATGGAACTGTTACTCAACCCACCCGTTCCTTGAGTCAGTCCTTCTCTTCAGAGGGTGGGGAGATTTGATGTGGTGGGGCTCAAAATCTGATCTGTGTGGAGTACATGTTTGTGCTCTGTGGAACTGTTGAGCCATTTACTACAACAAAGTCAACTCATCATGTTGTCCCCAAATAGATTTTAATGTCACAGGGCCCCACACAGTCAGTCGTACTCAATGTTTCTTTCCACCAGTGACGGGGAGTTTTCGTCAGACCCCTCTGCATAACAACCCCTCTGCTTGAGATGTGAGGCATTTCTTGACAGCTGGACCTGTCTTTTCGTTCTGAGTGATGATACTGATGATGACATACAGTAGGATGTGTCACAGCGTGAGCCCACAGCTGCCACCAGCCCTCCCATGAGGCCGGCGAGGCTGCTGTGAGGTGTTAACACGAGCAACCGTCAAGGCAAAGCAGAGAAAGGAAGGACGTCTGAGCGGACGGTGGCCTCTGTGAACCCGACCTGTCAACAGCAGAGTCACTCTTGTCTAAGTTTGGTCATAAAACTCCCAACGTCTTACTGTACACTTTAGCTAGATGCTAACACTGTGGTGACTATGGCACTTATTGAATGAATCTTTGTTAGTCTTTATAATCAACATTGGAAATTCTTGGCTTATAACGTTGGAGGGGAAGTGCCATTGTCTTTGGAAATAAAAAGCTTGTAAACTTCCTCCTGATTTTAAAATCTATAAATAACAAGCTTAAACTAAAATGAATTTGAATCTTTCACATCCTTCTCAGGTTTCACATTGGTTGGTGTGTAAAGTCGTGGGTCTGTGGTGTTTAGTGGCTCTAGGAAATGTCAGTCTTTCACTGCTTTGGTTCAGACCTAAATGTCTTTTGGATGGATTGCAATTTAATCTCATAGAGACATTGATGGTCCACAGAGAACAACTTCTGCAGACTTTAGTTATCCTTTGACTTTTCATCTAGTGCCGCAATCTGGCTAGTTTGTGATTTTTGACCAAATACCTACAAAAGTGACATTTCCATCTGCTGGTACTTTTAGCATAATAACACACTTAACTCAGGTGATAAAAAGGTAAGCAGGCTTATAAACATTGTGTGTGAGCATTAGCCTTGTTATAAACATGGTAGCATGCTAATGTTAGTATGTTTATAAAGCACTATTGTCCCTATTGTCAGTAAGACCTCAATAAGCTGCCAGCAAGGTTAAATTACTCAAATATTTAGAAACACTTCAACACACCACACTTGAAATGCAAAGTGTCTCTTCATTTGTCAGGTCACTGTGATATCTGTAACTTCTTCAGAAATACTCTGCAGAAGGAAATGAATTAGAGAAATGTTTTTAGTTTGCAGAAGTCTATTGTCTTCAGGGAGGCCGCAGGAAGAGCTACAAGGTATACTCTTAAGGCCACAGCCTTCACACACAAGATGTGTTGAAGTGAAAAGAGCTTTCGGTGGTGAGACAGACAGGTGCTGCAGATGAGCTGGGTAAGGAGCTAGAGTTTCTCCACAGGGATTTACTGTACATTGTGTATCTATAGCATGGACAGTCAGCACGCATGTACAAGGAGCAAGACGAGACAGCGTGCAGTCGGCTCTGAGGAACAGACAGTCCTGCTGTTGAACCAGTGAAAAATGTGTTTGTTCAGTGGAGCCTGACGGAGGGAATTCCATGCCGACCTCTTGGACATTCCTGGAGTTCCCGTTTGACAGAGGTTGTCATTGCACAACTTGAAAACAAGTGGAAATCTAAAGGATCCTAAACACTTTTTAGATATAAATGTCAATATCTCATAATAATAGCAGATTAAGTGGCTGACAACTTGTGTATCTGTGTTTTTAAAGCATTTGTTGAACACTGCAATAAGCTGCTTCTCCTTCTCATTGGGTGGAAAGGGACAGAGGTTGATCAATTATGAGTCTGGCTTTGTCACGTCACCCCAGAGGTTGTTTTAATTGAGAAATGTGTTTAGCTATTGGGCCGGCGCCACTTGTCGGAGCGTTCCTCCAACCTTGGCTGTGGATAATGACCTTCAGCTGTTGGGAGTGGAAACTCTACAGGGAGATGGTACTTTCAGCCCCACTGGCCGGCTTAGAGCTAAGACAGCCGGCACGCCTGGCCCGCTGTGGAATACCACTCCCAGCATCACTGCTCTCTCCACATTTCACATTACACCGAAGTGAAGACCGCAGACATTTGTGTTGTGCGCTTTCTTGCATTTGAGCAGTTCTGTTCGGTCTTGCTACACAGGCAAATCAAGAACACCATTGTTGATCTCCTGCCATGTAACAGTTCTCCCCCTCAGGGTTCTTTATGCCTGTTTTTGCAAGTGGAATTCATTGAGTGACTTACACTCCTCTTCAGTTTACACATTATCGAAGGCATCTGTAACAGGGTCAGCCTTTCAGGGATGTCTCAGGGGTGGAAATGTCCTGTGAATAGAGCAGATAGAAGGAGTGTTTAAGAGTCCATACTGCTGCACCCCACCCACCATGTTTTATTATCATTTTTTCATTGCATTGTATGTGTGTGAGACTCTTCACAGGCCATTGTTACAATGTATGTCCTCTTCATACACATGCGCAAACGCACAGACAAGCACACACTCACCTCTGCCTCTGCATTCTTTGTTAGGGCACGTTTGCAGCAGAATCAGATGCTGTCAAGGTTATTGTTGCCCTGAGATGAATTAAGAGAACTTCATCAAAGCTTTTTGGGGATTTGTGGTTGAGCAGCTCTTGGAGGCAAAAAAAAAATTGCTCAGAGACATCTCTCTTTATTAGAAACAGTGGTAAAATACAATTCTATCAAACTCAGATGCTCAGCAACTAATATCACCCCCTATACTTGTGAAATTTATACCTGTATCTTTTAAGACTGTCATAGAAATGTTGTTGATTCAAATATCCAAGGCCTTAGTTTGCAGTGTTGCTGTTCTCGATTGCGCATTACTAGAAGTTTTGTCAGCTGATTTATGCCTTTGGTGTAATACTCATTGATGATGCTGGCTTGTGTAGTAAAAGCACATCTCAGTAACTGTTGTTTGTTGTTTTTGGATTATTAAAAAGTCTTTGCTGAATGTTTTTATTGGAGCTGTTCCAAGATATCTTCCAGAGCTGTGTGAATGCAACACAGGGTGTGCCTCACAATAGACCTACAACGACTCAGATAAGAAGTCTGTATGGTATCTTTAAACCAGAGGATGATCAATTTTACTTGTTTTGTGTATATACATTTCTAAAGCACAAATGTGAAGCTTCAGAGTGAAATGAATGTGGCAGGAGCTCAGTGAGTAGGCTAATCATATTCCTTTGGAAAGCTTTTATCCAGCAGCTCCTCCCAGCTCTCCTCAGCAGGACTCAGCAGGCTTTTTCTCTCTCCCCAGCTGTGGTGAAGAGGTGGCAGGTGCAGAATGAGCCTGCGGGCTCAAGGTTATTCTTAGCCCACTAGACGTTGTGATGATAGTGGACACAGACCGGACAGCCTCTCACAGCCACCCTGGAATCACTGTGTGGACAGTTATGTCCGAAGCATTTTAAACGTCCACCAGTTATCATCTGCTTCCTCCAACTATCTCTGTGCTCTTTGGCTTTGTCCCAAAATACATGAGCCCCAATAATTTTAACTGTAAATCTGTGCGTCTGTGCAGGCCTTTACATGTTTAATTCAATCATCCTTGTCACTATTCTGTATGCATACTTGACTGAATGTTCCTTTTCTTTCCTGTCAAAGTGGGCTCTCATCTTCCCCACTCAGAAACCGCTTGCCAGCACTGCCACCACACTCGCCCCTGTGTGTTTATGTGGCTTGTTACAGAGGGAACAGTGATTGTGAGGCTTGCTTTCAGAGTCTAAAATGTACAGGGTGGGAAGGTCAGCCCACGGCAGCAGGAAGTGTGTGTACAGCTGCAGGAGTGGCAGCAGGCTCAGTCAAGTCTGAGATTGCAAGTGTCGGTGTGATAGTACAGCAATGGAGACTCACAACATGCTTAACTCAGTGACAGTGGTGGAAATTGATCTTACACTTCTTATTCAGTCCATCAGTGGCTCAATTATGAGTGGAATGGCTCTGTTATGTTGGAGGAAAGTGACCAGCTTACTGGTGGAGTTGCCCCCAGCTTCAAATATGAAATGCCAGTATTGAGTAAGTAAAGCTACATATTATCAGGCCTGGATAGAAGAGCACAGTGCAAAAATGAAACAATAATCCACTGATAGATGGTCTCCCAGCCACACCTCTGTTGTGAAATATTCTGAGTTTTTGGGATTTTTTTCAGCAAACTGATCTCTTGAGGATGGCTAGAAATTTGGCAGGAAGGTGGCTGGAGTGGGAGGACGGCAGCTCTGTCCTCACTGCCGGCCGTCTGATTGTTCTCTGTCTGGATGGGAAACAGGAAGTGATGAACTATACCTCAATATTTCAGCTGGTTTTTGACACACAGCTTCCTCCCTTACATCTGTCTTCACTAGTAGCTACATCCTGTTGTTAATTGTTAAACAAAATGATGCCTTTAGCACACTAGACATAACAAAACTACAGCAGACAAACAGCACTTTTGAGTAATTTGTCATATTAAAAACACACTATGAGGTACTTAAGATAAATCAATGTCAGTTTCTTTCTTCCTCTTGTTTTTGTCCTCAGTGGGCAGTTTGCAATCGTCAAACGCTGTAGAGAGAAGAGCACAGGTACCGAGTACGCAGCCAAGTTCATCAAGAAGCGCCAGAGTCGGGCCAGCAGACGTGGTGTGAGAAGAGAGGAGATTGAGAGGGAAGTGAACATCCTGCAGCAGATCCAGCATCCCAACATCGTAGAGCTACATGATGTGTTCGAGAACCGCACGGATGTGGTGCTCATCCTTGAACTGTGAGTCACTGAATGAGTTAACAATACATCACAACATCCCGTACAGACTGAAGAACATTGCATGCAAATGCTTGCCAGATTACATCACTGTTACACCTTAAAGCGTACAAACATCCTTATGGAAATTTTTTTTGCATTTCCACTGAGGATACTTAACATTTAGTTTATGCCATTTTGCTTTAATTTAAAGCTATAATTCCAGTGCAGTCCTGTTGGTGTGAGAGATCAGTTCTGGTTGTGTCCATGTGCTGATCTGTGAGCTCATTTCTGTGTACATAGGTTGTTTGTTGAACGTGTGTGTTTGCTGAAAACCTTTCGCCAGCATCACGTGTGCCAGGAAGAACTGAACAGTGTCAACAAGGCTTGTGTTGAAAAGGGGCCTCCGAGGGCCCCGTCTGGGTCCAGCGACTGCCTGGGAACATAGAGGGCACAATTAGGTCCAAATGCAAGCCCGATCGAATCAAAGCGGGGGCAAAATGACTGACAGAAGATTTTCTGTTAGATGCAAGATGACACACTGTGCGTCATTCAATCTATTATGTTTTCTTTGTACGAATATGAAAAGAGCATCATGATTATGGGCAGCCAGCTGGTCAAAGGCGCTTTATGCCTCTTTTCAGCAGCTTTTTTTTAAAGAGTTTAAGTTTGAAAAGGTGGTGAATATGATTCAAAAGTAGGGCAGCATGACTCAACCAAAAAGCTACCACAAACAAACATATCTAAGGCATCCTGAACCTCTGCATTCAAGTCCTAAGAACTCACTTTAGATAATGTTTAAGAGAGCTCTAGCTCCAGATTATCTGAGTGCACAGGATGAATCTCTGAGTGTCTGTGTGTGTGTGTATGTGTGTGTGTTGACAGGGTGTCTGGAGGCGAGCTGTTCGATTTCTTGGCCCAGAAGGAGTCTCTCAGTGAAGAGGAGGCCACTCAGTTTATTAAGCAAATCCTAGATGGAGTCCAGTACCTCCACTCCAAGAGGATCACACATTTTGATCTAAAGGTACAAAATGATCCATCTGTGCATCACATGTCGGTCTATATTTGTCTCATGATGAAAATGGAAATCTTTACCTCAACTACCTCTGAACTTTCATGCTAGATTGAACGGGACCCAATGTCAAATATATATAGCAGGTGTTTAATGTACGTGCTGGTAGAGTTTCACTCTTCTGAATCACACATCCTTCCTGTTTTCTGTGGCTCCTGTCCAGACTCTCAGATACAGACACCACAAGGTTATCTTTTCGCTTGCAGAGAGCGGTGTCTCCCACGCTGCTCTCTGATAGTCACTGTCCTGTTTTCCTGCAGCTGTGGCTTCTTTTTTCTCCCCGTGCTTTTTGTCGTCAATTAAGGAAAAAAGAACACTGAGAGAAAGGCTTGATTCAAATGCCCAAGGCCTTGGCCTTCAGTTTATGACAGATGTGTGCTTAAAAGTCCAGTGTGTAGAATTTAGGGGGATCTGTTTTGTAGAAAATGGCAGTGAAACAAACAAATAATTATGTTTTCATTAATGCATGAGGCACCTGAAAATAAAAATCACAGTTTGTTAATACGTGAGAACACCATGAAGCTCCTGCAAGCAGCCCGCTAACTTCGTGTAACTTATCATGATGACTATCACAAAGACCAGAAACAGTTAGCTTAACTTTGCCTGTTTTGACACGTTTGCTTTATTTTATCAGCTCATGTTTTTTGCCTGAGTAACTGAATGAGTAACTTTCTACAGCTAGTAGTCCTGACCGAGAAATAGTCCTGTGAATGACACTCTTCGAACATCTATTTCTTGCTGTCACACCTTGGCTTTTATTGGGACTGAATAAACATGGTGTGTTAATCAGAAAGTTTAGCATAGCTTTGCAGGTACCAAAGATTTTGTTACTTTTGGACGGAGCCATGCTAGCCTCTTTCCACAGTTTTTGTGCTACTGTGCGTTACAGTAAGTTAGCCTGCTGCTAGCAGGGTTTGTGTAATTGAGTCAATCCTCTCATTTCATATACGACAAGAAAGCAAATAAAAACCCATCATCAAGATTACACTAACAACTATGACTGTGTCCGTTTTAATGTTTTTCTTGAATGCTTTCGTAAAAGGAAGGTTTAACCAGGTAACTTTTACTCACTGTTGATTATGAATCCTTCAGTCTTGCTTCTAGAAATCTGCTGATCTAAAAGTGCCTTTGTCTTTTGTTTTTTAACACTTCAGCCTGAAAATATAATGCTGCTGGACAGGAATGTTCCTCTACCCCGAATCAAAGTTATAGACTTTGGACTCGCACACAAAATAGAGGCTGGGGCAGATTTTAAGAACATTTTTGGAACCCCTGAATTTGTTGGTAAGTGTTTTTATATGGGACATTTTTAAGAGGAGGCTTGGTGGTTGTCCTGGCCCTGTTTGTGATGCAGGAGTGTGTGCCATCTATTTTCAGCTCCAGAGATAGTCAACTATGAGCCACTGGGATTGGAGGCAGACATGTGGTAAGAGCCTTTAATTACCTCTGACTCTGCTGCCGTCCATTCAGCAGGCTGCGGTGCCTAACTCTGGATTAACCTTGTGCTGTTTTTCACAGGAGCATCGGAGTCATCACATATATACTGTAAGTTGAGATGATTTGTGATTATTAATGGGAATTTTAATGTGCTTAAAGAGATTATCTGGAGCAGTTAAGGGAAGTGTGTGAAAGTTTGTGATGTGTTTCAGTCTGAGCGGCGCGTCACCTTTTCTGGGGGAGACAAAGCAGGAAACGCTGGGAAACATCTCGGCGATGAACTACGACTTTGACGAGGAGCTCTTCAGCAACACCAGCGAGCTGGCCAAGAGCTTCATCAGACAGCTCCTGGAGAAGGACACGAGGTAAGCAAACATACAAACAGCTGAAGGTCAAAGGTCAAGTCTGACAATTCCAATACAAAGCCCAGTATTAGAGGTTTCACTGCAACAAAGCCAAAGCTTATTAAATTTCTACATCTGATCCAAAGGAGAATGAGAGACCAGCCAGTCAACATAAATCTGGAGCAAGGATTTAAGCACATTTGGTTTTGGTACACAATGTGACACACTAAACAAAATAAGCTAAAAAACAAACTTTATTCATATTGTAAACCTTCACTGCACACTGTGTGACAGTGCCATGTTGGTGCAGTTCCTACAACATCACAACAAGCGCTGCAAGATCATCATTACAACTTAACATTGACATTTTTGTGATATCATAGCTATGAGATCTTAATATATTTACAAGAATATAGAAAATAAATTGAAATATAATGACCTGCTCACTTTTTGGACTCTGTCATTTTGTGGTCAGTTGCAATGATGCTCCTTGAGCAACATTAACTATGATGTTGTAATAACAACAAGAACAAGATGATACCAGATATACCAGTTGTCTTTCCTTGTATCGTGTCAGCCTGTTTGGTTCTTTAACATGTGTTTCCATTTAAATACACCTCCAGGAAACTGAATATTCCTGTGAAAGTTATCCCTGTCTGAACATATTCCTGAGAGATTCACACTCTAAAGCATGAATACTAACATGGTGCATTCGGGTGTATTTACTCAGCTGCGTTTTCTCTCTCCTCCTCTCATCATTTTAGAAAACGGATGACAATACAAGACGCTCTCAACCACCACTGGATAAAGGTATGATATATGTGTGTTGTAGCATGTTTTTGTATTGTTAATAACTACTGTCACCACCCTCATTCTGCTACATGTAAAACAACTTGTAACAGTTTGTGTCAAAGGTGACAACCGGTGACATTTTTTCTTATTAGAGAAGGACAATACATCTTCAAATTTGCCAAGAAAAACATAGAACTTACATTTTCTGTATGTTCTGGCTTGTGAAATACATACTTTTTCTCAGTTACTGTATATTATTTCCATGGCTGAACCACACCTCTCCCTCTGGGAATATTTTTCTCACCCTTCACCTATCAACACACTCAGCTTCATACACATCTTGCACAGCTGTGTTTTGCAGTTTGAAATAGTCATTTTGTCTAAAAATTGTAAAGTGAACGAACTGCAGCAAGACCTCACTAATTGTTGTTTTTAATGGCACGGACCTTTAACAACCTGTAATGTTGAAGACGTCTACTCCAACATTAGCTGCTGTGTTGCATGTGAATGGTGTTTTGCTGTGGAGTCTTCGTCCTGTTTGGATACAAGCATGAAGTCCGGACAGATAACACACTCAACAGGAATGTCCTTTGTTTTGTTGGCGCTCTCACCTGCCATGGCTTTCGCTGTAGGGTCACACACTAATCCTACAGTGCCAGGTCTGCTGGAACATTCACCGCCATGTGTGTTTTCAAGATGCAACAATGAGACAGCCTCTCACTCAGTGTCCCCCCTCCACCCTTCTGTCTGAAGTCCTGTGGCTCCATGGAAGAAGACAGAGCTGCACAAGAGGCGGAGAAGAAAGCGGAGCAGCTGAAGACGAAGCGATTAAAGGAGTACACCATCCAGTCCCACTCCACCATGCCTCAGAATAACACATATGCCAACTTTGAGCGTTTTGCCCATGTGGTGGAGGATGTCAGTCTGATGGAGACGGGGCTGTCAGAGGTGGCAGGAGCCCGCTGCACCCTGCAGGGTGATGTGGAAGCGCTGCTCTCCATCTACAACGACAAGGAGGCCTGGTACAAGGAGGAGAGTGAGACGGCGAGGAAGCAGCTGTCTCAGGTCCGCTACGAGTTCCGCAAAGTGGAGGCCACGAGGAAGCTGCTGCAGGAAGACATGAAGGCAATAGATGCCAGTCTAGACAGCATCAACGGGAAGCACAGCAAGAGGCGGAGTCAGCTGGACGCTCTGAGGCAAGAGCTGAACTCTGAGCTGCAGTGGCTGCAGGAGGTGATGAGCTCCTTGCATCCGGAGGGAGCCAACGGCAGCATCCTCAGCAGCAGTCTGAATGTGGATGTGAAGCAGGCGCTTATGGAGCTGCTGCATCAGTCCTGCAGCAGGGAACTGTGTCCCGAGGCCAAAGAGTCGCTCACAGAGTCTGGATAAAGTACACAACAGACAGACAGACACACTTCTATTGACCTTAAAAGACCTAAAATAACTTTAAAACAGGGCTGTTTGAATTAAACACACTATTTTTTTGAAGAAACACGTTTTGAATGTAAATCAGAATGTATAGCTGTGTCTGTCTTTATTTTAATCTTCTTTTGCTTGACTGGACTCTGTAGTGTGATTCTTTTTAGTTTGAGTAATTGTAGGAAAAGGAATTTGAGAATATATGCTTAATTGCATTTTTTTTGCGAAGCATTAGACAACATTTTAAATACCAATATCTGTAAAGTAAATACAGGCAGGAAAACAGTTAGCTTATCTTAGCACAAAGACAGAATATAGGGAGAAAAAAAGCTGGTCCTGTGCAAATGTAAAGCAATCCATCTACCAGCATCGCTGAAGCTCATAGACTTACACATCTCACAACTTGTTTGCCTAAGCCTAATAAAGACTCGTGTTAGTAAAGTCTAAAACAGCAAGTTCTAGTTTCATCAGGACAGCAACTAAAAAAAATTCTCTTCAAGATATTGTAAGTTTAGCATGAAACCTCCAATCAAAAGAGGACTTTTCATTTTGTTGTTTGGATAAAAGGAAGTCTAGATGTTTCACAAGCTGCTTGTCCTAAACTCATCTCGCATACACTTTTTCTTTTTCCTTTAAATAACAAAATTATTACACAGTTTGGAAATTATCATAAAACTAGAGTTTTATTAACAGTAGGCTCAGCTAGATTCACTAATGCA
>JAPZDV010000023.1:15167154-15200552 GCA_029814665.1 Acanthurus lineatus
CATAAAATATACAATATTTTTATAATGTGTCAAAAAAACAGCTACATCTTTACATCAGAAATTTCTAAAATTTTATTCAGTTTTATTCATGTTGTCACCTGTTGCTAACTTCCTGCCACCAGTCTGAGATTGAGAAAAGAAGATGGCAAACAAGACTTAACACACCATGAATAAAACTTAAACACATTACCTTGTCTCTAAACATTTTAGAACCAATCAGAAAGGTGATCGTTTTACAGTTTCAATAAACAAATCCATCAGATGTCCTTCATTTTCATTTTTTTAATTATTCATTGTTTCTTTGTGATTTTAACTTTGCATTTTGAGTAAATTGTTTTAATACACACTAACCACAGTATTGATACAGTGCAGGATTGCCTAAAAAAATACTGTTGAGCATATTTTCTCCCATTATATAAAATTAGATTGTGAAAATATGTCTTCTTTTATAAACATATTATTCTTACAGTTATGTGAACACTTATAAAGCCTTTAAAATTGTGTTTTATTTACTTAGGCAAGTATAACTGGTGTGATAAGACTCCATATATAACTGTCAGGGTGTGATGGACCTCTCACTGCTTCATGCAGCTCACGTCCTTGTAAGAGCATTTACATACAGCGATCCTACAGTGGTACATTAAATCTCAAACAGCAAGTTACTGGCAATAGATGAGATACAAGTAAACATTCAAAGCACGCTCGAGTTCTGTAGATCCAGGCTGGTGACTGTAAATATTTCTGCCATGTCTCACTGAAACATGAGCTGCGAGTCCTTTGTAACTTTGTCATTGGTAGAGAGCGAAACGACATGCCTTCCAGTCAGCCCTTACAGTCAGGTCTTAAGCATCTCATCTGACAGAGTCACAGCTGGTATGTTGGGATCAATTCTGTGGTGGACCAGCGACAGGGTTATGGGATCATGGGATTCCAGCAGACTTACAGTGGGATGATCTGATGGATGGGCCCCTCACACAGACAAATAAGGAGCGCTGTCAGAGATCGAATGCTGTATGTTTGTAACACAAAACCACGTCCTTTTTTGAAAGAGATGAAGATGTCTTTTGAAGCAATGTTTGAGTCAGCGATGTGTCAGGAGCCAAATGCAGTACGTGAGGTAATTTGCATTAAGCACACTTAATCCCACAAATCTCCTTAGTAAGACTGTTGCTGTAAATTACCTGCAGGTGAATCTGAAGTTTGAGGTGACATGCTGATAATGCAGGCACACTCATAATTCATCTGTTGACTTCTTTAAAGGATGAAACATTACTGATTACATAGCAATGCTGGGCCTCTGCTAAAAGTTGTTGTGATACATATATTCCCACCCTGTTAGCACATTGAGATCATTGTATTGTCTTGTTACATGTGACCTTATAACTAAAGAATTAAACTCAGGGGAGCAGCGTTCCAGCGACATTATGGTTTTGTTTCACAATGGTGCCATCTAGTGGGCACAAAAAGGGCATCTGCAGCAGGAGTCACAGATCATGGAAGAGGCATGAAATGAATATAAAAAATGCAGAAAAAGAGACAAATACAAGAAAACTATGCAGATGTAGAGGTATGCAAAAACACTTATGACTATTAGCATTGAGCTAATTATTGTTTGCAAATTATAGCTTAAAAAAATTTTAAAAAACAACATCAGTACAAAGCATGAATACAAGGGAACAATTAAAAATGATGAATAATATTCCCTCAACATGCATTTTCTGTAAAAATATTTTGTGTGTCTCTTACATGTGAAAAACAAAAACCTAGATAAGGTTCAGTCTCTAATTATAGATTTTACTGTGAATGGACTTGTATTACACATACAACATATAACCATATGTAACATTAATATTGCATGAATTGTCTGTTAGTCCTGTTATTGCATTCATAATTATACATGTATGTCGTTTGCACACTGACAAATGTCAGAAACGCACTTCTACCTCGAGTGACTCATAGCGCATCTTATTTTCTGCGAGCATGCGATGCTTTGTGCTCGCTGAATAAAGTTCCAGCAGCACTATGTAACTCTGGAGACAAACCTGGGGGGCATTAATCATGAATGCCAGCCTCTCACTTTATCTGTGTGATCATTAGGCCATACTTGAGCATGATGATCACTCCCTGGAAATGAGATCCAAGGGGGCTGCTTCCATTATTCATGCATACAAGAGTACAGTCTGCCCCCTATTCTTGGAAATGGTACTTAATGAGGGGTGGCCATATTTAGTCTCTGTGCTCTTGATATGTCACTGAGTGGCATGTCTTTGTTAGTGGTTTCAAGGCTCTTAATGCTTCATCCTAAGCAACCTGCCTCCCCGGTACATGCGTGATTGCACCCACGGGAGGTGACAGGTGTTGCTCATTAGGATACCCAGGATGACTTGCTCGCCCTGTAAATGCGAGACCTGTCATTTGATTGGCTGACCTTTTCATCAAAGTTGTGTTTTCGCAGCTATGAGAGCAAGTGATCTGACAAAAAGCTTCAAAATGGGCCACTGATTTATGAGGCAGACAGTTTTTGCCTCAGGCCTCTATTTTGAAAGCAATATTATTAGGTCTATTTTTATTTAATATGGATAGTCTGAGCCGAATGATCCATTTACATACACAGCTCATAATAATTATCATATCCTAAATTCTCACCAGTTTAACAGGCTCATTTAAGAGGTTGTTAACTGTTGGATGTTGTTGGTTGAAGATGTTGTCGATGCAAAATGTATAACAATAATATCATGCAATAAAATAACATCCCCTTTACCTTTTGGTGCAAATGCAGGTCTGGGAATATGTTTTGCAAAATGTTCAGGTCCTGTCGAGTACATGCACCTTAAGGGAGGCGGGAATTCCCACATGCGCTTGGCTAAAACGCTTCTTGTTTTTTCTTTTACAGCCTAGTTTGCGTCTTCCAGGAGGATCAAAAGCCCTTAAGAATCGGTTCTGCTCCTCTGCTACGGGAGTAAGTGCAATCATTAGCAGGCAATATGTGGACGGTTGTGGTGTGAGGGCTTGATGATGCCTCGCTCACATAATTGGTCTCTGAGGCCCTGAGAGTCCACATCTTGAAACACTGCATAAAATTTAACCCGTGAAAATGGAGCTTGTGGAAAATAGTCAGTGGAGATGTTAAATCAGTGACAAGTGATCACATTATGAGAAAATACTGAGCTAGTAAATAGTGTGATTCAAATTTCAGATCCATGTCAACATATTGTTGAACGTCTTTCATGTATAAATTCATTAATTCACTTGGATTAAAGGCTTAATTATCTCATTAATGATTCCCACATCATTTCTGCTATTAACATGCTCTTTGAAGCGTTTGTCGGCCCTTTAAAATGTCTCCTCAATAACTGATATATGTCTGTATGATTCAGCTATTACATCATTATCAAACCTTTTATGTCCTTTATGTTACAATCCTGTGCAATTTCTATGTACATATTTATTGTTGTGTGAAATATCACCTACTGAGGATCAATGCTGCTGATAGAACCTCAGCAGCATGGCAGCATTGCTCTTTGAACATTGTTCTTCTTATTAAAAGGGCTGAGGATAACCTATTGGAGATGGCAAAATCAATCAATATACTGAATTGCCATTGGGCCGTTGCTGGTGGTCATTTTGCTCTGGAGACCAAAATATTCCCACTGCAATATCAGGAAGAAACCGCAGCCTCCTGTATACACTATTGATTTATCCACATCAACGTACAAAGGAATTAAACTATAAATAATAAATTTCAAGCAATATATTTTCTAATTTTGTCTCATAATATAAACTAACCTTGGTTTTAAATTGAAAGCAGAGAAAGTCCCTTGTGAAAAGCTGCAATGGCAGTGTTATCATTTGTGTAACCTGCTCCTACTAATAATTGAGCAGGGGATATTTTAGGTTCACAGGTCTCTTAATTAAAGGTGCTCAGTCCTCTGACAGATGAGACCATTATCTCTGTAGGGTGCGAATGAGTCTGCTGTACAGTTCATGATAACATAATGAGTCCATTCCTTGCTTTGCAGGGATCAGATCAAAATGTGTGGCAGTCTCATGCGCCGTTGCTGAACACTCTGAAACATGCTGTTCCTCTTCCTCTCAACTCCTGCTGCTCTAACAGCCTGTAAATTTTGTAGCAGCTAGCATTTTTCTTTTTTTCTTTTTCCCTTTTCATCCCCCATTTGTTTTGATGCACTTTTCAGCAAAAGAGCATATGTAATGGATTTGATTTTCCAAGTAAATCAATCGGCCTTGATTTAACATCCAAAAAGCTTAAGTGACCATTGAGGTTTTAGACCTTAATGCTGTAAGTATCTGACATTTGAGACTTGGGAGTTAATAACAGAGTAGTTCATTTCTGTCTGGCTGTGAGATGCTAGCAGGTTTACAATTTGCTCCAAGCAAATCAGTTCTGGTCGCAGCATATAATTATGTAATATTTGTGATGACTGTAGTCGTGACTGCCTTTTTTATTTTTTTTTAATGCTGGATTGGAAAAAAACAAAACCCATTGAGCATTAAATACATCTGTTGCATTACAGCAGGGTGTAGTTGGTGATTTGACTGTAAGACTTGAGGATGATTTGCAGAAGAAACACTGCAATTATCTGCCCTTTATTCACTACCTGTGCTGACATGACGAGACCTTTCTATTGGTGGTCTCGCTTCATGCAATTTCTGCAACATTCCTGTTTTGTTTTGCTTTTTTAACTGTTTTTCGAGGAGACTATTCATTTGCCTTTTTTCTGTCTTGCAAAAATGAATTACATAGATACAGTACATATAAATAACTGCAGCGGAGTGAAGCATCGCCACCTTGGCTCTAATTCAACACCACACCGCCTTGTCATTTCACACTCAGCTGGAGCTCAAATGAAGGCCAATTTACAATGAAAGGGTAGCTGGAGAGAATAAAGCTCTATTTATTATTCCTTCCGTTTTTTTGTTATTTTTTTGCAACTGGAACCATGGACCTGTCCTCCTCCCTCCTCCCTTTGTCTCTCTCCCACTCGCCTTTGAATGCCTGCAACAAAAGGCTCCCATCTCAGCTCCTTCAGTAATGATTAGTCTTTGTAGTTTTGCCCACACATAGCCTGGATGAAAAACTCGGACATCAATCAGTTTTGTAAAGCATAACCTCCTTGAACCTTTAAAATGGAAAGCAATATGATACCTTGTCCTTGGTAATACTGGGCTGTAATGTTACCATGTAATACTGGTACAGCAATTCAAGGCACAATAAGCAAATTAACATCTAATTTATTATCACTTATGGGGTATACTGATACTTGCTGGCTTAACTGAGCACTTGTGAGTTGCCTATTTTAGGTTTACAAACTAACGGTAATGAATAACATTCCCTCTTTGGATACTTCCACTTAAAATATGCTAAGTATCCTTCAAAAAGCAGATTATTTTTAAAACATGTCCTTGTTGCTGCTCATGGCCTCACATTTCTGTTTAGCAGTGCACCCAAATAAAGTATCACAATCTCCTTTTTTGATTACATTTTTTTGTTGTTCAGTGCATTTTCCCAGCACATCACATGTTCCCCATTGGCAGCCTTTTCACTGCATAATGAGATTTGGTTCAACTCTCTCAGAGGGCTCGATGAGAAAGGTGCCTTTCTGTTGATGCAGCTCTTCCTTACATTCATAACAACTTCCCTTTTCAGGGTGAGTGCGAGGCAGATCTGTGCCAGCTGTCTTTGGCCGCGGATGCTGTCAGTTCGTCTGTGCACGTGAGACCAGACCATTAGCCTTGCCACGGGGAGATGGAATCTGGGGCGGCAACTCTTAAAACAATGCAGTCTGGGTAATCAAGCCCTCCAACTCTTGCCAATCATTCCTTTTAATTTTAAAATTAGACTGTGACCTGTGTAATTCGGAGAAAGACAAAATCCAAAAAAAGGCAGGCCTCTACCATTTTTAATCTCTTTAATTTCCTGACAGATTGTTTTCCAGGCCACAGCACTCCTGTTTGCACCCTCTGTGAATACACCATGTCCTTACTGAAACAGAATAAAACGGATCTGGCATGAGCTGACTGAAAGTGAGTCCAAAGTTGGGGTATCATAGCGGTTTCACAAAAATGCTCAAGCTCACCAGGGTTGGCTTGAGCAAACACAGAGTACTCCAAAGCAGTATTACATTGCAGCTTTGTAGTTTACAAAGGAGAGTAATGAAAACTGCTCTCATGATATACCGTGTTAACCACAGCGTTAATCTCTAATGTTAATCTGTCCGTGAAGAATAAACCTATAGAGATTACAGTTTGCAGAGCAACAAAGGATAATCCCAGGATGTTTGGCTTTTCACCTATAGATGGCAGTATTCAGTTTTAGATTTGGTGACACAAGTCCATTATTTTAGAAATCTTGCTGGCAGAAAAACTAAATGTCTGCTGCCAGTGTAGGTACAATTTCTTAGAAGCCAAGCTCAGAGTGCAGCTCCAGGCAGTAGGAGTAGAAAATCGTATATTTAAAATGTTCGTTTAACTGCCAGTTAAAAAGTAATGAGGCAAAATCAACTTCTTCTCATTTTCTGAACCAGCCTGTTCATTTTCCCTTTTTAAGTGATATGCAGAATTTTCAAATCTTCTTGCTACTTTGCAGTTAAAATGGCATAGCAACCTCTTTATTTTTGAGGGGAAATGATCATTGTAAATCTGTCTGTTAACATCAGGCTAAAAAATGTCGTTGTTTTGTAGAGGAAGGCCACATGGTTTGAATCTGCTTTCTGGTTGGTTTGCAGGCATGTGAAAGCAGATCAGCAGTTTCATGTAGAAAAAGAAAGAAGTAAACCTGCTTCTCTGTAAATGCAACTCTTTCTGAGAAGTGTGAAGTGATACTGAGCTGGTACATTTCACTGCTCTTCTGTGAAAGCAGAAACTTCACTTTGTCTGTACAGCAGAAGTGAGCTACCCAAAATTACATCCTGCCTTTCAGACAATAAATCTTATTATTCCATCAGGAAGTGAGCTCCTTTTGAGTGGTCCCAGTTGACTCACCCTGTAATTGGTGTAACTGTGATATAAATCAGATAAGGACCTTTGTTTGCGGTTCTTTGATGCTTAATTGAGCTCGGTTGAGACCTGAAAAGAGTTATTTCATAGATTCTTTGTGCTGATGCAGTTGGTTTCCCCCCTTGTGTCTTACCCTTTAAAATAAACCTGTTTGAGATAAATAAAAGTGGTTTTGAATATTTCACCTGACATAACAGGGAAAAAGCCGAGTGGTACAATATGACAAAGAGCATTAATGCGTCTTTAAGGGGGATTTGAGAGCAAAAACCCCCCTTTTATACTATCAACCCTTTGAGACACTGCTGATTCCCCACATTTAGGCTAGTTTCCACCAGCCTGTGTTAAAAAAAAAATCACAATCAAACAATCTGTAGCCATTTTGCATCAACAAAGATAACCACATTTATTTTGAAAGTATAAAATTTCACACTATAAAGGCCACTTTTCAGGGTAAATCGACAACATTTCTGTAAGATTTACACAGAGAAATATCTTGTCCCTCTCTGCTGGTCTAACATACTGTCCAGTTCTGTGGCAAAATAAAAGAATTGTTCTACTCCACCACAGAAAGTAGTTGGCAACATATGAATAATTTACTGGATACAGGAAAATGGCAGGAGAGTGAGAATTCCTGATTTGTACATCCCACAGAGGAGCAGGTAATCTGAACAGTTCTCTCTCATTTTTCAAACCGCCTTACAGGCACAGCTTGACGTTACAGGCACTGTTTGCCTTCCACTGGGAGACTCAAAAAGAGAAATATGCAGTTGACATTCTTTACAATGGCACCAGTCAGGCCACAAGAGCATCCCCATAGAGAGAGCATCCTCTGTTTGTCCAAGCAGAACGACTCGTACTGCAGACCTCGCTGTCAGAGGCCGTTTGGCTCAATGCAGATCTGCTGAGGTGTCCGGACTTTGAGCGTAGCGTTCACATTCCTACTCACTAACTGTGACGTGGTGCCCACTGAGGTAGAACAGTTGTACCAAAAGACTTATTTATAGCATACAAATGAGTAACAGTCACATCAATAAACTTAAGAGTGGAGTCATGAGAAGGTTGGAGGGTTGGGGTGGTTGGGAGAAAAAATAACGTCACATTTAACCCACATTTTCAGCAAAACAATATTTAGACTACTGTCATGTCTGGATATCTGAAATACTCCTTTCCAGCACAAACTACTCCTGCAATGCTTTCCCTTTCAGGCATAATGGCGGTTTCACAGATACTCAAACTGTATTATTGCATCTACAAGCCAGTGGGAACAACTCAGTCGTGAAATCATTAGCTCCGGTATGTGAAATCTATCCTTCCCACTCTCTCTCTCACACACACACACACACACACACACACTATTCAAGAGTGCAAACAAAAAAACAAAACAAAGATAAGTCAACAAAAGGGAACTAAAGCAGACACTTGTCATGTCAGAGAGGGCACATTCCCATACAGAGAGTACAACATGTTCGTCAACACTCCGTCCACAGAGGAATCCCTTATGAAGGCTCCCGGCTCCCTCGAAGGCTGGAATGGGCTAAGTGAGCTGACTGGCTCCCGGCGGGGTGGGCAAGGCTAAGCTGGACTGTGCGGTGCTTACAGCTGGACACCCAGCCCTCTGTAAGGACTAGGACCAGCTGCTGCCCATCAAACCGCCTGTCCCCTTGCGGGAAATGATGCTTTCAGTCGACTTAAGGAGCCTCTCTAGACAGGGCGCGTTGATTTTACCAGGCGGAGGACCTCTGGGCACTGAATCTGTCTTAATGTGGCTGTCTGTGCTGGAGGACACAGCGTTGTCCTGCGTTAGGTCTCTGTCTCTGGGGGGCAGCAGGTGCCTGGGGCCAGCCTGGGCCTGCTCTGCTGTAGGGGAGCAGATGGGTGAAGTGTGGAGCCACTTCAGGTTACTGGCAGAGTACGCTCCAGGAGGGGTGAGGTCGGTGACCCTCAGGGCCTTGACACCAGCTGGAGGATCACTGATGGTGACGGGGCTCACTGCTGCAGTGGTGGTCACTGGAGATAGCTGTTGGGAGAGAAGGAAACACATTTAAATTACACTTATTTAGTTTATTAATAAGGGACAAAGCCCGCTGCTCAACAAAAATGCCTCATATTAAAGAAAAATAATAATAATATATTTAAAACTGTTTATATATACAGTACAATAAACAAAAAGCGTCCCCCAGTGGTATTAACTCACCCACGCTACCATAACTGGAACGCTACCATAAAAACACTTAAAGCCAAACATAAACAAAAACACCAATTTCTACAACAATTTCTAAAAAATATACAAAGAACATTTTTTTAACAACATAAAATTATGTTAGAAACAATGGCACTGTGGCCTTAAAGGCACAGTGTGTAATATTTGCCTCTAGAGGTCTCTGCGTTAAAATGCTAAAGGCAAAACATGCACTTTGATGAAGCTGCATTGGATCATGGGATTTGTTTATGTCACTGTTAAACAGCCCCAATTGTTGATAAAAATGATTTGACTGTTCAGGCAAAAATGTTCACAGACCAGGAAATGTATTAAGCTTTTATTTACGTTTTTTTTTTTTAGTCAAGTTTGCTGACTTCCTTCCTCATTCTCTGACTGCTTTGCCCGCAAATGACAGGAGACAAAATGAAATGCACAGTTACCTTTAATAAAATTATGCATTTCTCTGCATTTGACATTGATGGATGCCTTTGGGATAATGTAAGTACACAACTAAACAAATTGTACAAAACAGATGATGTAACATTTTAGTCAGTTTTAAGTAAAAATGTTACATATTACACTTTTTTTTGGCAAATTGGAAGAAGCACAAGAAGTTACAAACATAAAACTGCTCTATTGACGTCTTATAAAATGGCTAATTTGTCGACAAAGAGCTGCCTTATTACACAAGCAGCAGATGCAGAGCAACATCATTATAGAGGAAAGATGAGTTTCGGACCACCCTTCATGTTTAGATCCAATACTCACACTGTGGTCTCTAATGCATCAGACTCTTTAGTAGCTAAACTTCCACTATGTTCATTAGCTAGCTGCTAACTAAATCTGCTGTTTAGTATACGTACGACGCTGAGTTTATCAAAACTTTAGCACCAAAAACAGCTGCCCGCTAGGCTAGAAAACAACATCCATGAAAGCTAAAGCAGTAAAGCAAGGGTCTGAGACACCAAAACAATAAGCTGAAAGGAACTAAAAACCCTGTTGAGCTAAAAACGGCCAAATTGGTGATAATTTTCTGTGGATTTGTCACTATGAGGGACCCTTTTCATATTCTAAATAGTAATTTTATCACTTGTTTCCATAAAAATATTAAAGATAGTGACTTCAAAGGTGCTGCATGGCTTTAAATGACTGTATGACCAAAAGTGGTGCCTTAAACTTCCAGTTAATGGAAAGGTGTGTCGGGATTAGCCACAGAAATAAATCCGCACCAATTAAATGCAAAAGGAATGTACCAGAGTATTCTAACCTTTCTTATCCCCTTAGGGACACCACTCCAAAATTACCTTTTCTCCTCTGTCATTGTTCTTAGTGAACCTGAGACTGCAGTAATACTTCAGTAAAAATAGCTTTTAATCCTCCCCTTCTCATCCCAGACCTGTGATTAAATAATAACAGATATTTTTGTCCCTCTTTCACTGCGTCGTCACCATATGTTCCTGGCAGCTTGCCTTGTCTAACCCTTACACAACAGTTCTGCTTTTTTTTTTTTTTTTATACAACTTTACCTTCGGTTTCTTAGCAGGAACAGCTTCCTCTGTCTGAGTGACAGCAAGTTGGTCTTGGAGTTTTACATTGGGGAACCAGCTTTTCAACATTTCCTCCATTTTAAGAATGATATTAATGTATTTCTCCCTGAATAAGGAAAAGATTGAGAGAAAAAAACATGGAAAGAGAGAAGGAGAGAGAGAAATATTAAATCAAGCAATCAGGCATGAAACTGAATAAATGAAGAAAAATCATGGCAATCTCTTCTTTGAAATTGTATCTCTCCATCGAGCTCACACAGGAAATGCGCAATCGTGCGCGAGTGAACACTTACAGTCTCTCTGCAAAGCCTGTGCTCTGTGTGTATGTGGGGAGGGACTGCTTAAGTGCATTTCTCACATGTTTTAAGCTCACACGTGGCCTGATGTATAATAGTTCTGCTCGCCTCTAAATATAAACACCAAAGCCACAGCGGTCTCCGACAGCGTCATAGTGAAAATAAACTCGTCGGTGTGACGCAGTTCTAGTTGGAGGTGGGCAGCAGAGAACAGCGTCCCAGTAACTCCCACCCACCAAAAACCAGATGGTGGGTAGGGATTAGCTCGTGTCATATGATCAGCACCTTCCTGCTATACTCCATTCAGAGCATGTTAAATTCATGTGAAAGATTATCCGCAACAGTGACTGCTAAAAAAGTCACTTTGATCCTATCTACCATTGTGTTGCTGCAGGGACTGCCAGCTGGCAACGCAGAGCAGGCACAGTGTGGGGAGTGATGGAGGAGAGGGAGCGGGAGCGGGGGGGTTGGTGGGGGGTTGGTCCACCTTCCAGCCTCTGCCCCGGCTGTCTGCAGGGAGGCTGCCACACCCACTCTTTGTCTCCCACATGAAGGCAGCAGCTGGTGGCTGAGGGCTTCAATTAGTCTGCGCCAAACTCAGCAGCACTTTATCTTATATCAGTGCACCTTGATGCAACGCTTCACAGTGACGTCTGTTCGCTTCCTCTGCAGGTGCCAGCAGCATCACTTTAAATTCAGATGAAAACGCTACGTTAGGTGGCTTTTTCATCTGTCGATTTTTAGTGTTATCATGTCATGGATATCTAAATGTTTCATAAGTCTATAAAATGTTTTCATCCAGTTGATTTTTATTGTTTGGTTAGACTCTTACAAATAATTGTTTTAAATTTTATAGTCCAAATTAATTATTTCCAAAATATTAGTCAGTTAAGGGTGTTAGTATCAGTCCAAATTAATGATATAGAGAAAACTTAATTAAAAAAGTAGCTCAGTTTGAGATTTTGCTTCTTAAAGTGTATAATAAAAAGCAAACAACATTAGTTTTAATGTTGTAAATGCATTCTGATATACATTTTAATCAGAAAATGTTGTTATTGGATTTTCAGTGTTTATTTCAACTAAATAACCTTGGGCTAAGATGTACAAAATTAGATTCTAAGAAAAGATAGAGAATTGCAGCAAATTTTATATAATTTTAAGCTATTTTTGTAAATAAAACAAATGTAAAACATCAAAATATTTAAAAAATGATCACATTACACAGACTACGACTTTCTCCTTTTAAGGGTGATATCATGCTCCATTATACCGTCTGGCCAGTGGAGAGCTAATCAAGCAGACACAAGTGTGCTGCTCCCACAGTGGAGCCTGATACATTTTTAACAAGATGCCCAGCTATAGTGAGAGCCAGCCATCTCTGCAGTAAATTTATCCTGAATGTGTGGGGGTAGCAGCAGCTCCTCGCAGGGCAACCTGCTGTGAGCCATGTGTCACAGACATGTTGGAGACCACTTTGACTCACAGAGTGCAAACACCATTTCTAGCTATTTTAATTGTATACTGAAGTTAAAATGTTCTGTAGATGTGATTCGGTTCAAATGAGAGGAAGCTCTTAAGCAACGGAGGCAGTTAAATATTTACACAAACACAACACAGACCGGACAGAGCAAACATATATCTCAGTGTTTGTAGCTACAGAAACATACACGGGAGATGAACTGAAACGTTTAAGATGCTTGAGCTCATAGTTTCATGTGTAATAGTATGCGGGTCCTTGCTGAGGACACTCACCCCATGCAGGGGTTTTGCAGGACACCCATGATCCTCTGGATCCTGTCCATGGCCACACTCTCCTGGAAACTGCTGAGTCCTGGAAAAGCACAAAGTTGTACAATGAGCCACGTGAACTGTGTTGACTGCAGGCCTGAGTCTGTGAAGCATATGGGTTGTGTGAAATGTGACCAGACTCCCTTTGTCTGCGGCCAGGAAGTGTAGGGTCACACGAGGTCTGAGTTTGACAAAGATCCCAAATGAAGGAGTTTTCAGGACCTGTCTGAACACGGTGTTGCCTTCCGGAGACCCGTATAATGCCTATCAGACGACTCACAAACAGCAGCTGCTTTACTGGAAGCTGTGGTACACTGTGTTCTTACTCACCTCTGCCCAGCCACTAACTTACAAGGAAGTCTGAAGTGTGACATGTCTTGTTCTCGACGGGGTAAAAAAAAATTACTTTTACATGTGTTTTTCGACTCCTAAAATAGTGTCATTGCTAAGTGAACCTTTACCTAAGATGAACTCCATAAGAAAGGCGCACACGCAGGAAATACTTGTGGTTACTTGATAGGCCAACAACAATACATGTTTCAGACATCTTGCTCTAAAATCTCAGGGACACATATTCCATTAAGAGTGGCACTTTGTCTGTACAGTGTATTGTTTTTCTCTGAGAAAGACAGAAACAGACAGAGAGAGGCAGATAAGCCCCGAAACCCTGAACTTACGAGGACATTACCCAGAGGACTTGTATGTGAAGATGCAAATGTCTGAATCAATTTGACTGAAAATTAAGCCAACTTTGCCCTTCCACCTCACTAGTATTTGAGTCTGTGTATACACAGAGGTGTAAACTCAACTAAGAAATGGTTCAGTTAAACTCCAGATATGCTGAGATTTTTATCAAATATATTAAATCATCAACTTACGTTCTCTGTATCTCCCTGAACGAAGGCCATTCAAGATAGATGACAGTGGATGAATGTAGCATTGTAGCTCCATGCACTGAAAATAGAAGAAAACAGATTTATTTGGAGGTGTTATCAGTTGTTCAAAAACCCTTTGAAAAGCTTTTATCAGAGTGGTTGTTCATTATTCACTTTAGTTCATTATTCACTTTTGTTCATTTTATTATAAAAATTCCTCACCATCAATTAAATAACCTTCAAACTCGTCATACATTCCTATAAATCAACCGAGTTTGACTTCTGATGGACTGATTTTACTTCTTCAGAAAAACATGACTAATTCTGTTGACAGAGTTAAAGGGGAGGGTCGTCTTAACTGGAAATGCCAAGCATGAGTCGCTCTGCAAAACCAGCAGGGGAGTAGATCTGGGTGATAGGGCACGCTCTAGTTTTGCTGACACTGTGCAACCACCTCCTGTGCGAAACACACAAGTCACAGAGGAGCTCACCTTACGGCTGAAGATTTGGTTTTTCTCCGACATGTTGGAAATAAGCTGCCGTTCTTTGCATTCCTCCTCCGTGGAGCTGCGAGGTCTCTTCAGTGCTTGCTGAGTGTTTCTGCCATCCGTTTTTCCTCCTTGTTGTGATTTATACAGTCCATTGGTGCTGTCCCATGTCTCCATGCAGCCGGGGGGAGATCCCCAACTGGAGGCCTCCCTGACCTCGCTCCAGTTACTGTCACCCTCCTTCACCTCGCTGCTCCGGCGGCAGCTGCTGTCAGACGGGCCCAGGTGTGGGATGGAGCTTGGGGATGGGGGGGCCTCTGTCTGGCTGTGCTTTCTGGTACAGTCAATCTCCTGTTCGCTCTCATTGTCCTCGTAGTCACTAGCCAGCCAATCAATTGAGTTGTCCGAATCCGTAGCAGACATCCTCGGCTGCAGGCTCTAACTAGCACTGACCATCACTGACCTAACAGACAGAAAGTCATGATTACTATAATTCGACAATGCAAAAAGGCAGAAAACAGCAGAGTGAAGATGAGAAACTGTGGCTAGAGAGTAACATATTCAAGCTAAAACATATGCAGCAGCAGACAAAATACCCCATTGAAGTGTCCTTGGGCAAATACTGCAGGCTAGTCTGAATAAAAAATCTCTCAAAATCTCTGCACCTCTAACCAAGCAGGCATGAACACATTCAGAAGCACAGCCAAGCACTTTGAGCAGATGGTGGCAGTGAGACCACAGTTGTTGAGACCACAATGACCTGTTTGTTTTGCAGATGCAACACCTGAACCAGTAAACACGGTCTAACCACCATCAAAAGCAAACACCAAACAGGCTTGTGTCCACAAGGATCCTGCAGAGCCCTCAAGCACACTAATCCCCGTCCCACACAATTATTGTCATAAATCTTCTCATCTTGACGTCACACGTGCACACATTTCTTACATTTTACAATCACCAGCCTGAGTAATTTTCCCCATTCAGCCTCTATCAACCGGCCTGCCAGCTGCTACCACCACCATCATTCATAAACATTGTTAGCCTGTTTATTCAAAGGGGGAAGGGGTCTGCCACCATGACGACCAGTGGCTCACTGCAGACCTCCCGTCAACACAAGTGACACTTATAGTTGGGGAAAAAAAAGGATTTTTTTCAAAATGAGAGACTGGCACTGTTTGTTCACAACATGGAGAAAGCCTCGTGAATAAAACTCCTCTGACCGAACGCTCCTCATGGATGCTTAATGGCTTTTAGGATCTTTCTATCTACAGCAGCATGTTTCCTCAGTGATTAGTAGATAAAAGGAAGTGAGAGCAGCGTTTTCCGGAGCAAGGATTATTTTTGGTGTTTTAAGTGGTTAACGCCTGGCATGTCTTGTCTCCTGTGAAATTTGAGGCTAGGAGAGTCAATAGCTCCCCAGTTCTTTGTCTCATGATGACCACCTTCAGATCGTAATGCTACAGAGGTGGGTGGAGCAGAGATTTACTGATTTTTACAGGATCTAACATCACACACACATACATACAAAAAAAAAAAACCTGGATATTTCCGATTGCAGGTTTGTAATATAGCTCCTGGGAGACGGAGACCACAGTTGACTAGTCTTGGTGAAAATAAAACCATGTAGGAGGAAGATTTTTGTGTTCAGACAATTAAACAACAATGGGAACATTTGTAATAAAATCCATTTTATAGCCAAATGTTGGGAGCTTGAAATTTTATAGCATCAAGATTCAAGATGTCAAGCGTTAGAGACTTGATGAAACTAAAATGTAACTTTTAATATTCAACCCAGGATGAACCTTTAAAAACATAAAGGTAATATATGTATCACTAAAGGTTGAACTCCCTATGATGTTTGAACATCTAATCAAAACTTATTTACCACTATTAACTCACGCACTATATGTATGACTAAACCTGAATGGGACTTCTGTTCAAAGAATTCATTACGAAACTTTTCTGCAATAAAACATCGTATGATATCCAGTAGAAAAAAAGAAAAAACATCCCACAGTGATTCTTTGTGACACGTTATTTTCTATAAGAAGATTTACTGCAGCTGGGTTCCTTACAATACTTAATACTGCTAAAAAATACTGCAGTATAACGTATAAAGTGAGTGCCATGACTTCCTTTAAGCATTAGTTTGACCTAATTCTGTCATAAAACAACATACACATACCACACTTGTTCAAATAATCACTTGTCCTGGGCCTTTGAATACAGCACATGCAGCAGGCCTGCAGTCATCCAGTGATTAGACAGAAATTCAAATTACTGCTGTAGCCTGTTACAGATAACAGCTTCTAGCTTTTTACATGACACACATTTCTTGGATAAAATAACAAACCAAAAGCGGATCGCTGTGTCTCTGGCTTTGTATGGGTGGCACAGGAAAAGAGATGCCCTCCACTTCACACAGTCTAATTTAAACAACCGGCGATAAATCTGAATTAAAGGCCTATAAGGATCATTTCCTCGCGTTAAGATCAAACATCACAATCTTTTTCTCTTTTTTTTCCCCAGGGAAAAAAATCCAAAAATGAAAAAGTGAATGATCCGATCTATCCGCCTTAAAGCAGGTTTCACATCAGTTGGTAACAGACACAATAGACTTCCTTATCAGTCATAGTAAATTTGGTAGCGTGCACTATTAGATTATATTGTATAAACCCAGAAACGGCAGACAGGAATAATTATCACTGTCTCACCTTTATCTGTTGTGTCCTATCAGTCCATCCTACATTACTTAGAACAGTTTTTCATATTTGCGATCATCACGTCTGCGTCAAATTCCTCTGGATGAATTTCTTTATTTCTTTTAAAGCAATAAAAAAAAAACACCTCGCACACTAACAAACCCGCTGATATTTATTCACTAGTAGCGAGCATTCAGATGTGAATCGTCGGCGGCGGTACGTACCTTCCCAGGATGGAGCGGCTGGTTTAAACTCTCCCGTTGTTCAGCGGTAAATCCAGCAGGACCGTCGGGCAGAGAGCAGCTGATGTGCTGGACGTGCGGCGTGTGAGTGGGGTGACGGCAGAGCCAGCGATCGGCCCGTGTTGCTTCTCCCAAGGCAACGTGTCTGAGTGGGCGGGGCTTGAGGGGACCGACTCTCCCATTTGCTCATCAAACGCCCCCGACTGACAAATCGGCTCCCTCCGTCCGTGCAGCTGCGGAGCGATAGGCGAGGCCGGTTTACATATGCAAATGACATGGAAATGACACAAACACGTGGACACGCGGATCGGTTGCATTTAAGCAGCTGGGCGAAAAGTCAATCCGGGGCTAGTTTTGGTCATTCTGCAGGCATTCTTGCTCATTATATCATCCGTACGGTGATGCATGACTTGTGGCATGCCAGTTAGCTGAGCAGCTTGGCAAAGGCGCACTCAGCATTTTTTCAGCAGCAACTGCGATAATTCATGTTGAGAATTTTTGCTCAAGGACACTTCAGAAGGCTGTGTTTGCACACTGATTGTCTGCAGGGCTGGTCTAGACAGTGCTTTTACTAAGTAAACAATATGTTTACCAGAGGTAGAGAGATAATTTAAATCACTTTTAAAATACTAACAATAAAACTATTAAAACGTAAATTTGAAAAACAACCAACAACTAAAAGAACATGACTATACAAAGAAAAAAAAGACAGATTTTGTTTAAATGTCAGTCATATTCACATAGTATTGTTGACACTTTAGTGCAAGTAGCAAAGTAATACATGCTTTACAACAACTATTTAGTGTTTTAGTTTTTATTAGTTCTTCATAATTTGTTTGCTAATTGTGTGTTTGTACTTGTTTTTGTTATGTAAAATATAAGTCTGAAAAGTAGCCTAGGTTACTTAAGTAAGTACAGCAGTAATCAAGAACTAGATGAATACATATAAAAGGACAATATTTTGCCCTGAAATTTAGTAAAGATGAATAATTAAGAGACATAAAAATGAATATACCCAAATTGAGTATCTCAGAATTGCATTTGATCAACTTTAGCCTATTTCCTTTCTTGATTTTTGCTCTCACTTTGCATTTATATGAGTCATAAGAAGGTCTTTCGGTTGTGAGTAAGTGAATAATTAAGATGAATTACAGTGAAATCAAAGTAATTAGTCATTGTTTCATTCTACTCACATTTTTTTCTCATCTTTAAAATATCCGGCCTTTAAATCCTGATAACTAATGGCTTTAATTGAAGATGCAGTTGGCGCTCAGAGTATGTTCAGTATTCTTTTTTTTTTTTTTTCTTTGGCCACACTAACGGTAAAAGCATGACTCACAGGACCTCTGTTTGACTCCCCGAGAGGGTGGGATTAGGGAGTGCTCTGTCAGAGACCAGACGAGGATCCTGAGCCTGGAGCCAGTAAGTCACGACCCCTCTCACAGCAAACATGATCACGTGCGACTGGGAGACACCCACTCTTAAAAAAAAAAAAAAAAGAGAGAGAAGCATAGCCAGCCCCCCTCTCCTCTTCTTTCCTAATTTACAATGAGGAAAAAACAGGGTGTAAAACATCACATTTCTTTTCCCTCTATCTGCAGTGTGAACAGGTCACATGTTAAAGAAGCTACTGTGAGATGTTTTATAGAGCCAAAGACGTTGCACAGACTGTTTTAATAACTGGGTGCAAATCTGTCTCACACAAACTGCAAAAGGACTCGTTGGACTGTCCCATTGCCTGTGATTCGGTTCTGGGAGCATTTTGTGGTCAAGCGATTATAGAGGAGCATTTCTAGCCACTTTTTATTTTATGTGCTGCTGTGAAAGTGACCATGGGCAGGACGAGGGCACTAGCAGCCCAGTGTCCTATCGGTAGGTTTACTCTTCTCTGCTGTGTCTTTAATCACATCCTGCTGTGAGGACTGCACACTGCAGACACCAGAGCACCCATAAAGCCAGTCGAGGTGACACGCCTGCTGGCAAAGTGAAGCACTCATGTTGAATTTTAATTGTCTTGTAAGAATTGCTGCAATCTTTTAAACATCCCATAAACACTCTCCTGTCGCTCTGCTCTCCAGGCCCGGAGCCTTCGGTGACCCCCAGACTTTGTGACGACAGAGAGCTTCCTACAGATTCCCAGCAAAGTCTCATTTCCCTTTTTTGTCTTCATGGCTTCCCAGTAACTGGGGAGTCCATCACATTCCGTTCAAAGCACAGGAAGCAGACATCTACATTTTTAAGTGGGAGATCAAAGCACATACATGCAGCACTTCAAACTGTACTGACATGGTGTAAAATGTGGAGAAAACAGAATCTGTATTTATGTAAGTAACAGATTAGCATGGCTGCTTAAATGCCTTTATGGTGGAAGTGTTTTTCGGTATTAAACCGCACATTGTTCTGTTTGTTTCAGTAAGTCTTCTGTGTGATCTCCGGGAACGTTTATGTATTAACAATAATCCAGCTCCATTCAGTTGCACCGCAATTTGTCAGCAGCATAAAAAAACAACAGCAGCAATTTGCAATCTCCTCACAAAGGGAAACTCTTTTATCTGTGCATTCTCCTGTCAGGATCCAAGATGAGTCACACAACACAAACTGGCACTGTGATTTTCAATTTGTCAGAGAGGCTGGCTGATTCTGTATCCCACAGAGACTGGATGTCTCCCGCTCTCATTCATAAAAAATAAAAGACAAATCAGAGCCTCACGCCTACTTTATTATAGGGCATACACTGAACATCTGCCCTAACCATCCCCTTTGGGAGAACGCAGCACGTGTGCGTGGGTGAGAATCAGTGCCACTGCTCACCCTATGGACCGAGAAGATTTGGAAGCCCAATGGCCTGATGAGGGTTTCATGTGTGCAGTTTACAGATATCGCAGAATCTGTTCCTCATTTTCAGTGAGGGTGACGTGTCTAATGCATTAACCAGCCATTGAAATCTTTCATTGGAGCGTGGAGCTGATAGCCTCAGCTGACCCTCGTTTCACATGCGTGCTGCTTAGTGAGAGAGCGTGTCCTTACCTGCAAGTATGTTGCAATCGGACACGCGTGTATATATGCGAGTGTTTGGTTGCTGCTAGCAGGGGGAATGTACACAGTATGTTTTCTTGTCTTGTCTTACCAGCAGCTGTCCCCTGCGATGAGTTGTGCCTATGACTCAGCTCAGCGTGCCATGGCTTGGGCCCTGTGCTGTCCTGTACCCAAATCTGGACCTATAGTGACGTGTGTGTGTGCGTGCTTATGTGTGTGTGTGTGCAGGCTGTACACCATCCAGCATGTCTCTAAACTGGGGCACCAATCAGCAGGCTTTTCCACAGCATTGTTCACATTATAACCGCTCAACACTAATAACCAGGGTGTTACCCCGGGACAGGTTTTGGTTTGAGCTCGGAGGGAGGAGAAGAAAGACTGGAATGTTCATAACTGTGTTAACGACACGTAAAGTTGCTGTAGGGAACACAAACATAAACGCCTACATGTGAGTCATGGCAGTGTGCAGCAGACCTTATAGGTCCAGTATGTGGGGTTTAGTGGCATCTCATAGTGAGGTTGCAAATGGCAGCTAACTAAATACTCCCAGCCTAAGGAGAATCTTTGGTTCCCGCTAAAAAAACTCAAGATTTGAAAGACTCTTTTTAGAGTCTGTGTTGTTTTTGTCTGTCCTGGGCTACAGTAGAAAAATGGCTGTGCAACATGGCAGACTCTGTGGAAAAGGACCTGGTCCCTTGGTGGACGTAAAGAGCTAATAATAAGGTAACAAAATCACAACAATTCTTATTTTTTAGAGGATTATACGCTAATAAAAGCATTCCCCTAAACCCTACAAACAGGATCTTCATTTACACTGGCTGGATACAGTTGAAGCTGGTGTACAATATTCTGTTCTTGCAGTGAGTCATTGCTAAAAAACAAGATTATGTAATTTTTCCTGTAAAGTTTAAAGCCTTGGAAAATGGAGGCCCATTCCTTTCAATGTGTTAAAAAAAAGATCAAGCTGGTCATTTTAATGAAAAACTTTTTCGAAACAATGAGTCACAAGAAAGAGGTACTTTCATGAAATAAACATAAAGGTTTTAAAAATGAAGACTAAATCTGTAAATAATTTGAAATTTTTCAAACTAGTGACGCAGTATGTCAAAATATTGACTTAATTCCTCAAAAAAAATGTAAAACATTTCTTGGTTTGAAGTGTTTCGAGAGAGTTTCTCATAATTTGCCGATACTAAGTCATTAGTTTGTAAAGGTTCCCCACTATTGAAAGATAGTACATGACATTTTTTAGAAAAATAAGTCATTATTTTGATAAAGTTTCTCATTATTGTATAATACTGCCCAATTATTTTGAGATACCTAGTCATTATTTCATGAAAATGTCTCTTTGTAATGACTAACAGGTTTGTTTTTTTTTTTTATCACAATGGCGGAAATGTGCTCCCATACTCAGACCAGCTGCTTGTCTTTTGAAATAAATTGAGCATGTCTGCGTCTGCAAAGCATTTAAACCTTACTGAACTCATCAATCTAGTCGAAAAAGACCTTTGTAGCTCAAATGCAAGTTTTCAGCAAACATCTCAAATGCCCTTGTTTCATAATGATCCTCACATATTTCCACATGATTGACATTAGACCTGAAATCATCCTTGTGGGAAACAATCTGATGGAGTGTGTTTCTTGCATAATTCTGGCAGAGATTCACTGAGTCTGGACTCTGTAACTCTTGTTAATCTTGGTTAGAAAACGTGTCCTCTACTTCTCACCAGTGCAGCTTACTCCTCCAGATATGTCTTCCTGTTACAGTAAATGCTAGTTTCACTGTGTAAACCCCACCCACACACCAAAAATGTGACTGCACGTAATGTGGGCACGCTGCAGCTGTGTGTGTGTGGGGAAGTGCCAGTTGTGTGTGGCAAGGCTCAGCCAATAGCATTTAGAGTTGGTGTTAGAGGTTATGTAGTCGGAGGAGAAGTGATACTGGGTGCATTTTTGTGACTTTAAAGGGTTGGACTTCCGGCACCCCGTCATGTAGGCCTACCCTCCCTCTCCGTTTGTGGCTTCTTCCCGGTCCAACTCCACTCAGTCACATGCACTCAGAGAAAGCTCTCTGACGGTTTTCTACACACAATTCACATGCAGGCATTTGAGAATGTCTGGCAGTGAATCACTGTCAGATCTTTTGTGACTGCGTGTGTGTTTGTGTGTGTGCATGTGTTTATACTCTCTCTAATGTCTGAACGGCTGCCAGAGCAGCTCAAGCGACAGTGGGATATCTATCTGCAGGGCTGAACGTTACATGTGACTGGGGTATATTTTAACTGGGTTATGTAAGTGCTCCAGCCTGCGCTCTCCACACACAGATGAGGAGGGTTACGCATGATGCAGAGGACTGTGAGCTCAACACAAGCATTACCTTCGCAGCACATTAAATAATTCCTTTACTTGCCTGGAACTTGGGCCAATACGCATTTCACGGACTCTGGCTTTTCAGTGTTGGTTTCCACATCAAAAGGGTCTTTTAAGATAGACCGAACCCCCTTGTGATTCATAGTTTTTGCAGCTTATCTTTGCCGTCAGCAAATGTGTTAATATTGATTTCGGATGATGTAACATTTGAGCAAGTATGTAGGCCTAAAATATAATCTTAATGTGAAGGTGAGAGTTACATAAGGTTTTTTCTGAGATAAAAAAAAGAAAAGAAACACAGAGTCAAAAGAGTGAACCTCACACAGGCACCGATGGCTCTGCTCACACTTTTCCACCAGTGGAGACTCATTTGAAGGCTGTGATCATGTGGTGCAAAATAAGCAGATAATTGGATAGTCATTACATGCAGACTTGATGCAGACACTTCTTGAGAGGTTGATCAAGTCTTTACTTGCGGCTTCCTGTGGAGAGCTTCAGAGATTGCTGACAACAGGCGAGCCGCCAAATCTATGGCCAATGTAGAACTGCCCACGCTCCCTCTGCTAGCACTTTTATGGGATCATTATGTGGGTGTTTTAGTGTGAGATCCTATCTAGAAGTGATGCAATATGGGCTGATAATTTCTTAGTAGGCAGCCGTCCAACCTCACTTGGAGAGGAGCTGATGAGCATCGCGCTTTCATAGCAGAGTTTTGACCCGAGACTTTATCGCAGGCCTGCTATGACAGCGTCCCAGTCATGTCCATTCAGAGGTTTCAGGAGATTTTTTGAAAAATAAAATGCGGGTTTTTGTTTCGGGACTGTTGTAGACCAGAGCTGCAGTGGGTAACCAAAGATATCATAAAAGTTTATGTTTATTCTTTCATCCTTTCTACACTTCATTACTTTTATGAACAAGGTCAAATCGCTTCATGAATCACAAATCATGTGATGTCTGCTTTTGCTTCGTTGTAAAAATCGACACCTTTTTTTTCCCCTGTTGAGGCAGTTTTAGTGTATGAGTTTTGGAAAGGAGTGTATTAGTCAGTCATAATTGTTAAAAAAAGAGAAAATTATCACATGATCATTTTTGACTTTTTATTTTTTTGCAGTTTGTCTTCACCCTCAAGGTTCTGGTCTTCTGTTCAAGAGAAACACTTCTATAGTTTTTAGCAATAAACACGTGCAAAACTCATACAGAGACACATAGGAGAGGCAAAATGTAAACAACCTCTGTACCTACTGTTAGGACAGCATCTAACATTTCAATTTCACAGATTACAAAGATTGTATTTTCTAGCTATGTTTACATTTAAACTGCTGGATGAAACTTTTGAAAAATGTGTTTCAGCTTGTTGTGTGCTGTATGTCAAGAAAAGACTTTTTTTCTCTCATGGGGCAAAGCATAATTTCACTAAACAGGAAGACGCGTCAACATTCAAATTAATAACATTCAAAATATGCAACTTTGAAGAAGTCAACAGTTAGTTTTAAAAAACAACAGGTAAGCCTCCTCAGAAGTCTACAGAATAGAAATGCATTGGAGTGTTTAATCGCTTATTTAAAATGACATTTTCTTCTGTACTTTTTTATTTTTTATCACTTGTGGACCCACTCATATTCAAAGCAATGATAATTCTCAATAAGTATCTCAAGGTTTCTTTTTGCGTGTGTTTCTCTTTGTTTAGTGGTAAAAATGGCAAAATATAATGGTGCACTTTCACCTTCACCTGCCTCATAGTTACACCTCCCTGCTGTGACAGCATAGCGCATATGCATTAGTCACCCATTCAGAGTTACATTACAGTGCGGTTACAGAGTCAGTCCTCAGAAATTTCCATCCAGAACAGATCTTTAATAGCGGGGGTTGTTTGTGGCTAACACGTGTCCTTGGCCCTGCCCCAGGTGTGAGGTTTCTGCTTTCCTTTCCAATAGGAACTGAAAAGCTTCAACGTGGGCTTTATGCATTTTTTTTTATTATGCTGCTGCACTCATACACTTGCATAACGTTGTGAGGCCCACATTAGGACTACAGCTCTTTTGTTTGGATGTCATCCCAACTTTTCAAAGTAAAAAAAAAGTACCTGGCATCTCTCCAGCTTTCTCCTGAGGAGGGATTCAGCAGGGGCCACAGAGAGGAGTTAGCTTCTCCTCCATCCCCTCCTTTAAAACAGAAAGTCCAAAATGGCACTTCAACTGATTACTGCACCCTATTCTTAGCGATAGTACACCTAGTGGACCTGTTCTTATGCGTGAGCCGAAATGAGAGAGTGCATGCGTAATAGCTCTCAAATGTCAACAACATACATTTACAGTAAAGCTGCATGCACGCCAAATGCACTAAAAGTCTTCTACATTCATGGGAAAATGTTTACTGGTGGAGTGGGAATAACACTGAATCACCACAACAACATGGTTCTGATTTGTGTTGGGAGCTGGAGAGTATAGAAAAGCCTGGGGGGCAAGGTTAGATAAGGCGAGGGGGAGGACAGGTGTCAAAGTGAGGATGCTACAGAAAGTGCATGTGGAAGGAGCATGGAAGACCTGAGGGACTGGGGGTCTGACTTGCTGCTGCTGCTGCTGCTGCTGTGTCCAGACATCGCAGCTCTGTGCTCATTCTGGCATACACGTGACACCCTCTCTCAAAAACCCCCTGCTCTGAGAGAGAGAGAGGGAGAGAATTTCTCTCTCTCTCTCTCTCTCTCTCTCTCTCTTTCTCTCTCACACACACACACAAACACACATGCATACCTTCTCTCACTCTACATACAGTGCACTAATCCTGCTCTTGTCCCCTCACTGCCCTCTCTCACATTTTTTTACACTCCTTTTCCTGGTTCTTTCAGTTAACTTCAGTGTCAGTCACCTCAGCCTGTTTGCTGTCCCCCAGTTTCCTTTTCGTATCATCCCATTTGCCTACGAGTAAACAGCATGTTAGCATGATAACTTCACTGAATATGCTTTTTTTTAAAAAAAGCATGCAAATGAACTTGTTTCAAAGCCTTTCGTACGATTACCACTTCTGGGTACATTTCGTACAACTTAACCTTAAAGTGTGAATCTTCTGCTGTTAAATAAAGACACCACGAGGCTGATGAAAAGTCTGGAAATGATGTGAGCTGCAGTGTGCTACAGGCTTTTTGTTTTGTTTTGTTTTGTTAATACAGTATGTGCTTCAGGAAACTGTCACAGTCATGAAAAAAGAAAATGGCTGGGCGGTTTAGAAAACAGTTTCTGCTGCCTGTGGCATCATGGCTAATTTGATTACAAGAGGACTTTTTCTGTCATGTTTATTTAGACCACATCAGGCTAGTTATCCCACATTTAGGTCATAAAGATCTCATGATGCATTAAAATAGACTGGACTAGTTATGTTTACGTCAACAAAAACTCAAGTGTGAGGGACAATTAACGCTAAAAGATTAATAACATTGCAATGTGAGAAGCACACTGGAATCATGGCACCCTTTAATGTATTAGTGACATTTATTCCAACTACAAGTCTTCCTGAGGCAAATATTAATATTAATGTATCCCATTATAGATGCCAAAATTGATGATTTATAAGTGTCCAAAATCTAAATTTACCGCTCATTATAGACTAAAATACCTAGTGTCTATTATAGAGGAATGAATAAGTTAATCAGGCAGGGAGTTTACACACAGTTCAGGACCCTGAAACAGGCAAATACAGATGATTTATTTTCACAAAAGACAGGTGTAAGTAATGAAATCAACGATGGCTGAATTCCATATAACTGCTTCACTTTTAAGGTCCTGCTGTTGTGCGTACTGGCTTACTGTCACACTGTCATGGCTGACTGGGACACCTGAATGCAACAGAGCCATGGTTAATTTTATTGCTAGCATCTGTGAAAGCTAAGCCTTTCCTCTACAACATTAACAAAGTATCCAATAAGTGTTATAGTAATAAAGTTTGATAGCATTTATAACACCAGGACCCTGAACTAGCCACACCTTAATGGACTGCAGCCATGGTTCATATCATCAAGAACGTCAGTGTTTTTTCTATGGCAGTAAAAAAACACGGACTGTACAAGTACAACTGCAAACAATAATGATAATATTGATAGTGGTAATAAAAAATACTTTACTTTATTTTTATTGCACCTATCATAAAATGCTGCTTAAATTGCTTCATGAGAAACAATAGAAACACAATATTCACAGGTAATTAAAAAGGAGACACGAGAAGCAAAATGTACGGATAAAACAAGTAAAATTATAAATTAAATAAAAATGATTTCCTCATTTAAAAAAAAAATCAGTAGAAGACATTTACAATTTAAAAAGAACAATAAAATCCTTGGGCTGATAGTTATTTAATTAAATGAAAGATAACAGAGATTATTAAGAGCAAATAACAGGAGATGGAGGAAGGTATTACATCAAAACAATGAACTTTAATAACATTATGACAACACTTAACAAAAAAGAAAGGAAAACATGGGAAGGTCATGCTAATGTATCTTTCAAAGAACAAATGTTTTTCCCTCATTCATGCTTTTACCACAGTGACCAGTGTTAACTTAAAAATCAATGGCCAATATCAAGTTAGATGTATTATATCTGTTTATAATTTACTTATTGAAAGTAATTACATTTCAAGCCAAAATCCCCCCACCCCCAGTCGCTGTTCTCCACTGTGGATGCTGGCCTGACCTGTGGCTGGGTGTGTAAAGCGTGGAAAATTCCACTTTTCTGTAGAGAAGCGGTTGCATGTGTTTACCCCTCCATCTCTCCAGAGACGTTAACTAGGTCAAGCGCAAATGAATCTGCCAACAGTCTACAGAGTAGTGGTGACAGGGGGGCAAATCTCATAGTCACGATGAAACTCAGTTGCCTAATTTTAGCTCGGACCTCCCCCATGGCCCATTAACTTTCCAAGGAAACATTGGTTGGAGCTCAGCACAGCAGGATCCTGGTTAAACAGTTTAATGGTCACACAGCTAATTATGTATAGCCACAAACAAAGCTTGTCAAGGACACTCAACATTAGATCCATTTATCCAGCACTAAATCTTTCTCCACAGCAATGCCCTGTCTTTTAAATGACACGTCTCCTCTTCCCGTAAAGCACTAACTTTTTTTTATTTTTTTATTTTGTGCATGTGAATCTACTTCTACTCATGATTTCATTCTGCGTTGGCTGGAGTTCACCCGTCTAAAGCCCATCCTCTCTGTGGTATTTTCATTTAGTCAATAAAACGTGACCATGTAGTGAAACTGTGGGTTATTTTTCCCAGATACACTTTCTCAACTTCCTCTTAGATAAATATCTCTGTCTGTTATTGTGATTGTATTTCCCTTATGCAAATCACAATACCCTGAAATAACAATAGACATTTTCAGAAGTACAGTAAGTGTAGTTTTAACCACATACATCAGAAGTTTTTTTGCATACTGTGCCCTAACGTATTAGGAACAACCAGAGGAAACCATGTAATTATGCAAGGAGGGTACATGATGTAATGGAAACTAACATAAACTTTGTCTTGTACGCAATGGAACATATGTGTATGGTGGTGAAGGAGTGTGAGTGAAATAGCCTCAAAACATAGTTAAGTCTGACAGCTGATCCTCAGGAGGTTTCGGCCGAATGTTTTAGGCTAATTTACTGGTCTACTTTTTCACAAGGTCAGTAGGTTCAGGGTGTCACAGATGGCTGAGCCCAGGAGCCGAGGAGCTGGTATTTCTTAGCAAAGGGAAACAGAGAGTGGGGGATGGGTTCTCAGCAGGTCAATGGGTTTCAGTGCGTTTGTGTGTCTGCGTGTGTGTGCGCTTATAGATGTATGTGTGGAGGAGCCACGTGCGCAGCAACCAATTAGTGGATTAGTGTGTATTTCTGAATGGATATTTGTACCCTCTGTTTCCACTTCACAAAGACTAATAACTGATCCTGAAATGATGTAATCTTATTTACGGTAACTGATTTAGGAGTAATGAGCTTTAATACTTCAAAAAGAGTGCCAGAAATCACCAGTTGTAACAAAAAACAACGAACGATGCTGTGTGTTTTAAAAACTCCTGTCTTGCATCTGAGACGGAAACACTTGAGAAGTGAAGTGAATGTGCACTTGCTGGTGCTTAACACACAGTGACCTCTCATTGTCCTTGGCCACAGTACAGCTTTTCTGTTCTTCTCCTATGAAAACACAGGCAGCCTGTGGGACGACTAATATTTCCTCCTTCTGCCGTGACTTAGCCCTCATGTATACATACGCATAAAGTTTAGAGTCAATCACTGGTTAATTGTTGTTTTCCAGTTTCAAACTTCTGCTCATGTGATAGCAAATGACTTAAACAAACAGTATGTAACATCTCCACATTAAAATGTCAAAAAAGTAATAAATCTTTGTTGTATATGAGGTAAGACTGAAAAGTTCAGAGACTGGTGTCCACAAAGTGCTGTGCAGTAATGTGCGTGTAGCAGGTGTAAGCAATATCTTTCATGAGTTGGTAAATCACTCGATCATTACCAGCACCTGTGTTACATGCATTTTAGTGAAATGCATTTGGTTTTTACTGACTCTGTTGCAGAAGCAACACTGTGCTGGAGTCTGAGAGAATTTCCATCAACATGCCTGAGATGACCCAAACCCAAGTTGTGTCAATGGCGTCAACCCAGAGACCAAACAGCAGTCTTGGCAGAAGAAGAGGCCACAATTTTCAAGGCCAAAGAAGGTGCGTCAGGTCAGGAGTGCAACCAAAAGAGTGCTAGTGATTTATTAGCTTCTGTGCGCAAATGACTTGAGGTATGGCGTGATGTCAACTGTGCTGTCAAAAATGTCAACTCCACCACTCACAACGAGTTAAAACTGTATGAGTGCCCACAGCAACACACAGTCATCTCTCCCAATGCCTCCAGTTTACTTGACTTGGCTCCCTGCAACTTCTCTCTATTTCCTAAATTAAAGTTGAAGCTGAAGGTCTCCATTTTAACACAATTGAGAAGATCCAGCATGATAGATGGTGGCAGGAACACTGGAAGCACTGCAGTGTTGCAGAAGGGGACTACATTAAAAGGGAAGTTGGATGCATATAAATCAGCAATAATATTAATTTTAAATATTTTTATTTTATTATTTTAAAAGTCAGAGATTGAGAAAGAAAGTTGGCAAACATGACCATATCATAGTGGGAATAAAACTTTGATAAATGACTTTGTGATTATGAGATGAATGAAGCTCTCATCAAGAATCTTCTAGCTACACTCACAGAATTACTCATTTTGAATTTTATTGACAGACAACTTGCAGATGACAGTTAGCAAACACTTAACAGTTAGCTATTGTAGGAATTACTCTTATTTCCTCTCTTGCCAAAAGAAAGATATGAAGATTAATCCAAATCTTGATGCCAATCTTCTCATCTAAAACGGAAAACAATTAAATGAACCTCAATCTCAACCTCTTTAAGATTATGAGGTGATGAAGATCTTATCTGCATCTGCTAGAATCATCATGTTGAGTTTCACTCACAGTTACCTCATTAGCAGACTTCCAGGTTGTGCAGCCTATTGTATTTAAGTTGCTGTGACTCTCAGGAGAGATTTCCTCTCATGTGGATACAGTTGGGAAGAACAGACTTGTTAAGGCTACAAAGAGAACAAACACCTCATAAGTGAAACAGCAAACACCTAATAAACACCAGTCAGCGTGACTACTTATTGAACGTAATGTCTCATATTTTCTTAGTGAAAAACACCATGTGAGAAAAATCTCTTGAATGTTGACACAAATGTCTGGACTATTTCAGTGCAAGTGTAATAAGGTGCTACAGAATTTGAGGCAAAACTCTGTGCCTATTCATTCCACTGAGCTTCTGCAGGAAGGTATTTATAACAGAGACCTCCTATAGGTATTCTTACCGCACATGACCTGACCTTTGGCACCTCCTTTTGAGTAGAATGTAACAAGACACGGTGTGAAATGTGAGGTCTGCCATGATCTGTCAGAGGACTCATTTTCTAAAACATTCTCAGACCAGCTAAAATGTCATAGCTGACCATATCATCCGGGAAATCCCATGAATGAGGTCAGAGGGTCCAGAGTTCACTACAGAGGTGCATCAGGTTGCTCTGCTGTTAAGTGAAGATGACCGGCTGTGGACAGTAACTAAGTAAAACCACTCAACAACAATACCTAAGTACAGTTTTGTGATTTTTGTGCTTTACTATATCTCACATTTATGTTGAGTTCTACCTCTAATAACCACAATTCATTATTACTTTGTACTTTACTACATTTACCTGACAGCTATAGTAACTATACTGTTCTAAACAACTTATAGCCCCTTAAACATAAAGCATTGCTCACTGTCAAACTCAACTTGCCTAATAAATCATTTCAGTGTGGAACTGAGTCTAGAAATGTTAACATTTTCATAAAAAGTGAGCAAAAATCTTCCAGTATGGAAAGAATATTTTCTTTCTTTGTGTCTATTTTCAATGCCAAACAATCTGTCGTGATTTACAATTAACTAATGCTGCAACCTGCTTTGTTCTTTCCTGTTTCAATATAAAGACAGTCATTTTATGACAATTAGTTTTATTAATAAGCTAATTTAACTTGAAATAGTTTGAAATATTAATCATAATCATATGGTTGAAGTTTTTGCAGGTTTAACTTCACTGCACTTTATAAAGCAGTCTAAATGAGCAGCACTTCACTGAGAACAACAGGATTTTGAATGCAGATGTTCTGTTTTTGCATTGCTAAATTATTACTTTCACCAGGTAATGGATCTGAATACTTCTTTCACCCCTGAGGATGAATAGAGTGATGATCATGACTGTCTGATGACACAGTCTGGCTGAGCAGAGCCAAACCAAAGCTTGCTATATCAGTAGACATTCCATCAGTTCACATCCAGGTTCAGAGGCTTGGATATTAATCATGGTCAGACAGGCAGGTTAATGTCACACTGAGGCTCTATTCTCATAGTTTTGGTTAGGCTGCCTTACAAGAACAAAGATTCCCAAGGACATTTTCACAGCTCCTTATTCTTTTCATCAGCCGGATGCTGCTTTCACCAAGGTTAGAAACCCATTACAGCTCTCTGTGTTTTTGATCCTTTCCATCCCCTGCAGTTTGAGTGCTGCCAACAAAAGAGTGAACACATGATGAATTCAAGTTGAAAGCTTGTCATTATAAGTAGCGTGCTCATGTGCCCATGCTGTGACTCATGAGCGTGCTTCATTCAGCCTCCCACTCCTATTTGCACATGTCATCTGCTGCTCTGTCCTCCATCCATGCTAACGTCAGAGGAGGCTGGCTGTCCTCCTACATCTCTTGCAGAGTGCGACCAGTTGGATAGGCAGACCGGTCCAAGTATGGAGCCTCTCTGTAGATGCTGTGATCGACAGCCGACGCAGAGGGCCCTCATACTGCCTGTCTAATTACCAGACCACATGGGGTACAAGCAAAGAGTGCACGGTGCACGGTATCAGCTCAGTGTGCTCCCTCACATCTCAGCACTGTGTTTGATTCTGTCCTTGCCTGAAGCACAGCCAAAGAGCATCATCAGTTTCTTCACTGTCTTCCCCTTTAGTGCTCCAGTTACTCCCTCACATGCGCTCCGGTCGGAGCTCGGCGGCCTTTGTGGATGCTCTGACAGACGGAAACAGAAATAGCTCCACAAATAGACCCATCCTCTGGCTCACAGGGGAGCAGTAGCCCCACTTCTGTGTGCTCTTGCCTCCTATTCCGTGCGTGCCTCAGGCCAAAACAAGTTAGCTAAGAACCACAGGGAAATCAAATTTGGAATTATTAGATCGTACCGAAAGTATCGAGGGAGAAAGAGAAATGTGTGCATAAATACATATTGTTATGAAAATAGTTAGATTTCTGGAGCTTTCTGCTGCCTGTCAACAACACAATCTGGAACAGCTTAATTTGAGATGACTAAATAACAGCAAAAGTGGGTGGTTGTATTTCCTTCACATCACGTTTTATAGCAAATTCCCAGTAAGCCCTTGGTCTGTTTTAATCTGCAGTGTAATAAATTGAGAGACAGACTAGTTCTGAATATAGAGAATCAGAAAATGAAAGCTGTTTATCTCTGGATGCCATTAGTGTGGTGATTAGATTACTTACTTACCCTTTTTAGTCAGACGTGTTACATGATGCTTTCTGGGTGACAGGAAGAAAGCAGCACTAACAGGATATGTGGAAACTGAGTCTGCACAAGGCCAGCATAGTATGGAAGGGGAAAAAAATACACTGCGTTGAATCTTTGATATAGTATTTATATTTCACTCTTAGCCAGCCAATGTTCCAAATCAAACTTTAGGACGGAGTGTACATTCAGTCAAACGCACATTTCTTGATGTGGTTCGACAGCGTGTGAAAGTGGGAGGTGAGAGACAGTAAACGACTGAGTCAAACCTCCGTCTGTGATGCTGCCATGATGTACGGTTTCCTCTTTTTTTTCCTATTTTTTTTGGCTGTCATGTTGTGACAGACATAAACATTGTTTCTTTCCTGGATTCCTTGTGTCCTTGAGCCGGCCTTCCACTCCTCCCCACAAGGTTTCTGCTATGCATCATCCCGTTGTCCCTCTTTATCTCCTCTTCTGCCGTGTGACCCATCTCATTTCAACACCTTGCATAATATCAGTATGCATGTGCAGGGAAGAAGGCAAATGTTTGCTCAGAGGTTAAAGTAATGAAACTGGCACTGACAGACTTGAATGTACACTGTTGCCATAAAGAGGCTATTTAGAGTTTTTTTATTCTTGATTTAAATTTTTAAATCTAAATATAATCCCATGTGCATCTTGTATTAGAATCATCAAACTTGGGAAACCTATATATA
>JAPZDV010000023.1:15200652-15210759 GCA_029814665.1 Acanthurus lineatus
ATCCTTACTGTGAAAGTCATGCAAAACTTATCCAATTATTTATTGTGAATTCACGGCGAAAAATTTTGCAGTGTAAGTGTTCACATAGGCTACAGGACTACAGCTCTCTCAGTATTTCCCCACTGTGATCTTAGCAACAGGTTCAACTCCAGAGAGCCACACAAGGACTGAGGCCTCAGGCAAAAAGTCTTGAGTTTCTCCAGCAGGAAATATGAGGAATAAATTATCCTAAGACAAGGGAGAAGCTTCAAAGCCTTCTAAATTATCAAAATTGTCTCTCCATCTGCAGAAAGGGCCTAGAAGACATAATGACACCTAACAGAGTAGGTGCAAGATAGCACACACAAGCATTAAAATACACAGATGTGACAACCTAATCACCAGAACACAATTTGATTTAGACATAATTTTGGCTGTGTTCCTCACACTCAGATAGGAGGTTGTAAACAAATGTCTGAGTCCAAATAATATTGATCTACATAGCATGCTTGTGTGGGCTCTTTTAAACATCTTCATTTGCACTTTGTTCGTTAAATAGAAATCCAACTGCATGAAACCATAAATAACACTGTAAAAGCATGTAATTACAAATCAAAGTTCTGCATTTAAAATCCTGCCAAAGAAATAGTGCGAAAATATAGTTTTGTTAGCAACATATATTCATTAGGCAGGACTTTTTTAGCATATTACCCAATTGTTATTGAGCTGAGCATGTCTTAGCCGCATATTGCCGCCTCAGCTGCAGGTAAATCTATTTTTAGCTTCCTTATGTAGTCTTTTTTTTATCTGTAGCAATTTCCCATCTGTGTTAAAATGATCACATTTATGTGTAATTCTTTATCTGTACTAATACAATCATATGGAGCTATCAAGCAGCTATCAAATTAATATGATGCAATAAAAAGTAAAAGTACTATAATTTATCTATAATAAAAGAGAAATAGATGCAATATATAGGTCTTACAGCTAAAAGAAGTCATATGAAGCAAGAATATATTTGACATTACAATTAGTTTTCAGGAATTTATATCTGAATCTAGTCCCAATATGTCTTTTTTCCCTTATAATTTGTTGCTATCTATAATCCTATTGTCATTGTATGAATAATTTTTCTGTGTAATCTTATCTCATGTACTCGTTCATCTACTTGTTTAACCTGTCATATCACCTGGATCAGGTGATTGCCTCCTATTGGATGTTTTCATTATTGTTGTTGTTACAATATTATATAGGTCAGGTCACACCCATGTTGCCTGTTTGCTTGCTTGTTTTTGGAGCCATGATTAAGACCTACATTGTTCGAAACATCTTTTAATCATTTAGCCACTTTAATAGGCGTTTAAACTTTTCCTTATTTGTTACTCCTCCTCAAATTTTGAGCACCTTGATTGCCTTCTCTTCTCAAGTACTTTGTTTTTTTTCTCAGTCTTCACAAAGCACCTGACACATGGTTGATCTACAACGGAAAACCAGTCGACTCCCTTCTTCAGTGTCGAATTTTCAGCTACACTTGACAGCCACTTTGCAAGACACGGCTGATGTAAAATTCTGCATTACTTACATGAATATTTACCATTATGTCACATTCACCACCATGCCGTACAAAAGGAATTTAAGAACTTACAACCTGTTTACTCCCCGTCTCATACAAGAGCAGATAATGTGACATACTGTCTAGACTGGATTACTCAGCCCCACTGTAGGGTGGAGTTTTATGTTACGGTCTATAGGACCCCAGGCTAACGTCATAAAGCTTTGGGTTGTAAAAAAGTAGCACAGTTACAGATCAGTCGCTGAGTCCAAATGACTCTGCATCTGATATCATTACAAGGCTCAGATGTCCTCTGAGGTGAACAAGATGGAGATCAGGGGAGCCCCTCCCATGAGTGTGACCCTGGAAGAGCACTCGGTCACGGACTCGCAAGCACACGGAGTACTCAAAAAACAAAAACACAAACCCTTCCTCCCTTCTGCTAAAGCCTCTACACCCACTCCCCTCCCGCATGGGTGAGTAATCAGTGGGAGGATACTGGAAATGCCACCCATGGTTGACCTTATAAGGCTGTCAGGAAACTGCTGATTTCAGGTTTCAGAGCTCAAATTGCTACCCCTTCCCTTTTACCTCTATTGCTTCAGCCCCCCTTCCTCTATTACAACCAGCATCCTGTCAGCCTTATCAGCTCATATTTCACACAGAGGAAGAGGCCTGTGCCACGAGCTCCACAAAGACCTTCTCCCAGCATGAATCCTTAAGATAATACACTGCGCCTGCTGTCATCCTGGGAACATCGACTGTAGACCATCATATGGCGGATCTGCTCTGCTAAAGGCAGGATGCAAAATAATTTATGTTGTACCCTTTAGTCCCAAAAAGATTTGCTTCCTGCTTGTCACTTTAGAATAATTGTTTATGAATTATATCCTTTTTACAAACCTTGATGAAACTTTGTTTTTTTTAAAATTTGATTTTGAGGTTAGATTTTGTTTCTCATGACAACATCGACTCCAGAAGCAGGAGGAGGTGCAAAATGACGTGAGGTACAAAAAAAAAAAAGACTAAGATCTGACAGACAGCATGGTTTTTACATGGTTCAAAGAAGGACAGGCAAAGGTATGTCTGGGTGAAGTTTTCAAAGACCTTCCAGTTTTAAAAAAAGAAGCTTTTTTTGTCATGGGTTTTTGGAGTTTGTGAGAACTGACTCATCGGAGAGTTTTGAAACCCTTTCAGACATGCAGAAGAATGTGTCTTAAAGTTAAAGGTACGCCTACACTGATTGAAAATAAAAAAAAAATAAAATTCTAGGAATGTGGAGTGAGAAAGACCTTAACAGACCTCTGTAGTTGCCCTTTATCTCTACTTGAAGCTATTGTGACTCAGGCTGCATTACCCACTTTTAGCAGGTAATGCAGCCTGAGTCACACGCCGTAATCCCCAAACAAGCTGTTCAGAAAAATGTATGACAAGGAAAAATGCATGAAATTAAAAATATTTTAATGCTCCTCTCTTCAACTGGCCACTGACGTCTGACAGTGTTACAGGAATGCAACGCTGAATCACTGGAGTACTCTCATGAGGTCTGGGAAGAAACAATAAACCTCTAATGAAACACAGTTGTTGTGGAGCTGCTGAAACACAGATTTATTGTACAGGATCATTTCTGCTAATTTAACATACTAAAATTAACAATATCATTGGCAAAGTTGATCAAAGGAGTGCAAACTGTCTAAACGGCTTCAGAGAAATATAAAAGTTTCTGTAACTTTCCCTAAAGTCCACACATCTGTTTTTTTTTTCCACAAATTATTTTGCCTTTCCTATGCTTCAATTACCTGCCAGGAGCCTGGTTTAGCATAATAGCTTTTAAAATACAAATTATACTAACAAATGAACTATTAAAATATAAACTTACTTTTCTTGTCTTTTATGATTCACATTAAAATGTATCATCTTTCAAACTAAATGCAAAAAAATGCCACATCATTAACATCACAGTCTCTCATCTCTCCACATGATGCCACTTGTGTAGAGCAGAGCAGCTAATTAAAATGATTAGAGAGTTCACGGTTTCCTCTGGCTTAAAATTTTTAATGAAATTTGTTATTCTAATGGAGCGAGAGTGACAAATTTAATCAATCCCTTGGAATTAGCCTTTTACACAACTTTTTGTCAGGAGAACAAAATTGAAATCTCGCTGTTTGTCGAGTTCAGATCGGTCCAGCCGAGTTCCAGCAAGAGCCAAGAGTCTGTGGAGGTGTGCATGTTGTCATAAGGTAAGCCTGTACTTTGCAGTTCCGCTTTACTGCTTTTAATAGACAAATATTATTTATTTATCTCTATTGACTGACAGCTAAGGTTACTTTGCAAGTTGAGCTTTTTCAAACATGTGTTGGGCGTAAAAAATATCAGACATTTTTATGGATTATACTAAACAAACATACACATGAGATGCCAGTTAAGCTGCACCTCAGCCAGCTGCAACATCATAATGCTGCTTATACATTAATTTATCCTTAATAGTCAACTTATATAATGATGTATGTAATTATAAAGTACATGATATTGGCAAAGGCCATTCTTTTACTTTAAGGACTTGTGGTACATTTTTAAATTTGTTCTTAATGAATACATTGTTTTTCATTTTTACTTAAGTAAAAGATGTGAAAAACTCTGTCACTGCTAATGATGGACCTGTTCATGGGCTTGAGCCTGTTGGGTGGGTTATTTGACTGAAGTATTATGGAAAGCATATCAGCAAACATGTGAATGTGAAATCAAATAATTTCATGTCACCAGTGGCACAGTTACATAACAGAAAACTAAAAGAACAGCAGTAATGTGACATGCAGTGTTCCAGCAGTTCAGACATGTGTGTCATTTCTTGTATGTGACCTTTGAAGCACATCAAGGTTAGAATATTTCATTAAAACTCTTTCTTCAACTGGAAATCTGCTGGCACAATATTACCACTTATGCACTTTCAACCATGAGCCGTCTGGCAGACTGTTCTCATAAAACAGGGATGTAATTGAAAAGTTTGGCCCGTTTGAAGACATAATTAGCCCCAACCCCCAAAACTCAATGTGTTTCACCTCAGGCAGACTCGCTTAAACAAGTCTAAGCCCCTTCATGTCAGAGACAGGCACATGTGGGTGTCCACATTTGATCTGGGATGATTCCTACTCTCATGAACGCTGCTTTGTACAGCAGCATGAAACCAGCCATGGCCGTGGATAGTAAAATTTACCAACATTTGCATTTCATGAAATGTCTGAGATCTGAATACCAGATACTGTCAATTTCCCTGTTATGTGTTTATGGTTCCGCGCAACAATTTCAATAAAAAAATCACACATACAGAAGCTTTTTGTTCAGCTCACACTGTGACTTTCTTTCACAGTACAATGGGATGATACTCAGCATAGTAGACTCTCTTTTCAGACACAAACTGCCTCTTTGTTCAGGTGCAAATCTCTGGATTCCATTAGAGTGAAGGCTGGACTTGGATACTTTATTCAGACTTTCGATAGCCTGGAGAGGCTGTATAAATGAAGGGTCATACAATGTTACTCGTATCAGTGTTGGTGAGGTAACAAAAAGGATGTAGCTGCCTCCAATTGAGTAGCTCATACAACAAATACGGTTCTTTCAAGGACATGCAACTTGGCAACAGGTCTTTCAAGATGGTCCTCTTTTAAAATCATACAACCATGAAGAACCTGCCTCTGGTAGAAACCATCACAGGAGCGACACTTTGAAGCCGTCATGTTGTTACATGCGTAGAGCTGACTCCTGTTATTGTGTTGGAGTGCTGCAGGCAGCCAGATGTGCTTCAGCAGCCTCCCTGCCTGGAACTCATAACTCTTGACGGTCAATTCTTGACCAACAATTTGCTTTTAAGGCATTTTTCTTTATTTGTTAATATTACAGCATTTGTTGTCTGTCCTCTAAAGAGTGAATCCTTGTCTCTCTTTTCAACAGCAGTGTTATATTTATTTAGATGGTTTGAGGCTTTTCTTTGTTCCCAAGAAGCACATTACTGTATATTAAGCAGCACATGCCATGGGCGTTGTCTTTTGTCACTGTTGTGTTGCAACGTCTTTCAATAAGTCTGGTACATATTGTCTTACAGGGATATCATGTTTCTAAAGCGCTGTCATGGGGAGAAAACGGCAGCCAACAGCATAATTAAACTGTGCTCTGATGCCTATCAAGTGAACATGTAAAGATATTTTACGAAAAAAATGTACATTTACCTTTGAGTTTCCTCTTGATTTTTCCGTGATGACTTTAAAGCCAAATGGATTTTTCAAATTAACCTTGTGACCAAAACTAGAATCAAATTTCTCAACTTATTCTGTTCAATGTAAATAAGTTCCCAACCAGCATAAAGAGTTGAGAGGGACAGCAAATAATTTCAAGCATGGATTCTGTTCATTTCTGTTGATTACATATCACATATCAGATCAGATTGGGACGCAGTTTATCATGATACATATTTATTATAAAATGTTATTATTATTATTTATTATATAAAAAATTCACACATTTAATAAATAAGCAAATATAAAAACATAAATATAGAGAAGAAAATAAACACAAACACACAAACACAAAGAAAAATACAATCAATAGAAAAACCCAGTTCGGACCCGTTTAAGGGAAACACAAAAGTGAAGATGGCAATTTCTCAAGAATTTATGGATGCTGGATGTTGAAAAGCTGAAACTAACCTTAGTTTCTGGCTTTAATTTGAATGAGAATCAGCCGAAGGGGTATGTGAAATTAGAAAATTGGGAAATGGAGTAATTAGTATTAACTGGATTTGAAAGTTAAATAAAAATCACAATGTATTAAAGATGTGGAAGATTTCAAGGTTTAGTAGAGTTTTTCTGGCTTAAAAGTAAAACAGAGTTTGAATAGTTGGAAAACTGAGGAAGACATAAAAGATGAATAACAGTTCAAACCAGGAGATAAATCGCATTGCTTCATTAAGGGCTCAGAGCTAGCATTGTTTGACAAATGGCTTGGAGCTAAACTGGGTTTTAAAGTTAAATAAAACCAGTAATGTATAAAAGATGTGGAATATTTAAAGGTTTGTTGAAAAGCTGATGCTAAATTGCACTGCTGGATTGTATTTTTTTTTAAGTGTAAGCTAGGAGCTAAAATGCATTACTTAACTTTGGGTGAAATAGCTGAAGGAATATAAAGAGTTGAGTGAGAAAGTGAGAAAGAGTTTTTACTATGGATTGGACAAAAATTATTAAAATGAGACTAAATTCCCAAGATGTATGATAATGTGGAACACTGTTCAGGGTTTGAAATGAATTCTCTTTTGAATAGGCTTAAAATGCGCTAAAAAAAATTGGAAATGTCAAATATCTGTGTGTGTGTGTGTGTGTTAGTCAAACTTCACTCATTGCAAATCATCAGCTGTGTTTCCTAAGCTATAATCAAAGGTTGCCATGGTGACGGTTAGGGAGAACATATGTATTTTGTACAGTGCAGCATTCACATCAAATATTTGAATAGCACAGGTCCGGGTTGGATTGAAATAAAGCTGCTTAAGTTGTCCTTGTGTGTAAATAAATGGCCTTTCAGAGCTGCAGAGCCTGTACATCAACAGCCTGCAATAAATTTGTCACATGGCCTTTACGAACACACACACATCCCTAATCAACCTACTTTAATGTCTCTGAGTCTTATATAACATGATTCCAATCACAGCTCAGACACACTTTGCCCTCAGAGATCCTTTAGATCCTCTCCTTTGAGCTCCGACATGTCTTACCATAACAGAGACAGAGCATACAAAGCAACTATGCGCCTTTTCTTCTTTTGTGCCGTGCAGGTGTGCATAACTCCTTCTGGGTGTGAAATTTTATTCAAATCACCAAATGCTATGAAAGGAGCAGGGGGTTTTTTTCAGCACTGATACAAAACTGCTCCTAACAGTCTTAAATCTAAACAGTTCAAATGAAACTGTTAAGAAAAATGAAAAAAATCTTAACTTATGCCATTTTCATACCAAACTATTACTTAGCCAAGCAATACTTTACATTTACACCAGTGTAAACTGTTTAGTTTTCTCTCCAGTTTGTGTTTGGATTATTCAAACAACATATAACATGTAAGCTGTTTCCTCCCGTTTTCAGACTGTTCTGTGCTAAACTAAATGGATTGTTTCATCTAGCTCTGAGCAAGAACTTCAATAAACATATTTCCTGAAATGACTTTTCTTTAAGAATGGAATTATACAATTCCAGGATATCATATTCCATTGTTTATACACCATAAGATGTTATTGTTAATGTGTCTGGAATTCTCCCTGGGTAGGATAACATGGAAAAGAGACAGCTTCAAAGCACATTCTTTGGTAAGAAAGACTCATATTTAACATGCTGTAAAAAAATGTATAAAAAAAGGTACAAAAAAACACACTTCTATAAAAATAGGTACAAATTCAAGTTCAAAAGTTACAGATATGCTCTTTCTTGTGGCCCATGTGAAAGGATGTGGAAGCATTTCCATCAGGAAAACAGCAGGAGCTTTGGTAATGTCCTCCTGAGCGGCACCCTCTCCTCAGGCTTGCAGTCTGGGATAATATCAGCGCTCCTCTCTGAACTCAGCTGGATGCCCGGCCTCTTCTCTCTGATGGCCTGCAGCCCTGCTTGAGTGATGTTCCTGCAGAAATCCACCTTTACCTTCTCCAGACTTTGTCCATGAGCAGCTACACCCTCCAGGCTGTGGTCGGTGATGCGGACGCAGTTCTCCAGGTGGAGGCTGCGCAGCCTCCTGCAGCTCTGCAGCACAGAGATCACATCCTGGTCTGTGATGTGTCCGCAGCCAGACAGGGTCAACGAGACCAGATTAGGAGACCTGTGGCACAAACAGCAGCCAGTAACATCATTAACCACAGACAGCTTTCCACACACGTGTTGGAACACAACAATTATAAAAGACCTGTTTGATGTCATTCTTACTCATCACGCCTTAGGATATATTGTATAGCACCGAGGGATTAGTTTGTTTGAACAGGGATTAAACTTAAGTAAGCAATGTTGTTTGGCGTGTGTGCCCTATTTTTTTAAGGTGAATACTCCTTTGGTCCCTTGAATAGAATCATATAATAGTTGAGAGCATATGGATCAGGGGCCTTATCTGAGATATACGTGTATGAGATGTAAACAACACCACTGAGGGGCAACAACATGATCTGTTCAACGATAGAGCAGCTTTATTACAAGACTGCGCTATCTCTTCTTTACACACTGTCCCCCTGGGCTCATGTGTTTCCGTCCTCTATAAAGCTTTTGTGAATAAATAGAATAAAGCACAATTACACAGAACAATTACAGGATGTTTGATGAATTACAGCGAGGCAAAAAAATGTATTTTCTCATGCTAAATTTTGCAGCAATTACTGCTAAAAAAAACCAAAACAAATGTGAATTGTTGCTGTGAAATGCATGTGTTAAATGTATGTTTCCACCGATTATGAGGAGTGCACTGCAATCCACTGGCAGGCCGACAGCACGGAGCTGGCAGACAGACACTCTGATATCAGCGGATTGAGGATGTCATTCACGTTCACTGATGCAGATTACATAAAGACTTACATAATCTTACCACTTTTCCACATGTGAGCCAAACATATCTCAGTTGCCTGCAAGTGTTGAGGGTACTGTCCCAGTAACCTCTGGTTACATGGTGCCGTGCAGTCAATCCACGTGCCCTGCTGCATTGTTGCATGGGGCCAATGTGGGGCTTTATCAGCGGATGTGATTGCATGGTATTGACATTAACAAAAAAAAGAAAGAAAGAAAAAAAGAAGGTGGGGGGAGCTGGAGTGACATGAGCTCAGAGCTGGTGGTATTTAGAGATTCAGAGGTCTCTAATGACTAGCGTGGCTCGGCAGTATAAGCACAGTATATGAGGAAAGTTAATGGAGGTAAACATGATAGAAAAAAAAACTTCATCAACCTTTGTTACATAATCTATCCTCTTATGGCACCTCCCCTCACACTGTGCAGATACTTGTGTGTGTGTGTGTGCATGTGTGTGTTTGTGTCTTGTTTTTTTCCGCCGGAGCATATAACTATCTGCATGCCACCTTGTCTTAATCGGTCCCCACTGAAAATTCCTTTCATACTCTCTCACACATAAATGCCCACATCAAACCCTTGGATTTAGTTATATTTAATCTAGGCTTTTGTGGCTCATTGCTCATTGTATTGTGTTATTTGTTCTGTCTGTAGACAATCTTTTCTTTAAAAACTTGTTTTTCATCGAGTAGAAGAATGCATGCACCGGCTGAAACAAAAAAACTAAGGCAGTTTACATTAATATCCAAAACTTTTTTCTTTCAAAATAGTAAGATTAAATTTTGAGTACAAATTGGTAACCAAAGAATGCAACCACCACCTTTTGTAAAGAAAATCACTCATCTGGCCTGTTTTTGATTGTTCACAGCCTTGTTTATTGTTTTGCAGGATACTAATGTTTTTACCCTGCAGCAAGTTTATTCCACTGATGTCTCCTCTGCTTTTTTTTTTTTTTTTTTTTTTCCATTTTTTTTAAAGAGTTTTTGCAACTGATTTGAAATTAAA
>JAPZDV010000023.1:15217804-15231817 GCA_029814665.1 Acanthurus lineatus
CCCCCCCCCCCCCCCCCCCCCCCCCCCCCCCCCCCCCCCCCCCCCCCCCCCCCAGCAGCAGTCTGCTGTATGAGCTACACTTGTGTCAATTAGCAATCACATTATATATTGATTGTTGAAAGATGATCATCAGTTGCCTCTCATTTGTCAATACTAACTGACTGTTAGAACCTTACTTAACCCTAAACCCTGGGATAATAACGCTGAACAAAACAAGATGCTTCTTTAATTCTCACACCAAACTCACACTGTCTGTCACATAGCTTGTGAGATATACTTGGTAACATATTTATTGAGATCTGGGTTAACACATAATGTCCCAAATACAAGGTGATGTGTTTTTTTGACACTGGGCTATCAGAAGTGTTTAAGCACATGTTTCGTTTAACAGACAAACGCTCATTTTAATCTATGCAGTAGTCGGCACGTGCTCAGTCCAGGCCTGCATCTCAGCTGTCTCAACCAGTGACTATAAAGGATCCAGCTGGTGCAAAGTAGTGCTCAGCACAGCGATGGTGTCATTGCTGGTTTGTGACTAATGCAGTTGTCATTTTCACACCCCGTGTCTGCGATGTGTGATGCTATTTATGTAATGCAAGAAAGGTTTGAAAAGTTTTAGATTAATGTCTGAATCTTTCAATGACATTTATCTAAAAGTCACTGCATGTCGACCTGGCATTTTAAGGGAATGAAAGATGACATCCCGATTGTTTTTATTTTTGTAACATCCCAAACGATACAACTTGTTTGCACCTTATAGCTCACTTTGTGCCCAGATTATGAAGTGCTTAACTAGCAAAAGTGAAGTAAGCGCTCAAAATGTGGAGCACAGCATGCTGCATGTTCTGCTCAAAATAGGCACTTTTGCTATATTGAATTTTCTAAGTCAGATAAGATGTTTCTATTCCTTTTTTCTTCAAGATGCCAAATCTGATACCTGAACTTTGTGTACCTGCAAAAAAACTAACATCATGTTTTAAAAGCTGTATGTTGTGTTATGGGTTGGTTTGAAATTACACAAGTTTCTAGCTATTTATGGGCATTTCCAGCAAAACAAGAGCATGAGAATCTGCTATGGAAGTAGCAGGGTCCCTTTCCTAATAAATAAACTGTGTGGCATCAGATTGGTATATGGACTTGTGTACTCACTGATACCCAATCCAGTAACAACAGCCCTTGTCAAGTCTGCTTTTTTATTTATGAAAATACAAATGTCAGTTTTCATTAGTGTTTGTAAAAGGTCTATAAAGTGTGATATCCCAGAACTCAGCTGACTGAGTTAAATAAAAAGTTCAGGGTTTGACTGTGCCGACACTCATCCAAACAACCGAAAACAGTGACCTCAGGTTGGCTTTAATTTAAAAAGAAATAAAAAAAACAGGTCATTTCAGTTTGTCTATTTCTTCTGTCATTTTTGTGCTGGTTATTAGTTTAATAACTAACTCTCCAATCATTACTCCCACTGCCACTTCTTGAGCAAAATGTGTACTGAAATCTAAGGTTACTATTATTGGACGGTATGAAAGCAGAAGCTATCACTGAAACCTAGTATTTGATTGTTTAACAGCAAAACAGATAAAACTTGAACAAATTTCAATTTCAACCTCAACCTTTATATGCCATATTTATTTACTCACCCAGATCCATGGTGCACTACGACAGCAACAAGGTCATACAGGCAACTTTCTGGTAATGAATTCTCTGGCTGCAAACACATGAGAAGAAAAATAAGGCTTTCCTTTCAGGGCCCTCAGTTCCACCCACAACATCACACCTCAAAAATGTACAACTTAAAGGAGACAGACCACTTATCATTTGGACATAACTGAACAAAAAAAATATGGTACCGTCAAATGCAAAATGCAATTTTATGACCTAAGGTCCCTGTTATTTTCCAGATGTAGTGATTCCCTGTTCAGCCAGCAGGGGTCAACAGTGCTCCTCTGGTTACCAGCTAACAAAACATGTTTTTTTTTGACTGAGAATAAAAATCCATCATTAGATGACTATTTAAGAGAAAAATTCAGTAAGACTAAATCAGTGGTTTGGCAAAGGAACTACTGCAGTTTTTGAAAATAAAGTGACCTCCTGTATGCACGTTTCAAATAGTCTACTTTCATGCTGTCTGCGGCTCTTCAGTTTGTGCCCAATTTACAATGCAGCCATTACAGCTCACCGTTATATATCACATGCTTTACCAAGTCAGATGTCTAGTCACATCATGAGGGAGATCTTAAGCAAAATTCTAGTGTTTTTGACTCATTTTTAAAGTGACCAAACTGTAACCCTTCATTACATAGGTTTAAATTTGGCACAAGTACACAAAGTCATTGTGGTATTGTGATGTTTCATAGAAGTATGTCGGAAGTAATACCAATAGAATGTCCACAATGACGACTTTGACGTCTTGTTTTTCTCTTGGAGACTTTTATAATAGTGACAGACAACGTGTGGATGGACATACACACATTTGCCACAATTTTTAAGATTTATTTTAATATACAATATTTGTAAAACATCCTGACTTACCAAACATTTATATTAAAAATTTTAACCTCAAAACTATAATGTTTATAATGATGAGCATTTTTTTTTTCTGTTTTGAGCTCACCTCAAGTAGGTAGCCTCTCATGTCCAGGCCTTTCAGTGGAAATTCCACATAGGTATCCACCTTGTTTCTTAAAAAAGCTGTCCAGTGGAATCTTTTTAGGTGCAGACACAAAACCTGCAATCAGAAATAAAAAAAAAATCATACTATACCTAAACATATTTCTTTCTCCTTAACTTTATTCTTGTAGGATAAACAGTCAAAGCAGCTAACAGTAATTAAAGGTTTTAAGAATTCAGTTTTCCTACCTTTGGCAGCTTCTGGATCCAGAACTTCTTGGTGGATTTCTGTCTCTTTTTGCACTTGTGGCAATAGTACAGCTCTGTTTCATCAAGTTCTTCCAGGTCAGTGAAGCTACGCAAGCAGTCTGAAACAATGCCAAAGAAATATAAAATGCAGTCTTAGTTTCAGCAGTAAACAAACAGAAACTAGTAAAATAAAATAAAAAAAAATAAAATAAAATAAAAAAAGTTCATTGGGAATGAAAGTGGAGAATCTAACCACGTAAGGTGCATGTCGGCCCCGGCTCCTGGTCCTTACTTCTCTTTTGTCTGAACTGGCTGGGAATGTCCAAAGATAGATCTGTGTGCAAAAGGCAGGGAAAAACACTTTATCATGCTTTCATTATATACCCCTACATAAATATATTTACATTCTGCCAGAATTTACAGAGGAAATGGCTTTGCGGAAAAAAAAAAAAAACAACAACTAAAAAGCAAAAGAATACTCAGCCTGTCTTTGACTTGCTTACCAAGAAACGGATCAAACTTTCGAGATTCTGTCCCACATATCAGGCAATTGACTTCATTTTGAAGTATTCCACCAAAATTTGATGTGACAACACTGGCACTGCCATTTCTAAAATCAAAAGGTAAAAAAGCAGATTCATTCAATGATGCACAGTTAAATCTTCTGGCATTCCACCAGAGCAAGCATGCATGTGTTTATTAAAAAAAAACAAAAAAAAATAAAACACAAAGTATAGTAAAATGAGATTAAAATATAAACTTGCAAAAATAAAACCAAAGTAAAGTTAGATGGGCTCACATGCAGCATCTGCCCTCTGCGGTGGAGAGTCTGATTCCATCCTGAGGTGAGACTGGATGAGCCGCTCCATTGCGACTGCACTGGAGCTCCCTGTGCAGGTGGTCCAGCAGGTAACGCATGAACTCATGGGCATCCTGCTGCTGATAGCCCCTAAAAAAACAAACAGAACTTTAAATTAAATAAAACTGACAACAATGCACAACAGATTGTTTCAGACTGTAATGCATATTGCCTCTTTGACTAAAATATACCAGACCTAAGTACACTGGCAAAAACAGAACTTTTTATTGCTTAGTAGTAGGAACTTAATTCTGGCAAATTCTTCGTATGATGTACTACCTGAAACTTGGCATGATTTTCCATATAGCATAAAACAAGGAGTCTGGACTGAAGGCAGTCTGGCTGCCCTGCCACAGAGAACAAAGAGTTTTCCTGAACTCCTCCACCAAGGACCTACACAACATAAAGAAACCCTATTACAAAGCAGCACAACCTGGAAGATTAAATTACAAAACCATTAGTGAATGTTTGACCCCCAAACATGTACCAAAACTTGTGTGCAACTGTGTTGTGCAATGATTTTACTTATTTTTCTACACTGTTCCTGCAGTGTTTTTCTGATCACTCTTTTTATTAGACTATTTCTGTTCTTAAGTGTGCATTTCTGGACTTGCTCTGAAGCATAATGGTTAAGAGAAGAATTCTCAGAGGGTTGCCATTCATTATCACTCACAATTAACAATTTTACACTTGCATAAATTTAATTCCTATACATGCACTCAGCCCATAAATCCCCCCTCCTCCAGAAGAGGACCTTACACACTGTTGTCCCCTTGGCTGCGGGTGTGGTACATCCTTCTTCCTGCCGTCTTACCACTGCGAAGAGCCACTGCAGGCAACTCCTTGAAATAACAGCTGAACTGCTCGATGTTGCTGTCAAAGAAACAGATTTTGTAAAAACATGTTTCACATGTGACATGAACAAAACTTGTGAAAAACAGAACAGGCAGGAACAATTCTAATTCAACCATGTCCAAGGTCTACACAGCTAAAGTTAGAATGTAATTAATAAGAAACTGCAATAAAAACACTATAAGTTTGCCTCAGTTCTTCTGAATGATCACATAAATGTTTTTAAATTACACCACTGCTGACCTCTGTCTTTGGTTTTGGGCTGCTTTGGTTTTCTGACAACAAAGCAACACTCTTCAGATGACTGTTTAAATTTCATAGCTTTTCAACAACAAAAACATTGTGTCTAAGAGCCTTTCCAAGTAACTCCACTTAAAACTGAGGGTTTCAGAAACCAAGATTGAATCTTATTCAGCTTAACTATTTCCATTCAGCTATGCCTTATTTGTGTTCTGCTAGTTCCTGTAGTATTTCTATGTGTTACATAAGTGGTTTTTAATTTGAGGCACAATTATTTGTCCATTGTACACTTTGTACAATCAATTAATTGAAATATTAGATTTTGTAATAAACTGGCTGCCCCATACTGGGTATTTGACAAGCTCTTTCATCTAACTTTCTCTCTAGATGTCTGTTGGGTTATACATTCTGGATTTCTTTCTATTAGAGCCTATATAAAAGTATATCATGTTTTTGTTTAAAAACTTGAACAGAAAGCAGAATTGGATAATTCAGAAAAATTTGAAGTTGTTTCATGTTGAATTGATAGGGACCTAAAGGTTGCCCAGAAATTGGGAAAGAGATTACATTTCTGTTAAATCTGTGGCAGACTTAGGTAAATGATCAGCAGTATTTAAAGTTCACTTGATATAAATTAACTGTGAAAAAAAACACAGTAAAATCATTTAGGAACCGGGTAACATCTGTGTTAGCTAGGAAATCTGGTTTTGACTGGGCCTTGTTGAAAGCAGCCTGTGTAATTCCCCTGACTGTGCCCCAGACTGTATTAATAAAGGATGACTGGTTGTGGGGCCCCGGGTCTACAGGGGTAGAGCCACCAAACCATGCTGTAGAACCAGTTTACCAGCCTTATACCTCATTCTCAGTGCAGATCCTTACCTGAGAGACTGCAGAATGGCATTCATGAAGCAAGTGTTGCCCAAGTTCCGCAGGCCTGTAGCACCTAGTGCCACTCCGTCCTGAAAGAGACAAGTTGGACACACATTTTCTTTGATTAGAGTCCCGTCCAACAGTATGAAAGTTTTAGTGGTAGTACAAGCCTGTTTTGCTAAGACACCATTGCAGAGTGGCTGCAACTTTGTTTCTCTTAGGAGCTGAAACAATCAGAACATCTTGCAACACTTACATTATCTTTAACTAATTTGCTGTCAGGAGCTGGGCTTTCCTGAAGTTTTCTTTTCCTCTGTCTGTCACCCATCAGTGCTGAGCTGTGAGAGGGAAACACAAGTAATCAGGACACCAATCTTGTATTTATCATATTGCGAAACATCTTTAAGTGTGTCTTCATGATAAGGCTGTTTTTTGCGTGCTAAATGTTGACTTGGCTATTTATGTTAAACATAGTAAAACTATTAAAGCCAGTGCTTCATCATAATTCTAATTACATGATTTTGCAAGTGCATTTACAAATTTCTTCTTAGTTTCTTTAAACAAGTACTTACTTTTCTAAACTCTGAAGATGTTCCCTTACCCTCTGAACCTGCCCAAGTTTGGTGTCATTGACAACAAAGTCATCACATCTGTAACTGTAAAATCCACATTAGTCAAGTAACATATATTTGAGATTTAGAGCAATTAAAACTGAACATAAGAAACACAGTTTTTATAATGATAATTAAGAAACACTTGTTTCCTCCTGTCAATCCTTTCACTGTTTGAACACTTTCGTTTTCAATACTTTTACTTTCATTTTTCTGCGTAGTTTTGCAGTGCCCCACAGTGAGTCTAGATTACACTCATGAATAGTTTGGTAATGAAGGAAACTCACCAAAATACACTGTAGTTGCTGCTGTCCATGCACACAGAGTGATGAGTTTTTTCTTTCTCCTGTTTCTCACCCTTCTTTTGACTGACAACTTGGCTCTCCTCAAAGTGTTTCTTAGCATGTCCATTGACATATCTGTATAGGAAAGGATCACTTTATAAAAACACAACATCTGAAACTACCTGAAAACAGACTACAAGATACTGTAAGAGGTACTAATAAAAAAAAACCCCACTTTTTTGTGTGAAATGGACAGAGTATTTTTTCAAACACAACAAGTCTTAGAGCATTCTGAAAAAGTTTTCATAACAGTGGTTAACTGTTCTCACATGACCAATGTTATTCATAAACTGTCCAGAAAAAAATAGATGCTTCGCTCTGTGATTTGAATGGAGGTAAAATACACAAGTATAACCTGTGGCTAGCCAGACTCATCCTAATATAATGGCAGCTTAGGAAGGGTGGTTTAGGCAAATACTTAACCTGTATTTCGTAATGTCGGGTTTTAAGGATCTTATTCACACAAAGCAATCTCAGTGGCCAACAACTGAGTTCTGTTGACTAAAAATAATCTTAATCTATCTACAGCATCTATTTCATGGCTGTAAAATGTACACATGGCTGTAAAATGTCAGTCCAAAAGTCAAAACCCTAGTAGCCCTAGTAACTTCAAGTCTAAGAAACAATTAAAAAAACTTGAGTATTGCTTTTGTTTCTCATGTAGTGTGTCTTCTAGTCTGATCACACAAAGCAACAGACACCAACTTACCTTCCACAATGGACCATCAGACAGGTAAGACAAATCCATGGGCTTTTATTGGACCTACAAACTGGAGATAAAAGATAGAGGCAGACTTAACTTGGAAATTTCCAGTTATTGAAACAATGTATTGCTGTCATATGATTTTGGATGCATACTTTTTTCACTGTGTGTCTTGTGAATCGATATCTACCTTAGTGATTGCTGCTGTCTTGACTTTTAGCTACAATATCTATCTGGCTGACACAAACATGGCATCATCGGTACTGCAGACGCAAGCATATTAACTACAGCACAGATACCTGAAACGTATTTTTCCGTTACCATCAGTTTTAGTAACGTTACATGGCTAACAAACTCTTTTCTTACCGTTGCAACACCAGGAGGACGGAGTGCCGTTTGGGAACCTGGAGGAGTCGACAGGAGAGCTCACGTTGGAGTTCAGATGAGGGCACTCCATTATTGTAAATTGTGAATAATACAGCTAATGTTAGCCAACACTAAACATCTATACGTTACCAGGAAACAGGCAGCTAACAATTGTTAGCCAATTAACCTAAACTAGCTTGCTAACGTTAGCTGGCCAACTACTTCAGTTCGCGAACGCACGTTTTCCTGTTTTTGCTAACACTAACACGTAAGTTATCAAAGATATTTCTTTAATTATCTCAGGGTACAGCTGTTAACAGAAAATAAAGTTAGTGCCGTTTCCACCCTGACATAATGTGAATTAAATAGTTACGTTATCTTTGGTGTATAGGGTAGTAGACAACTGCTGGCGTTTGCCACAAACAAATGGAAATAACTTGAGGAAGTGACGTTGTGTCTGCCGGCTAGGCAGTTGGCCAAAACAAAGATGAAAAATCTTGTAGGAGAAAGAAGGACCACTTCCTTCTTCGCTTACATTTCTCTGAAGGCTTTGAAATGATACAGTTGCTATAATACATTAAAAACTCAGTCTGTCCTTTTGTAATTAAACATACTGCCATTTTTGGTTGACATCTGAAAGGTTTTTTTCTTTAACCTAATTAAGCCAAATAGCAAGACTGAACTTGTGCCACTATGGCACGCATGCGCAGTAGAGTGCTAATGCTCCGCTTCCGACAACGTAGCACCGTACAGGCGGTGAATTGTTTCTTATAATAAAGGCAATGAATATGGGTTTCCCTTCACATTCGTTGTTTGATTTTTGATTTGTATTGTTTTTGGGGTTTTTTTCTCGATAAATATCACTTACATAATAATCAGACCAGTGTTCCAAAACTATTTTTGGAATGCTGAAACTGGAACTATTTTTGATTGTTGAGGACAATACACATTTCATTGGCAAAATGTCATATTTTACTGTTTCTGTATTAAACTCTAACTTCAACATAGGACATGGACCTTAAGTGTAAGAAAAAAGCATTTTATTTACTGAAAGATGAACCTATTACAGAGCATCTAGTCATTTAAATCACAATGCAACATGTGCCAGCTGAATATAATTTTCCATCCAAATACTTGTTTTAAGTAAACAAATTTACTTACTATTCAGATTCGCACTAATGCTTTAAAACGGGAACATATTTAAATTTTTTTTTTTGCTTTACAAAATAAAATTTTCACTTCATCAATAATGTTAGGACACTTAACAATTGAATGAATGCCAGCAGCATATTCTACCACACTAATCAAAAAGCTCAAGTCTAAAACAAACATCCTCAAAACCTGGTGCAACTTAAAACAGCACAAAAGCACCTTGAAAGAAGGTATCTGCAATGTATTTTGTTAAAAAAAAACACTGTTCAAGAATCTCTTCAATACAAAAACATATAAGTCTAGATGACAATTAAAATGTTTCATAAATGTTAACACCATCTAAAATGAATAATAAAACAATAGAGCTCTATCATAATTTTCACCTAAAATAATGCATTCTAATAATTCTGCAAAGCTGCTTTGTCATTAATTATTTTATACCCCAAACACAGAGCATGAACATTCAGTGATATACATCGATACATTTTAAAATTAGTGGGGGAAAACATGAAAGGCAGTCCTTAACAATTTTACATTAATTTTATGTCTTTACAACCTAAAAGATTTACATAGGCTGTGCAGGAAAGCATAATAACAGAGGTGTGCAGTTGGCATCGTTGTCCAAAAACCTGCAGTAAATATGTGTTGGGTTGTGGATTGGCACATGTCTTCAGAAGACTTCAGACATTTTTCAGCACATTTTTGAGCCTGGTGGTGATGCAATTGTATTTTGGAAACTGTGAAATGATTATCAGTATTTACGGTAATTCTGTGCAAGCACATGAGTATCTGAACTTGGAATGATGCAGGTCTGTTCCTGTTGATGCCTGAAAACTGTCTTAAAAACTACACTGCTTTAAACAGAAACTTTTCAAAAAAGATTTTTTTAGTGATTTGTGTCTTCTCATAAGGCTGCAATTAACAATCAACACCATCTAAGTGAAAGCTATTTTTTTTAGATCAATTGTATATTTTTGTCCAGAGCACAAATATATCCTGTTAACTAAAAAAACGAAAAAGGAAATCTTCGCATTTTTTCTGGAAAAATTATGTCAATGATTAATCAGTTATCAAAATAATTCATCATGAATGTTGTATAAGTCAACTAATTAATTAAATGACCAATGTTCCATATTCTTTAACTAATCAGATTCATATTGGATTGCTGAATGAAAGTGAAGGATAATGATAGCAAGAAAAAACTACGACCTAAGAAACATCACCTTGCACATATTGTAGAGGCGAAACAACACGGAAAATTGAACCACATTGTAATGGCCATAATATGTCAGTAAAACAACAAAATTGGACTTGAATGTTGTAAATCGTTGATATGTTTTGTATCACAACTAGTAGATTTATAATACAAAACCAAACAGGTAAACATTCTACATTTTGGTCTTGTGGACTTTTCTATGCCATTTCAATCCCTTGATCCCCCTGAAGAGGTGCGTCAGCTTTGGGCTCTTTACTCTTCCCCTTTGCCTTCTTCGTCTTCATGGTGCCCTTTTTCCTAAAGTAGTATAAAACATGTTAGGACAATCAAAAAGGAGTGTTATTTAACTGTAAGTAATGCTATTGCTTTTTTAATGCTGTCCATCCTAATTAACTCTATACTTCAAAGGGAAAAAGAAAGTTCTTACTTTGAATTAACAGTCAGGAAAACCGCAGTTATGATGATAGCAGCGATAATGACACCAAGCAAAACCCCGAAGATGAGTGCTGTTGAAAAGTGAACAATTTTACAGATGAGTAAATTTCATCCAGACTAATTTAATTAAAAAATATATAAACAAAGGGTTTCTCAATGGTTTTTTACAGTTGATGTTGGATTGTAATGTTAAAAAAAATATTTTGGCTTTAATAAACTGTTACAGGAAAAACAGAGATCTGTTCTTCTTAAATGGTCACTTTTCAAATTGAAAATAATTTAAAGTGTTATGTTGATTAAGACTGTCTTAGGTTTGCCAAGGATCATTGTGTGTCTACTGACCGAAAGGGGTGTCTGGCTCGTCCTCCTCATCTTCAAAACTATCATCTTATAACCAAAACAATAAATATCAGCATGTTAAAAACATATCACTGTACTCTATTTTTAAGTGTCATGACCGACTTATTAGCTACAAAACATACATGAACATAATAATGTACTAAAATTGTAATTATCAGCAAATGTTCAATACAGAGAAGTCTGTGCTCACCGTGGACCCCATCACAGGTGGCATTGCAGCTTTCATAGGTTCGAAATCTGTTTCCATTTCCGTTGCATCCAGACCATTGGAATTTTTTGCATTTGTCATTAAAAGAATCGTAGTAGTACCTCACAAGCTGACTAGAACATCTGCTACCTATGGCCTTTTTTAGGCGACAAGCCTCGACCTCTGCAAAGAGAAAACATTATCCTTATTATTCACGTCATCATCAGTCGTAGTCATAGCAGAGGTCACTGTTTATTTTCAAAAAGCCCAAATATGATTATGTATACACATTGCTCAGCTGCTCAAGCAGTTTGTAAAAGCATCAGGCATATTCAATCACACTCTCCTCTGGCATCTGTTATAAGTAGTTTTGCTATTTCACCACTTGGTGGCGTATTACTAATACGCAATGCTGAAAGGCCTTTCTGCAGGCTCTGAAGAAATAAAGTAATTACTTGGAAAAAATAATATGTGTGTATCTACATTCATACATGCATACATATATATATGAAATGATGCCTTTTTACATGACGCCTAAGGAAAATGGAATATAGTTGGGTTCATTCAGCTGACACACAAAACAGCATTGACATTGATAACATGTAGATAGATATATAGCAGTCATCTCTGCTAAAAATTGGGGTTGGGGCAAATATCAAAGAGACCCGCTTTTCCCTTTTCTCAGTTATGTTCAAGGAGACTTTGTGATGATGCATTGTTTCCTTTCATGGTCTTACAGGCCATAAAAGTCTACCTCATTAGCCAGATCATGTTCCAAAGTCCTCAGAAAACAGCCATGATACCATCCTATGATACCATTAAATCTGCTCACCGTTCATAGGGTAGATATTCTCTGCATCGGTGGAACAATTTCTTATGCACTCTTTTTCAATCTCAAAACGGTTGCCATTCCCTCCTTGGCCTTTGTACACGAAAGGATAGCACAGATCTTCGTTGGCTTCGTAATATAAGAGAATTTTAAATTCTGTTCCTTCACCTTCATCAGGGGGCATTGTACAGAAGCCTGTTGGATCAAAAAGAAACTGTTAGTTTTGTGGTCTGGTTTTCAAGAAAAAATACAGTATTTTTGTGGGAAATAGAACAACTTTTGGCTATCGAGTAAGACGGTTAGGTTGCCATTGCACAGCTCCTTTATGGTAGGTGTTTCAGTAGATATCATCAACTTGTGATCATATAACTAATGTTTAACTAACCTCATCCCCAGAGACCCACTCCCTCTTTTTATGACAGCAATAAAGAGTATCAGTTCTGGTACAATTTCACTCCTCCCACACTACATAGCTCTCACAAAAGGAAAGCTGTTCTTTGACTGTTCTTTTAAGATCAAACTTTTTACCCACAGTGCGCCAAATTTCAGAGGGAAACTATCTAGCTTACCAACTTGCTATTCCTTAAAACTCAGTGTGGGCCTTCCCAATCATTTCCACACTTGTAGAGGAGACATGGAGTTGCAGGCTGACATAGTTTTGGTTCATCATTATCATGATCAGGATTATACAGCAATGATGTCAGTATTTTAAATGTTTGGAATTATAGTGGAAGGAAATTTCCAGTCAGCTTAGCACAATCTTTAGCACTGTGTAAATTACATTTCCAGGAGGGTAAATGAGCACTAAATACCATCTTTTCTATTTCAATCATGGCTTAAGACAATCATTGCTGGCTCCAGTTGCAGGTTACAACATGAACATAAAATCAGTGGAATAAAAAAAAGGAAGTCTAGGCTTGCATAATAAACTGAACCTTTTTTATTCCTTTAAGTGTTTGGATTTCTGATTGAACCAAATATTTTTTCCCCAATACCACAAGAAAATATGCAGGTGTCACTCTTGTACTGTAGGCTAAATGATTTAGTCCACGGTTTATGAAGTCCCGCCATAACCGCCATTTTGCTGGAGATGGACTAAGGGTGAAACTTTATTGCCTTCAATAGGTTTCACCGAAACTGATACATTAAAGGGTAAAATATTGCTAATCATGTAGGCTACGACACATGTACACGACATATGTATGAAATTTTGCTAAAAACCAGTACAATGCAATATGTAGAGTTAGCGCTTACTTAAATTTTACTTAAGCTGAGTCCACATGCTAATAGCCTGGCCTCCTCTGAAAAGCATACCAGGTTTATAAACTGACCCTCTCTTATTACAATTAAGCTCATTTAAGAATAAACTTTTAACATACCTGGCACTGAAAGGCTGGTTTGGATTGCAGCTAAAGCAATCCCCAAAAACAGCAGGTGCTTCATCTTGCTGTTAGTCTTTGTGTTGTCTTTCCTGGACTGAATGAAGGTTGTAAACTACAGTAGGAATGGGTTGTCTTTGCTGACCTTTGGACCGACGTCCCTCTAATGGCAACACCTTTAGTTGAAAACAAAAGCTATTAGCAAGGGACAGATATCTTCCTCTTTTTTACTTCCTTTACTTACCTTCCACAGAGAGCTTGATTAGAGAGCATTTTTAGGAACTTCAAATCCCCCTGTAACAGAGATAACTGAGAAGTTACTCAATCCTCTTATTTTGTCATTTTGGCTGAAATGCTCATGTCAGCTTCCTCACAGTTTAAGAATGTTATTTTAGGTGCATGATAATTCTTGTTAAGAACGCAGGTAAAAGAAAAACAGATTTCATATATCTTAGAAAGGATGTGTCTGCAGTGTTTTGTTTTTGGTGCTGAACCAGAGTCAGATTTCCTGTGTTGAATACCAAAAGGTAAAAAGGACACACAAACACATCTTCAAAGCCGACTAATCTCAAAGTAAATGGGTGAAATTAAGATTAGCCATTTTTTGTCCTAAAGATCCATGTGTGAGCAACCTGTCAGATATTAGATTTCATATATTTAATGTCACAAAGAAAATGAACACAGATAGATAGATAGATAGATAGATAGATAGATAGATAGATAGATAGATAGATAGATAGATAGATAGATAGAT
>JAPZDV010000023.1:15231917-15247272 GCA_029814665.1 Acanthurus lineatus
GTGACACAATTTCAAATCTGTGATTTTTTTCTTTTTATGCCAAGTCAGTGAATTTAAAATGAAAAAGTCAAATTGGGGTTGAAAAGTTAATTTTCAGCTTTAATTCCAAACACAATAAACAGATACATTTGACTGATAACATTATTGTGTTCAAATTTTCTACAGATATACTGTGGTGTTAATTATTTTGGCCACAATAAAGTCAGCAAAGTGTAGTTAAAATATAATATTCTGACATGGACATGACGAGAAATGATACACTTTGACATGCAGATAATCAGCCATGCAAAAAGTTTTGGCTGCAGATTGCAGAAGTCAAAACTTGTGCATCATTGGGAAAATGTTCAAAAGAAAAGAGGTGATATGATAGACTTTGATAGATTCTCATAACCCACTTCAAATTCAGTTATTCATACTGTGTAGATTTTGATGTACAAAGCATAAGGAGAAGCACATTAGGCAGAAAGCAGCAAGCATTGAGTTAGAAGTGAGCTGTGGTGGCTGAGAACTGCTGCTCTGCATTGTGACAAAGCCTCAGACTCACTGTTGTAACTGTGTGACTGTTTTTGGTGCTAATCCACAGCTGAGAACAGTGATTCATGGGTACTTCTTGTGGCAAACAAAATCAGCTTCTCCCCTCTGCTAAACTGTTTCAGTGAGTATATTCAAGAAGGCACTATCTCCACTCTTTTTTTGCTTTATCAGCAGATGCTGGTGCTGTCTCCATTTCATGCATGGCTGAGGACACTCTTTCACATGTGACAGTCCATAATGCACCTGATAAGAGGTCGTCTGGGTGGTCTCAGCCATTACTCAAGCTTTCAGCAGCAGTAAAACACACTGGTGTACATCTACACCTTCAGCCGATCTTTTTCAAATAAAAATGCAGACAGTTATGCAGCAAATCCTTCCTTATAACACCTCTGCTGCTAAGCTCGGCTGGCTCACAGCTGAAATAGGCCTCAAAGGCATCTAATGTTTTATTATGAAGCTATCCCAGAGCTTAGAGGGTTGTCTGGCCCTTTTCCTCCATGGTACCTTTCTGCAAGCCTGCCTCGTTTTGTTTCATTTTTTGTTTTTTATTCAGATCTTACTGGCTGACCTTCAAATCAAAAACTCGAACAGCTTCTTCTTTTCCCGGCCAAGACTCCCTCTGAGTTTGCTATGGCTCAATGTTATTACTTCATCTGCTGGATGAAAGGACAGACAAAGGGTGTAGTGATTTCTGGAAACATATGAGGTGTGTGTCCCTGATTTCTTTTGCTTATTTGGACAAAATGTTATCACAAGGATTAGAAAAAAGGACAATCCTATAATGTGAAGACAATTTTCCTTGTGATGATAAGCATTTTAAGATTTCTTCTTAGTATTTGTACAGGGTTAGAGTTCAAGTATTTTGTGTAAAGTCTTAATGTTGGGCTTATAAGAAAGCGTAAAAATACAATATCCTCCAATAATCCAAAAAGTTATTAAAGGGCATGGTATGATAAATATAATGAGGTTAGAGCCGTTTTTGTGTCTAGATGTAGTTCAAAAAGAAACAAAGCATTTTTAAAAACAATTTTAAAGAAATGCTTATTTTGCTAAATCGATCTTTTTAAGAGGAATCATATCCCTTTTTGGACAACACACACACACACTTGCAGGGAAAACTACAAGAAACTTTGGTTCTTTGTTAATGTTGGAGGCCTTTATGGACATAAGTATTACTATTTTGTTATAGTGTTATTATTGAAAATCATAATAGATAGATAGATAGATAGATAGATAGCTAGATAGATAGATAGATAGATAGATAGATAGATAGATAGATAGATAGATAGATAGATAGATAGATATTTAATCTGTGTTATTAAGAATAAGTAAACATCTTTACATGGGTCTATCTGATTATGAATCATTCTGTTTTGTTCAAAACACAACACATGGTCAATTTTTCCTCAACAGATGTACTTATGATGTGCTTATGTAATCCCAGCTAACCTTCTTAAGTAGACCCACACGACAAAAATTGACGTTTTATTTACTCTGTTTAAATATAATTACAAACTGGGAGGGGCAGCACGTTCCTGAATATTTTCCCCATTGTTTGTCCCCACTTGGAATTTTACTTTTTTAACAACAACCACATTACTGAACACAGAATCACGAAGGTCTCCTGTATAAATACAAAATACCACAGAGTTATGTTATACCAGGTGCTCCGACATGTTCCAGCTTCCTTCCTGAAAAATCCTGTTTTTCACCATTTCCCAAAATATCAGCCTTGCGCACAAATTATCACAAAATATCATCACAGGATTACCAGTTATACTGTGAGTGCATTTAACTTGTATTCCCTCCATAATTTCAATAAAGAAGAACTTTGACTTAGAGTTAGTAATATTACAATAAATATTAAGTAAGATTTAATTAAAAATACTCATTTTAAAGTAGAAAAGTTAAGTAGATCACACACTTAGAATAATTGGCAGAAGAATGGTTGAAGTAAGTTGGCTTTGCATGCAAATGAAATGTTTACACGCAGTAGCATGTTAAGCAGCAATAAGATACTACTTTTGCCTGATCATCGTTATAAGCTGATACGAAAAATTATTACTACTGTAAATGTATCAAGAAGGAATTCAGAGCAGAGAATTAAGTTCTAAATTGAGAATAAATTTGTGTGTGTTATGTTATTGTTAATTAGAAGTTGACCTTCTTTTCTCTTGGCTTCTCTGTTTGTTAAAAAATACTGATTCTCTTAATTTTTTCTTAAATTTGTTTCTAAATTGTAACTGTTCATTCTCAGAGCACCTACACAATGTGCTCTGAGGGTTTCAAGTCTTAACTTTGTTTTTGTGTAACTTATACAAGACCACATTTGGCTTACACCCATTACATCCAAACATCATTCTTGTAGCATAAACATCTTAAATCAAAACGTTTCCCAATCTGCTGAATAAGAAAACAGTTTTCTTGTGTCAAATTCTGCACAGTGAGCTCAAACATGAGTTGAGGTGTGCTTTAAAAAAAAAAAAAAATCCATATAGTTCTGTCAATGAGAGTATAGGGTGTCGGCTACTGGCTCCTGTTAAGGTAGGCATCCTTTTATAGGTTTTCTCCTCATAATCTTCACTTTGCTTTATGACTCCTGGCCAGCGGACACCGGAGTACTTTGCAGACAGGTGGGGCCATTTTACAGTGTTGCCTCCAGAGTCTTTGTGTGGAGTATTCACACGTTTCCCGTCTACATTTGGCCAACCCATTCATCTTCTGAATCTTCAGCGTCACTGAATCTGAAGGGTCGCAGGTTTTAGCGGTAAACCGGCGCACGTACATGCCGCTCCGCTTTTCGCGCATCTTTCCGTCCTTGAAATGTGCGCCTTCGCTTGGATGCGGTCCCCGCTGTTGAGCTGTCACTCTCCGGTGACCAGATGACTCTGGAGGCTGGTTTTGTTGTTGCTCTGACGTCATGGGAGCTACAACGAAGCTGACAACATGGGTATAAAAAGCCGGTTTGAAGACTGGCGCTCCAAGCTCCAGGCTCTTTCTCTGTACCGGGTTAACATCAGGCTCACCACACCAAGGGAGGGCTGAGGGGATCAAGATGCACTTTCTGAGTTTCACACCTTGTGTGCTACTACAGCTGACTTTCCTCGCTGGGCTGCATGGTAAGATCTTTGATGGGTGCCAAAAGTAGCCTGCTAGGATGGAGTGTTAGATTTGTGCTGAGTACAAGGAAGAAGAAGAAAATATTTGCTCTGTAGAAGGATATGTGGGCTATTTAGCACTTTCATATTATAAAGAAGTGATGCTTCATGACAGGTGTCTCCATCTACCTGCACATGCTTTTTCTGAGGAATCAATACTTAGGATGTCTGTTACAAATAATTTGTTCTCTTATTGCTATCTTTCTTTCTTTGTTTTATTTAAGTGTGTTAAAAATTTAGTTAGCAGATTATTATAATATCCTTTAATACACAATATGACATCATTATTTTTTTCTGTTTTTTTCAGGTGCCAAATGGACCTACAATGGTGAGTTTGAAAATATTTTCCTCACAATTTTTGAATGATAGATTGTAAAAAAAAAGAAAAAAAAGGTGTGTATACACACACATAAACACATTACACATCTTATTTTTACCTTTGGGATGATGTGAGTCCGATTGCACTGATGTGTTGATCACAGCGGTGTTCTGCCTTAAACAAGCATCAACAATACGTATTCAGTGTGATGCAACTCGCTGACGGAGAGTAAGTGAGTCAAACATGTTTTTGTTGTTTCTCCCAGAGCAGTGCCTTTAATAACACAGGATTGTTTAAGAGGAAAAAGCCCTCTGTGACCATTCTTTGACCTCCAAGGACACCCAGTAGCCAGTGACATACCCCTGTCACCTCATGTAATGTAATTGCAGAGTTCACTCCAGACTGCAATTATAACATTTTATAAGTGGCTGACTGACTCTGTGTTATGCCTTAAGGACCATGAGCAGCAACTTCTTGAAGCATGACTACCCCTTACATAAACAGTGCTCACAACATGACCTTGTCATTGTGCCACTTTTTCTCGAAAGTCTGCGCTGTTCAGGTGTAACATGTTAGAGGTAATAAGTACACAGGTGAATTAACCCATTCTAATATCATTGTTCTGTTTTGGACAAAAACTAGATTTTAATATTATATACAATTATTAAGCAATAAGCTTTTTATTGTTATTGTTATTGTTAATATGAATTAAATTAATAAACTAAACTACAGGAATCATTGGCCAAAACTGCTGTCCCCTTTTTAAGATAACTTTAGGGTTTACAAATTGTTTTACATTTAAAAATTGTCAGTTTATAGTCATTTTGTCATCAACTTATTAATTAGAGGATATTATTCGTGCTGAATTTGGACCTCAGAAAGAGTTTATGTTGACTTGTCATTAATGAAAGCAAATGTCTGTGTTCGTGCAGCTGTTGGACTCTTCTGTGTAGGGCAATGAAAGCTTTAAAAACACAGACACAAACAATGGAACTTTAAATTTGGAAATTTTTAAAGTTTTGTGTAATTGAAAAGAATACCTTAACAATGCAGCAAACTAAAGATTTATTCAACCTGTGCTTTATTGTCCAAATTCATATAAATACTTTAAAACGCACACAGTGCATTCAGCAAATGCTAAATAAATACAAAAATCATGCTATGAGAAAGGTGTGCTATTTTGATGATGACATAATTAACATGGACTCAAAGTGGAAAGATTTGTGATGACTACTGAGGAAAGATGTAATAATAAAAGAGCCTCTGGTCTCCTAAGTGCAGCGTGGTGGATTTCATCCTCAGTTACAGTCAAACCCTCAAGAGGCCTTGTCATAGTAGTTAGTAGTCTGGAGGGCTGGTAGAGCGTTCTGTTGACGGGGCACAGCTGAGTCATACAACTTATCTCCACCTCAACACTCCACCCTCTGGCAGAGGACAAAACAGTGAACCTTAACATGCAAGTAAGCTAAATAATGTTGATGAATTTTGATGTTTTCTCACCTTGCTGCTTCTTTTTTACTTTTACTATTGATGTTTGTTGAACAGGTTACTCTTTTGAAAGCCTTTTATAACATTTATTAAGCACTCCTTTTACAAAAGAAATCCCCCATAAGAAATACACACATGTACGCTCCACCAAAGACTGCCAAGAGGCCACTGAAGGCCACTGAAGGCCCTTATTAAAGGGCAGGCTGGGTCTAATTAAAACAGCAAATGAAGTGGACACGAGTAATTATAGCCATAAGAGTAACTTTCTTTTTTATGACAGGGAGGGTTTGCCTAGATTGAACTTTGAGTTTTGCTACAAACAAGTCTTCAGTGATTTCACAGCTTCACTGGATGCCTTTTGGCATGTCTTGTACAATCAATCCACATTTGTCTGGGAAGTGACAGTCGGTGTGGGGGCAGAATTCATGCTGCATCATTCATATTTAATCATCTGGCATATGGTGAATGGTGGATTTTTGGATAATTTTTGGATAGATAATGAATTAGTGGCAAACACGCAGAGGGGACCAGAGCTCAGGGCCTGTCATAGTGTTTTCCTTTTTCCATAGTTTTGTTACTTCGGATTTGATAGGATCCATTCACTAACCACTGAGCTTAATGTTTGAAAAGCTCAGCATGGATCCACACTGTCAGTCAACACACTGAATGAAAACGTCAAAATTCAGTTAATCTATTCATTAAAATTTCTTTATGTTTGTATTTTTTCCCAGGCCAGTGTGCCGCGTTGCCACTGCAGACATGCTATTGAAAGACACCCTAATGCATGCAGCTGAGGTCACTCTGCAAACTGCATGACTTGATCTGTAAATGTGGCCATTTTCGGTGTCCTGTGCTTTACAGAAACCTCTCATTTGGAGGGAGACAGCGTTCTCACTGGCTGTTCCCGCAAACAAAAGCATGGTTCTCACTCTTGTAGCTTTAGAAAGGGCCAAGAATTGAGGCCATGGGCCTCTCCCATGCTGCCTTATGCATAGATAATACTTAACTTTGATTACAGTTAAAAGGACATATCCTGGCCCTCTGTGAACCCATCCCTTACTGAACTTCACATTGGGACCTGCTTTGCTCATTTGCCCTTTATAATCATCATTTGAAGAGACATGCTTTGTATCTGTGGCATTCTGAGGTGAAGTACACTTTTTCTATGTAGTTCTACTGTGCAGCATGTTAAAATAGCGAAAATTCTGTTAACTACCTAAAGCCTCTACAGGTCCCAAAGGGGGTTTATTGGTAATAATTTAAAGTGATGCTTTTGCAGGGCCGGACGGACAGCACCACTGGTCCAAGAATTATCCATATTGTGGTGGAGCTTACCAGTCTCCAATAAACATCAAGTCAGACCTGCTGAGGTTTGACCCGACTTTACGCCCAATTGAGGTTCAAAACTACAACCTGTTGCCCACCGAGCAGCTCACTCTTGGAAATAATGGACATTCTGGTGAGTAAAACATCAACATTATCCTCCAAATACATAGTTAGGTACAGTGCGTGGAATTAAATGAGTATTTTAAGATCATTTCATCATAGGTAACACAGCTGTGTATCAACTTAAGTATTTAAGAGCAGACAAAGTAGACACAGTGTTTGGTTTTTCTTTCAATCTGCAAAATAAATCAATAAATAAATCAAAAATCAATATTTTATAAATTCAAAATGATCACATATAAACTTGGAGGAGTCTGTTCTGTTCTGTTTGTAGAGACCTAATTTCTGGGTCAACCTAAAGAAAATAATACTTGGATCTTCAACTACAGCAATTTTCTATAATCACTCTCTTATTATCTGAGCTGTCCTTTCACTGAAAGAAGGAGCTCCATATTTAGTCTGGGAAAATACGAGCTGAGATTAGTCATCTTCTCTGCCTCCGCTGGGTGTGATGCATCTTAGCAAAAGAAACCAGCTTTAATGTCAAATATTGATTTACAACAAAGTCTTAAATTTAATTGCTAAATATAGCAACCGGAGGATAAACAACTGTGCCCTAGTGCAACAGATTGAAATGTTTTGATGACTAAGAAAGAAGAATGTAAATAGTCCACAAAATTATAGTCTGTTGAATGATTCTGCTTTGTTTGAAGATAAGAAAACTGGTTCAGTCAGAGAACTGTGAGGTTGACTGTGGCTCTGAACGAAATGATTTGTACAAAGTTACTGACAAACTTTACAGAGTGAAACATGCATGTAACTGCTGCCCCGTGTTGGCCATGATTCAGTAGCTGTAATATCTATTCAAGTAAAATGTTTGTCACTGACAGAGTGCAAGGACCAGACAAATGCGTACATGCCTGATGGGCCTCAATGCCACAAGCTGAGTGGCATCATCAGCGTGACGTGTGTCTTAAATAAGCTGACAAAGGCTTTCACTTGTAAACATTCATCATACACTGGTAGTCTCGAGGAAAGCGCCACTGCGTCACTCCATCATAAAGGACTTAGACAGCGCAGATGCCACGCTGACTCTCTCAGTTTAGATTAAGTTGACGTGTCTTGATCCCCCTTTCATATTTCTTGATCCGCAGTGCAAATATCACTGCCCCCGAAGATGTACATCTCCGGCCTGCCTAATCGTTACACCGCAGCTCAGCTCCACCTCCACTGGGGCTCCACCGGCAGACCAACGGGCTCCGAACACACAGTGAACAATAGGCAGTATGCAGCAGAGGTAAACAAAGCAGGCACTTCTTACTACACGCTGTTAAAGTAAAGGACAGTGCTGGAAATGAAGTCTAGTGATGCACATAAGTGCAATTTTGAGGTGTTTCCAATTTATTATCTAGTCCACTAAATTTCAGAGACAAACACTGTTCCTTTATTTCACTAAAATGATCATTTATAGTTACCAGCATATTAAGATTTTACATGTTAAATAGTTTTTACAGTATGATTAATTGTTTCATTCACTACCTGATAGTGTATGAAATTGTTAAAATGAGCTCTATCTTAAAATTAAAACTTAACATAATGTAGTAATAATGGAATAAATGCATTCCTATAACATATAATGTATATGGTATTCTACATGTAACAATTTGCACAAGGGATATTTGCTATGATTACCTTTATGTACTTTATGAAACTTTATGTACATCACACATTTGTTATGTTCCTTTGTCATATGTGCATTTTGCAGTGAATTCCTAATAACAAAATATTTCCATACGGTAGTATTGTTACTTCTGCTCAACCAAAACATCTCAGTATTCCAGTTAAAGGTCAATAAATATTTATTTATCAGATCAGCTTGGCCCATTCATTTACATAGGTCTTCCACTTATCATTAACCTTAGGCGACAGCATCTCCAGCACCAGATGAATGATTTAATATTTTCTGACTCAAACGTGTGACATTTGACCGTCAGAGGAATCAGAGCCACTGTCGCCCTTCAAGGCTTACAGGCACCACTCAGGCTGAAGAAACACTGCATCTGCATATTACTGTTTCAGTGTCTTGACGCTGTGGCAAACATTCAGCTGACATCTACTCACCAGACAGACATTTCCAGAGGAAGCCTATTGTGCATCTTCTGCTTTCATTGTGTAACTGACTGTAAATTTTAATTGAATGCTTGTAAAAAAAAAACTAAATCTAATTAAAGAGTCTCAGAAGTTTTTAACAATAAACAAGTTGTGAGTCTTAAATCTTGACTGCTAAGCTTATGAAAAGAGGACAGTTGAGGTCATAGTGGTTTTTTCAAAATAAATCACCCGTTTGCCAATCAAATGAGAATATTTATTATTTCTTTTTTTGCATATACTTAAATCCAAAGGGATCATTTTATTTAACATGGTACATACAGTATGACAGAATGTCTTATGTCTGCTGGGTTTTAAGGGATTAGAGTACTAGACTATTATATGCTTTGGTTTTTAACCACCTCAGAGAAGGAGTGGCTGTCTGTGCTATTTAATATGTCAGGTCAAGTAAGCAGTTTTAAGACACTAGTTTGCTCCATTTACTTTGGTACTTGACACTGAGCAGACAGTTCAGTTTAAAAGTAAGAGTCTCTTCATGATATAAACAAAAATAGGAGACCTTTTTTCTATAATTTGGTTTTATTTGAATTATAGTTGGTAAAAGCTGAAACGCTTACAACCTGTGTGCTTTTATGTGTCCAAGTCCCAGCTGCAGCACAGCCACATATAAGGTGCTGCGGTTTGACCTGGGTTTCAGAGTGGACACGTTCAGCAAACGCATCTTTTCAAGTCTCTCCAGACTGCAGAACCACAGTTCCTTGATGACATGTTGTTTGGGAGGGATGGAATGATGGGGGAATTGAACATTTCCCAGAAATAGTGCAAACGTCCACCTAGATTCCCAACAAAGAACAACGCCCGTGAATACAATTTCATCACCAAAACAACTGACAAGTCTGGTATTTATTTATGTTCAGCAATAGACCGCCTGGTGTGATACATCTCCAGTGTTCTTCTTCTTTGCCACCTATATTGCATCCGCTGAACAACATCAATTATTTCCAGTCCAATTAACACCTATCATACGTGGGACATATTGAGAAAAGGTGACAACAGTTAGTGGTGAATTCGTTTTTGTACAAAGAAAATCTAAAACAACTCTTAAGAGGTTTAATGGCATCCAGCTGTAACCTCTTCTGTGTGCGACCTTAAGCTCTGGGTGCATGATGTTTACAAAAAGAAAATGAAATCTATATGATAATTTTGTTTTGTTTGCTCACTACAATCCTGACTAATTTCTCTTTTCTCTCACAGATGCATGTTGTACACTTTAATTCAGACAAGTATCAAAGCATGTCCATGGCTGTGGACAAGTCTGATGGCCTGGCCGTGCTGGGTGTCCTGATTGAGGTGAGACGTTGTGGATGGTGAAGACAGTGATGTGTGTGTTTCTGTAGAGCTGCTGAACCCTCTAGTTGTGTTTGTCATACAGATCGGGGAGTTCAATCCGGCCTTCGAACAGTTCCTGAAGTTCATCAACGGTGTCAGATACAAGGGTAACTCTGAAGTCATGATTTTCTTCAGCAGTTTTTTCTGGAATTTTGACACAGAATAGAATTATTATGGATTTTGAATGTGACACATTTATTTAAAAAATAAATGCTGTGGTAATTTGGGGTCAGAAACTTGTCATCAGTTACAAATAACATCTGTTTTCATGTCAACTGGCAGATCAGAAAGTGAAGATGCCGGGTTTCAACATGAGAGCACTGCTGCCTGCACGTTTGGACGAGTATTTTCGATATGACGGGTCTCTGACGACTCCTCCATGCTATCCCAGCGTCCTGTGGACAGTGTTCAGGAACCATGTCACAATATCTCGCAAACAGGTGCTCAGCATTCACATATTCAGCAGATTTGATGTTAGAATATAATTATTGATATTTAACTTGTGTTACATTGATTTTTTAGTCATTTTGTTAAGGCATGCCCCTTACATTTAAACTTAATTGTTGTGGGAAAAATACCTCCGCATCACATGCTTTTTTTTTTTTGTTTTTTCCAGTTTCTGACCCTGTCGACAGCCCTCTTCTCCTCCAGTGCACAGGAGTCAGCCCCTGTGCCTCTGAACGGCAACTTCCGGAAACCGCAGGTCATCGACAGCCGAATTGTGCTGGTATCTTTTAAGGAGGGTATGTACGATAAAAATTCAAAATGATATTGCTTGCATAAATGGCCTCTCAACTGCACTGCTTTAAAGATGGCGAATGAGCAACACTGAATGATGTTTGGGCTTGTTTTTTTCCTTCTGCAAAGCACAAAGCTGTTACACAACATGGTATCACCTGCTTGGGGGGTTGAGCTTTCATGCTGATGTCTTTTTTAATCGTCTTTAAAGTTGATTGACTTTAATTAGCCAGTTGGAAAGTAGGCCATCTTTCAAGACACAACAAATGCAGCATCCCTCCGACATACTGAGAAAATTTGCAACCTTGAAATTTGTCTTTAAAGGCTTACTTTCATGTGGTTGACTGCACCACACTGTATGGTATTTAGGGATATATAGTGTGGTGTGAATGTGCATGTTTTCCTCATTTTCAAAGCTTCCTCCTCAGAGCTATGCTTCTCTAATGGCACATGTGTTTTGACATGGCAGTGTTGAATCTTCTGCTGTTGGCTTTTATGAGCTGCATTTAGCAGGCAATGGCTTGTGCTTTTAGTTTATCACTACAGGCAACACTGCTGCATGTTGGCTGTGAAGGCCCGTTGTCGTTCCAAAAAATATCCCACAGGCTTGAACATTTAACAAGCTATGATTGGCTGTGTGTCTGATGCAGGCAGAGGACTGCAAGGTATTCCAACAGTCTCAACTCAACTGGAGAGGAAGCGAATCATTCAGCAGCTGCTGGTTGGCGACCTAGCAGACCTGGCTGACGAAGGACTCTATCAGCTGCTACCAAGTGGCTATGCGAAGGTCAATGCTGAGAAGAAGAAAGAACTCAAGAAAGAGCAGAGTGAGACTCTGGCCAAATCCAAAAAACAAATGTTAAATCCAGCAATGTGGAAGAAGAAGAGCCAGACATATCCTCCCGTGGGAATGTCTGCCCTGGCTGAAAAGGCACTCTGCTATGTCTCACTGGAGCAGAAAGTTTACGATCAGCTCAAACAGTCCCACACTGAGACCCAAATGGTTCAGGCTCTCAGAGACATAGTTTTCCCAGATCTCAACCTCAAGAGCTACCTGGACTGTAAGTCAGACTTAGCCCTCCCAGCCATCAGACATATCCTTCGTGGACGGCCGCCAACAGATGAAGCACTGGAGTTGGACCGCTCTCTGACAAAAGCCTTGAAGAATCAGAGGAAGACGGCCACAGCAAACAAGCAAAGTGTGCCAGTTACAAACTATGGCGGTCTCGCCCCAGCTCCTATTCCCGGGAGCCCGCTCGGGCAGGGTTATCCACATCCTTGGCTTTTGCCAATGGAATGGGAAGACTAAAGAGATTCCTGACATTGTGGGGACTCACATTATGTCACTTTCTGTACCAGGCAGCAGTTGTGTGTCCCACAATGAAAGACTAATTTATAAACCACATCTTGCATTCCTTTGACCAATTTTTCTTTAAAATGTATTGTATGATAAGTTATTATTCCAGCATGTGCATATGATTAGAATATGGTTTCTATTAGAAAATGACTGTAGTATGAGTTACTTTACTGAAGTTATTGTTTTTACAGATATATACCTTTGCATAATCACTTATCACAAAATAATGCACATAATAATTTAAGCAATTTTCTTATGATAAACTTCAAAAGTGGTCTGTTTGCATGAATTTACCTACCCATACATTGCTTTAAAGTGCACTACTAAGCACATATTTCATGCTTGGAAATATATACATTAAGCTACATGTTTTTTATAGTTATACTGCACACCAAGTTCAGTTCTATAGTATGGTAATTGTGAGCTATACTGGTAATTACTGGCTTGCACAATATAGAGATGCAGCTTCTGTAAACCAAAAGAATTTGCAAGGACTTAACGCTTTACGTCATTTTCCCGTCTTCACTCACAACTTGTTCTTCTGTTCAAAATGTCATTTACAATTAGAAAGGAAAGAGCTAGGGAATTTGTCTTCAATAAAGCATTTTTGCATAAATCATATACCAGATTTCTTCCCTACTGCATTAGCACCTTTAATGTGAACTCACATAACATTCGGCCTTTTTCAGGAACACGTGGCCCTGCCAGCACCCACTGGCCAAAAGTGCCTCTAAATAGACTCACTGTCTCATTTGGACATCGTAACAGTATCATCATAGTGCATACATTTTTAGTAATATTTGTGAAGACATAAAATTCCAAGCTGTGTGACACACAGGAGTCAGAGAGGGGAGCTGAGCGTTGTAACTCAGTTTCAAAGTTGTACATTATGTTCTATGTAGCCAGAAGGAGGATAGGTACTGTTTTGTTCCTTGTATTTAAGCTGTATAAAAAGTGATGGCACTTAAATGGTTTTAATGACAGACTGCAATCTGAGAAGTAAAACAAGCCACGTGAATCCAAATGTTTGGATTACAATGACTTGTGGATGAAAATCTGTTCAATATTGAAGCTTTAAACTTTTTTTGTTAACCTTTATTTGTGTAAAACCTTCATTGTCACATGCATTAACTTACATTAGTTTGACAAATAACATATATACTATTAAGTCAGTGAGGTTGCTTCATACTTCAACTTAAAAGATTGGGCTTTAACTTCTTGAGAGACAGGAGCAGCGGGGCAGCTGGTAGCTGAGATGGTTTCATTGATTTCACGTTAAAGCAGACAGGAGAAGTTAGTCGAAAGCAAAACACTGATACAAATGAGGTAAAACTTGTCTTTAAACCAGTAGCATCATGTATGTGAGTGTATTCTGTCAGTTTGTGTCATGAAAAGACTTGTTTCTTATAATAAAGACATTAAAGTTACAAATCTTGAGTCCTTGATCGTTCATGAAACATCTTAAGACTTTAACTCTATTTTTTTTCGGTTGGTGCCATATCGGAGGTGTGAATTCTGCTGTAAATTTCATTTTCACCTTCTTTCTTCTTTTCTCTCTCTTTTTCTCTGTTGCTCAGCTGACGTTTCTTGGATAAACAGCGGTATGTCACTTTTCTATATTTCTCCTTCCTGTTGTTTGTCATCTTCAGTTTCATACACCCCAACCTCTCCTTGTAGGTCACTAACAACTCATTTCAAGTTTTAACATATAATCATCATAAGAGACATTAATGATGACATTTTGACATTAATGATGACATTTTAAGTTTAATTGGGTTCAACTCAAATTCTGGATTCAAAAATAAAGCCAATAGTTGAGAAACTTGAACCCTTAGAGTTGCTACATGTAACATTTTAGCATTTTAACTATACAACCCATTTATGGAGTTTGAATTAGTACTACGTACTGTATGTACAGCGCTGACATCCAGTTTACATCATGTTATAAAAGCACAAGATTGAGTAGTAGTGTAATGAATGTTGACTTAAAAAAAATTAAACTGTTCCCATACGAGAGTTGAACTCAGGCTGCCAGAGTCCCGACTGCCAGACCAAAGAGACCTGTGCAAATGTGAACATGGTACTTAATTTTATGTCCCATAAATTTAAGTTAGGTAAAATGTTTTTGAAACTAATTAACCACATTTTTGGCCACATCCAAGAAAGTCATGTTTGAAAAAATAATTGCTGCTGAAATGTTACATAGAAGAGTCCTTAACAACACGAATGATTCTTATTCCCCCAAAAACACACAGTAACTATGCTTAAGCAAGGAATGATTTAATTGTTTTCAAATCGCTTTAATTCACAAGAATTCACTTCCTCTTGAAAACGTTTAAATAACACACAAATGCACACATCCTAGCCCATATACTAAATGTGAAGACATGGGGGAAGAAAGTGCGGTGTAATTATCCTGTATACCTTTCTGCCTCTTTTGCTCCATGCTCCGCAGGTTTACTGGTTCCAATACTGGTGAGCTGTGCGTTGGGACTGGTTCTCATTGTCTCTTTAATATGCTGTCTATTAAGGCAAAAAAGGTAAGCAAAAGGGGAAAAAAAAGACTCTAAATGTATTTTTCCTGAAATCCCACTCTGCACGTAACATCGCATAAAAAGCCCTGAGATAAAAGCTCGAGAATTGTTGGTCAGAAGGATCAAACAGTGTTTGAAACTCACCAAGACGCCTGTGTGGTAGTCAACAAATTCAGAGCTCTCCGTGGATTTATTATATTTATAAAATGGACAATTTGTGGTGGGTATTTCAAGCAAATGGTCAACCTTCATTGAAGCTAACATCTGGGGTCAGAGAATTTTTTTTTTTTTTTTTTTAGGAATAAAAAACGTTATAGAGGTTGTGCCCTCATTATTTGGGATT
>JAPZDV010000023.1:15247372-15282405 GCA_029814665.1 Acanthurus lineatus
CAAACACTTTATAGAGGTTGTGCCCTCATTAGTTGGGATTTTCGGAAATGTACACTTGCTTTTGCAGCTCTTAGTCACCCTCAACCGTGTGACAGCACATACATTATGAACCCATTTCTGTAAAATTGTGGTATTCTATAAAAAAAAACCTAGGAGTACCCTTGTGAAGATTTCTAGGGTTTTCATTATTGTGTGACTTGCAGAATTTTGTGGTATGCAGTTTAGCGTGCATTTGAGAATTAACGTTTCAATTTGAGAAATCTGGCTTTGGAAAAAAAGTGTAATAGTTATAGTAACCCAAAGGGACTTTGAGCTATAAAGGTCTTCTTGAGGGTAAACATGATGAATGACAATGTTTACTTGCTTCAGGACGTTTAACAGTTTAATAAACAAGATGATACACCAGCCAATCACTTCAGGTTGGCTTCTGCTAAAAAAACTGAACATAATGTCATATTTTCAAATGACTGTCTCATTGGAAAATGCCCTTTCACATTTTTTTTACATTTACCTGAATTCAAACCAAAAGGGTAGATTTCAAACAGGTAGATTTTTTCATTTAGATTATATGACTAAATGACCGAATCACATACTATGATAAATACATGTGCTATTGGAGTATAAAGACATTTTAGTTCACTAATGTTAATAAGCTCTTCTGCTTTCAAAGGTTAATCTGAGGAAAATTATCTTTGAGAGAAAATATGTAAATAAGAAGCATGAGGTAAAAATATGCTTTTGCAGCTCTCTCCTCATCAGAGGATAGCACTTCTCCTCTTTCATTTCTTTATGCTAATGATGCACAATCAGCTTTTGGAGGTGCAAGGCTAAGTGACAGTCTGGGTTGGTGACACGTTTTCTGCATTAAAATGTGTCAGATGTTCCTGATTTCCTCATATTTTCCGTCCTGCACATTATTTTTTCTCCTGCTTCCTAATTACTGAATGCTTCTCACAGCAAAAAAAATGCTTCTCACTGCACAAAAAAAGAAAATCAGCCACAGCACTTCTCTAGAAAACATTTAAGACTTGAGCAGATTTAAGACTTGAGGAAAAAGGGGACCTTTTGTGTAAATATGTACAATTTAAGAGTGTTGGTGGGGACATAACCCTCAACTTTTATTGTTTACAACACTTAAACATGAAAATAAAACATTATTTGATAGCAGGACAACCTCGATGAAGTAAATCAGCCTAACAGGGGAAAACTTTATTTAAGACTGCAAATTGATTGAACTTAGTGATTTAATCAAAGTCTGACTGCAATATGCTTCTTTTATTCCTTAGAGCTGGTGCACAACAGGACAAAAACAAAGGTGCTGGATACAACATTGGAGAGAGTGACGAGTACGGCTCCAGGGTGTAGCTCATCTTTGTGCAAAGCAACTCAGTGAAACTTCATCTAGACCATGAAACCTTTGACCTTCTGCATCACTAATTCTGTATATGTGACACTGTCCAATGGGTCAGTTTGGACTGTTGTTGAGGCATGAGAGGTTTAAGTAGATCACACGATAATGTTTGCATGCAGTGCTGGGGTTTTGGGAAGCACAGGTTTTTTTCCTCAAGCCACAGTCTGGACCTTTGCTGTGTTGTGGCAGACAGAACGTGGTAGACCTCCGTGCTGGACATTTAAAAGGGTGTTTTATGCTGTATGACTACTTCCTTTGAGCAAAAGGACCAGCTGTCCTCTCTAATTCCTCTTTATTTATCCGACGGGATGTGGTTTCATAAGGGGTGCCCCCACACAGATGTATCCAGGCAAACACACTGAAGTCAGAGCTGAACTGTTGAGAATCTCAGGTCAAGTACGACCATGGCACACGTTCCCTTGTGGCATGGAGGAAACCCAACCACAGTACAAACAATAGGGGGTTAGGAGTCGACAGACATCCCTGACGGTAGCGTGGCCTGAGAGGGATGGGCTATACCACATTTCCACCAAGCCTGTACTTAGAGCTGCTCTATGGATTTTATAATCAAAGGGTGCTTAGCTTTGTGCAAACACAGAAACACACAGTTCCTTCCCCGTGAATAATGCTGAGAAAATAAAAAAAGGGCTTCTGTGTTGTCCAGCTGCACGTGGGCTGACCCCTAACCCCTGTCCGCCAGTCTGATCACAAGACTAACTCCCCAGCCCCCCTGAGAGCCTCTCAGTTAGACTGTAGCCTGCACAGTTAACCACAGGACTGCTGGAGAGTTATGACTTCTTCATGTTATCCTCACAGGGTTTCCCTCAGCCTGTGCTTCATCATATACATACATCTTTTTGGATGCATTAAATGCTCCTGACTTTATGTCTAGTGTACTGTATTTGCATGTTTATAGCATAGAAAGTGACGCTTTAACTGTATGAGCAAACTTTAGATACTTTAGATTATATAAGCTGTCTGAGGAATCTGTTTTGAAGAAATGACATGTTATAGAGGAGCATGGAGCAGCTAATTTACCACAATGCACAAGTGTTATGCAATGCACAGCACCTCTGATTAATATCAGTCCTCTGGAAATTTATTTTCCTATTCCTTTCTGCTTATGGCCTCATTACACTGTTGATATCCTGTTGCCATATTTTAAAACAATGTGCCACTTCATGGGTGAAACTGTGCTTGTTAAAATTTATTAGCTGGTTAAATTTTTCTTGTGTTTTTGGTTGTTACTGTGTGTATTATAAGTGTATGTGACTGCTGTGTCAGCATGAAAAATAAACTCTATCCCTGTTTTTTAATTTGTAATTATATTTTTATTGCATTTTATATTTCTAAATAGGAAATCTATAGGAAAAAATCAATAGGGAAAAGTATGGTAGATCATATTTGGACATATACGATCAATTTTGACAGTCTTATAAAGTTTGTTTAGCATAATTTTTTTTGTTCTGTCTGTAAAAAGAACAAATACTACCAATGGTGATGTCACAGTTTATCCTTCCACACCCAAAAGTGTAAACATTTTTACATTGTTGCCAGTTAGTGAAGACTGCCATCTAGTGGCTCTTTACTTTAACTACAATTAATTTTACTTCTGGGTGGAGCAGCTACGTTGCTGGATGTCCTGGACTCATGGATGTATGTGAGCTAGATACAGTGTTAGGGGAAGTCTCCCTGTGTATTCCTATGAAAGTAGCTCAGTGGCCCATGAACATAGTTGATGATTATTAATATTTGTTAACTTATTGGACAGAGAGAATATAGAAAAAAATTGTTACATGAGCAAGTAATCTATATAGGCACCTTGCTGAAGCTAATCGCTAGCCTCTCCCTAGCAAAAGTTACATGTGTTATATGCCTTTTTAAGTAGGAAAAGGTTTATGTAAATCAGAAATGACATGGTTCATATCAGCTGCTTTGAATAGATGAGACGTAATGCCCCATAGCATTAGATTTTAGTTTAGTTCAGTTTAGTTCAGTTGCTCTGTTAAAAATAATGATTGCATCTACTGTGACAGAAATAAAATAAAACAAATAAGATTATGATAAAGCATAACTGACAACCCGGATTGGAAAAATAGGTAAAGCAAAATCAAAACCACTGACAATCATAACAACTGCACAGCTTCAAAACGTTAGTTGACACGCTGACGTATCGTGCACACGTGAATGTATTATTTTGTCAGATAAAAGAGATAAAGTATATCAATGGTGGATTACAGTTATCCTTCACATCCGTGACTAATCGTACACATGCACGCGCAGGGAGGCGCGGCCCTATGGCTCTTATGCGCGTCCACAATGCCGAGCAAAAACACCCCTTAGCTCTTACATTAGGACAAAACTGCAGAAATTGAAGAAAAAAATTTTAAAGAAACCATCAAAATTTTAAAGAAGGGCTATTTAAGAGCTCGTGCTGGTGAATTCATGTACGTACAAAAAAAATGTTCCGCTGAATATTACACGTCATTAGCTGAGAGCCGGTCAATGGGAAATAGTCCTTCTATGGTTCAATGGCATCACATGACCGGCGCCATGCTTGCAATACCCAGATTTGACTAGCATGTCCTACTTTTTGTGCTCCAAAGTCCGGCTCGCTTCATGGTGGCTCGTGCTGGACCTGACCAATCGGACTTGCTGACTTTGAGTTTATCTTCCGTTATTTGACGCGCCCGCTGATGCACCGGATTGGTGTTTTAGCGGAGGAGGGCAGCAATGCGCCGTAGCTGCATCTAGACTATCAAACCCAGAACAAGAAGGAGATTTTTGTTTAACCAGGTTGATTGATTCCGTGATGTCTCAGCAGCTTGTCTTGAAGAACAGGCGCACTCTCTTCGAGAGAGCAGAGAAGTTTATCTCTCATATTTATTTCACTGACTGCAATCTGAGAGGACGGTAAGGCTTCTTCCACACACCTGCACTGACTGTGAAACACACGAAGTACAGCAAAGCAAACATGCTCCTGTTGGACACCAATAGTTCTAATGTCAGAAAGCAAACACAGAGCAAAAACATCAGCCACACAAACCTGTTAGTCACTGTAAGATCTGCAGTGAAGTTGTCTTCATGATTTCCAAAAGGAGGTCAAAACTGGCCTTATCAAACGTTTGCATGCGGTTTGTGGGGATTTCTGTCAGGGGAAAGTTGCACAAAGGTCCAGGTTCAGCCTTTAATGACATGAGCCTTATTTTGGCCTTTTGCTTTTAAAAAGTCCATGTGATGCACACATTAACTCACATGCACAAATCATCTTTACAAGCACTCAGTATGTCATTAAAATTACATATTGATCAGATATGGTCAGAGTATCACGGATAGTGTGAATGGTTTTAATGGGGCATTAAGGGTTTAAAGTAAGAAGTACTTTAAAGCTTTTTACGAGAAGTTGACTTTTTGAATGTTTATTCTCTGCAGACTCTATGGAGACTCTTGCCCTCTGGAGTCCCTTTCCTCCTTCTTGTCCTCTAAACGGATCACATTCACAGAAGCTTCCAAGCAGAACTTCACACCTTATAAAGTGGGTGAAACCTTTGGACCAACGTAAGTAACACTGTCAAAGTTAATCTACCTTGAATCTATTTTCTCTTATGATATTGTGTTTGAGATAATAAAACTATAAATTATTGAAAAACTCAATAAATGCAACAAGAAAATATGTACAAGCAAAGACCGTATGATATGCAGCAAAAACTTTGAAATAGAAAATATTGTAAAATCATCAAAGTACAAATATTGTTAAGGTGGTGGACTTGCTGGTTCAAAGTGACCCTGAAAATTCCTGAGTCCTGGAGAGGGAAAGAAGTTCATCTTCTGTGGGAAAGTGATGGAGAGGCAATGGTTTGGAGGGATGAACAGCCAGTTCAAGTAATGTAGCAGCCATCAGACTAGACTAAAGAGCAAAATTTTATGCCAAAACAGTGATAATGTATGACTGGGTCGTGTGTGGATTTGTAGGGCCTGACTAAAGAGGGTGAAAAGACGAGTTACATCTTATCTGACTGTCTGAAAGATGAGGAGCCACACAGGTTGGTTCACTGAAACATGAGTTCATTGTTGCTTCTGTTGCCCTTGTAGTTTATTGAACCTTTGGGCACCTTCAGACTAATATGTTCATGTTTTCTCTTGTTGTGTAGTGTCACCCTTTATGTAGAAGTTGCCTGTAATGGGCTTTTTGGAGCTGGTCAAGGGTCCATGATTGCAGCCCCAGACCCAAACAGGAAGTTCTCCGTACAGAAGGCAGAGCTGGTGGTATTTAACCGGGATGTTCAGGAGCTGCTGACTGATTTTGAGATGCTGATTGACATTGTGAAGGTACAGTCACATAAAACATTGCTTTGTTTGAATTCAGTTGAAAGCAAACATGAAGTCAGGCTGCTTCTTTTCTCCTCCTCCACAGGAACTTGGAGAGGAAGAGCAGCGAGGCTACCAGGCTCTTTTCACTGTCAATGAGATGGTGAACCTGTGTGAGCCCTTTGATCCCAGCTCTTTCTCCAAAGCACACAGTGTGGCCCACAAGTTCTTCAGCCAGAGGAACGGAGATAGCCAGCACACTGCTCACGCCATGGGTCACTGCCACATAGACACAGGTCTGCATTTCATTTCTCTTGTTGAACGAAGAGTTAAACACTGTTTTTGGTGTCTGACCACAATTTCTCTTTTTGCATCAAGAAAACTGAAAAACAGCTGTGCTTGTATCATTATTAGTAGTCATAACTTTCCCCAATTGTTGACTATTTTGCAGGTTTTACTTAAAATCATTTTTAATTTTTTTTTCTTATTATCCAAAATTGGGTTTTCTCCCCTCTGTTCTAAGTTAAAATCAAGTAAAAGGAGGTGTAAATTCTTACAATGTTGTCATTTTTAGCAAAAAAGTTAATGTTTATGACTTTACAACTATTTTTTGGGCAGCCTGGCTTTGGCCCTATGAAGAGACCATTCGTAAATGTGGGCGAAGCTGGGTGACAGTCATCCGTTTAATGGAGAAGAACCCAGACTTTGTTTTTACCTGCTCTCAGGTAATTACTAACTTATTCAGTTTGGATAAGCCATAAAGGTCCCACAGATCTCAGCAGTCTTCTTGAGTTTAGATCTTTTCTGACTTTTGTCCAGGCCCAGCAGTTCCAGTGGGTAAAGAGCTGGTACCCAGGTCTCTTCACCCAGATTCATCATTTCGTCAAGAAAGGCCAGTTCATCCCAGTCGGAGGGACGTGGGTGGAAATGGTAAACCTGGTGCTGCTGTCACTCCACAAGTTTTATGAACAAGATATCCTAAATTAAAATGAACTAATTGACATGTTTGCCTGTCAGGATGCTAATCTGCCTTCAGGTGAGTCAATGGTCCGACAGTTTCTGGAAGGTCAGCGCTTCTTTCAGCAGGAGTTTGGGATCCATTGCAAAGAGGTAACAACACTGTAATAAATGTCTACACAACCTCAGTTTAAAACTGTTTTTAATTTGTTGCCACTTCTTTGTCCCAAATGCATAAAATCAGAGATTTTTTTCCTGGTTTTCTCTAGTTTTGGCTTCCAGATACGTTCGGCTACTCAGCCCAGCTTCCTCAAATAATGCAGCTCTGTGGCATCTCCAATTTCTTGACCCAGAAGCTCAGCTGGAACCTGGTCAACACCTTCCCTGTAAGTAAGGTACCCAAGGCCCAAGGTTGGGAAAAGTTTTTTTTAGATAAGCGTTCTTAGTTTTGGTTCCTCTTTCCCAAAGCACAACACATTTTTCTGGGAAGGTCTGGATGGCTCCAAGGTTTTGACTCACTTTCCACCTGGAAATTCCTATAAATTGGAAGGCAAGGTCGAAGATGTGAGTTTGATTTATAGTCACACAACACGGTCAATGTTGAGTCTGTGTAGAGATTATTGACAAAACTTGCATTCTTTATGGTGTTTTCGGCTTGCAGCTGGTAAAAACAGTGAAGAATAACAAAGACAAAGGAAGAGCCAATCACAGCGCAGTGTTGTTTGGTTTCGGTGATGGCGGCGGGGGACCTACACAGCTGATGCTCGACAGACTGCGACGGGTTCAGGACACAGACGGACTTCCCAGGTCACTTCCTGTCCAAGCCCAAACCGAGGCGGATACCCTTCACATAAAACAAATTTGTCATGACTTTTATTCACTCTTCCTGCATTTGGATGTCTATGTGACTCTCAGAGGGGTGTGTCAGCATGCAGGCAGTAGATGACTACCAGCTTATTTAAGCAAAAGGATATGATTGAGGTCTATTGATGTCATTGAGGTGTTGTTTGACAGTAATAGTCAACGTTTTAGTCCGAATGAATTACAGAAGTGATGTCAACCAGAGACGTCATTGGTGATTTTCTTCTCTGACTCTGGTGTGTTTCTCAGAGTCCAGAGCTCCAGTCCTGAGAAGTTCTTCTCTCAGCTTTGGGCGGATTCAGCTCTGCTTTGTACTTGGACCGGAGAACTCTTCCTTGAGCTGCACAACGGCACCTACACCACAGAGGCAAAGGTAGAATAAACTTCTCCTCAGAGTCCTCACTGTAAGAGGACACAAAGCACAAACAGGTTGAAAAAGTAACATAATGAATAAATAAACATACAGGGAGTTATGCGAGTATTCAGCAAATTACCACTAACACCTTTCAAAATGATAAAAAATAAGCACAAATCAGTGGAAAGTCATCATGGTTGAATGATGGACAAAGATGCAATGTGCACTTATTTCCACGCTTGCTTTGTTGTGTCCAGATCAAACGAGGCAACCGTCAGTGTGAGACGCTTCTTCATGACGTTGAGATGGCCAGCAGCTTGGCGTTGTGTCGGGACGGGACTTTTCAGTATCCTGTGGACAAACTGAGGGAGCTCTGGAGGTCCAGACTGACCTGATATAACCTGATGATAAGGATGAATAAACATGTGGTGTCTGATGTCACAATATGAAGATGTTTAATTCTCTTCATCACAGGCTTCTTCTTCTAAACCAGTTTCATGATGTGATTCCTGGCACCTCAATAGAGATGGTCGTGGAAGATGCACTTCGGTATTATGAAGGTACTAGTTTCAAAAGCTGTCCATTATAATCAAATGTATTATGTTGTGTCGATTAAAATAATCATAGCATATGACATGTTTTTAGAAATCCGCAGTGATGGTGCTGCACTGCTGTGTAAAGCCCTTGGAGCCTTGGGGTCAAAGGGCAACTCTGCTGGAGTGTTTAACTCTCTGCCATGGGAGCGCCACGAGGTCATCCAGGTTCAAGATGGCTCTGGAAAACCTAGTTTGGGTATGTTAGACACTTAAATGTTATCAACATTGATGTTGTTACATCTCACAAAACATCTCTGATGTTCTGGTTCATCTTGTTGTTCAGCTCTAGTGAAAGTTCCCAGCGTGGGTTTGTCTCCTGTTAAAGACACACAGCCTGTGACTCCCGTCTCTGTCGCTGTTCAGGTGTGTGATTTAAAACTCATCGCCTCCTTCTTCTAGTTATTGTTTAGTTTCACCTAATGGTGATGACAGAGCACCTCTGGCTTTGCTGTGGCTCCTGTGAGAGAGTGCAGGGCAGGGAAAAGGCTGCATCCAGTTATTTTAAAACATACCTGCCTCTTGAGTTGGCCTGAAGCAGTTTACTCTCAAATAATGAGTGACTTGCAGGTTTAACCCAGCTGATCTCTGTTAGAGATTGTGCACAACAGTGTTAACTTCAGTGTTTTTTCTCCCTCTTTACTTTTTGTGTGTCATATTCGTCCTGCCTTTTTCTCATCATATAGCAACAAAATCTTTCGTGCATGTATTTTTTAAGTTATTTTTATTTCACTTTGGTTTTCTTTTGTCTTGTTTTCTCACATTTTCTGTGATTAATTGTAGAGATTATGTATACATGGCTTGTAAAGCTTTCTGTAGTCTGTTTGTGTTATATGTCTCTACCTCTGTCTGTGTAACATTGCAGGCTGATGGCACTGTCCTCATGGAGAATGGGATTTTACAGACTGTCATTAATAAGGATGGCACATTGGCATCACTGTATTTGATCAATGCAAACAGGTACCACATATGACATGTGACCACCTGTGTATTTTATACTACAGCTTCAACATGAATGAATGTCTCAGCACTCGTTCTGTTTCAGAGAGGCCATCACAGATGGCTGTCATGGCAACCAGTTTGTAATGTTTGATGATGTCCCTCTGTACTGGGATGCCTGGGATGTCATGGACTACCATCTGCAGACAAGGTGCCAGTCATTACTGTTTCATCCATTTTTTGACACCTTGATACACATCACAGTATTTACAGGTGTTGTAGATGCAGATCAGAAACCCAACTGCAAATCTGACTTAATAGGAAGCCGGTGGTGGAGGTGGTGCAGCCTGCTCGTGTGGTGTCCTCAGATGGGCTCAGAGGCAGTGTCAGCTTCACCCTCAGGATCAGTGACAAGAGCACAATCACACAGGAGGTTATCATGGACGCCATGTGTCCGTACATCAAGTTCAACACAGAGGTACATGAAACACTTACAATGATAAGAGAGATGTACAGAACTACTGATCTATTAATCACACCTTAAAAATACACAATATTGCTGCTCTCTTGTTTCAGGTAAAATGGGGGGAGTCTCACAAGTTCCTTAAGGTGGAATTTCCTGTGCGAGTCCGCAGCCCGAACGCTACATATGAGATCCAGTTTGGCCATCTGCAGAGACCCACACACAGGAACACTTCATGGGACTGGGCCAGATTTGAGGTGCAATGGAATCAGCTGTCGTGTTCAGCTTTATGAATACTCATTTTAACAAGTACTTGGACATGACTGTTGGATTTTATGGTGCTGATGCCTAAACTGTAGGATAACTGTCAGTGATGATGTCATAACAAAGTAATGCAGTTGAAATGCTCACAGATTCATCATGGTTTCCCTCTCAGGTTTGGGGTCACAAATGGGCCGATTTGTCCGAGCACAACTTTGGAGTTGCACTTCTGAATGACTGCAAATACGGCTATTCAGTCCACAAGAACACTATGACACTGTCCCTGTGAGGTCTTTTTCTGTTCATATACAGTAAAACAGGCAGAACATTTTATGCTGAATGTAAGAAATCCATCTAACAGCAGTTTGTCTTTGTCTTAGACTGAGAGCCCCGAAGTCTCCGAATGCCAACGCTGACATGGGGATTCATCATTTCACCTATGCAATCATGCCACACACAGGTAGGATTCGAATGTTTTCAGAAAGAATATATACCTGTAAAGTCTGAAACTCTGCATGTGGAACTTGTTCATTAGTCCATCAGCAGTTTGTCTTGGTTTGTGATACAGGATCCTTCCAAGATGCCTCTGTCATCCAGTGTGCATACAACCTCAACTTCCCTCTGAGGTCAATCCAGTGCTCTCCGGACACCGTGCCCTGGAGTGCTTTTTCTGTCAGCAGTGCAGCAGTCATCCTCGAGACCATTAAACAGGTATCCCATTAAACACCGTGCTTGACCTAGCTTGACTTAATCCTCTCAGCCCGCTAATGGCTATTTACTCTATTTACCATAACAGGCTGAGGACAGGAGGGGCGCACTTGTAGTTCGGCTCTACGAGTCCCATGGGAGCAGCGTGACCGCAACTCTCTGCACGACACTCCCACTTAAGGAAGTCTGGCAGTGAGTATTTCTGTTTTTGTAGTTTTTATTGCCTTGTATTTTATGTTGTATTGTTGTCTAAGATTTTTTTCTCTCCCTTTCAGCTGTGATCTCTTGGAGAGACGAGACCAGCCAGCAAACATTACATCAGAGGGAATCACTTTGAACTTCAGCCCCTTTCAAATTGTGTCACTTCTCCTCATCTTGTAATGTCAGTTTTATAAGTGGCAGAGGAGTCTTGAACGAATATTAATTCAAAATTTTGGAGGTTAATACTGTTAAATGTACCCAGACCTGTTGTATTGAGTTAATAGGGGACTTTGAGTGAGGGCCACTGTCTTATAAAGGTACTCATTGATGATGACTTTGATTCATGTTTGTTAAAAATTAATACACACTTGCACAGAATTCTAAAAAAATGCGGCTTTTATTAAAAAAAAACAGTTAATAGTATGAAAAAATTTTTAAAACCGTCTCCTTGTGACTCCTCGTTTTGTGTATTTATTTGCCATTTTGACGGGTCACTCTCCTGCTCTGCCTCTGTGGACCTGAAACAAGGATGACACGGATTAAAATTTTTCCATTTTCCCCCATAGGAAATAAAAAAGTTTCATTTTGAAAGGATATCATGTGCTGACCTGGAGCAGTTGGTTCTCCACTGCTGCCCTTCCTTTTACGTGCACTAGATCTTTTGTCATGCTGAGCTGTGTTAACATCCGTCTTTCTCTTCTTGGATCTTGCTTCCTTCTCTTTCTTTGGTGTTTTGGTCACAGTTTCCTGTTTGACTGCTTTTTTGGCTGTTGTGCTTGTGGAGCGACTCCTTGCCACCTATTGAAACCAAACTGGTTTTAAAATTTTGGTCTGTAGGTTTCATTATCTGTTCAGAAAAATAAATCACAGTTTGTACCTTTTTCTTGTCTGTGTAATCGTGGTCATCATCTTTCTTTGCCCTCTTTTTTGTCTTGGGTGACTTTGAGTCTGTGAGAAAGATCAGACATCACTTTAGTCAGATGTTTCAGCTACATAAGATGCAGTTCAGCTGATCTTCTCAGTTTCATGCATTCTCAGTGCAACATACCTTTAGGTGCCATAGGGCCTGGATCTCCCTGTAATAAGAACAGAGGGTATTGGTATCAGTGATATATGAAGTCCTTGTAAACTGACTAAAAATATAAGAATGTCCTTGAACTCACTTTGAACCACATAGTTCTGCCATTGTGGTCCCGAATAGATTTCATTCCGTCCACGTAGTAACACTGCAGCCATGCCTCAAAGCCAGAATAATCTGCTTTCTCTGGATCATAGCCCTTTCCACCTGAGTAACAACATCCACATCAGAAAAGGGAGATATTTCACAGAATAATGAAATCACACTATTCCCTCAAACTGGGAGTATAGTCTTTATGACCCACCGAGGTTCACCACCTCCAGAGGTACTGTATGACACAGTCTTAGCAGGTCTCCGGTTTCCTCCTTCACCCTCTTCTGTTTAGCTCTGTCTGAAGTCTTAATAAAGAAAGGCATTGTTAGAAAACGCTTTCAAGGTAATATCTGAGCGTCTGATGATCTTAAAAATCCTCATCTTTGAATCTTTTCTTTCACCTTTGTGTCTTTCAAAGGCTTTTCCTTTTCACATATATCTTCTGACTCAAGGCCTTCCAGTACACTCCTAGCAGACACGAAGGGTGGGATGTTCAGCCTACAAAAATGAAAGAGAGAGGTCTTTAAGAATCATTCTTTTGTTAAAAAAGAAGGCCTTTTTGTTGTGGTTTCTGAATCATTACACCTCCCGTGGGTAACAAGCCAAAGAAAGCCATTCATTTCATATCTGAGGGAAACAGTACTTGAAACTCACAAGGGCTGGAATTGTTTTTCGATGATAAATTTTCAACAATGCTATACACAGAGTCGACCTTTTCCTTCAAACTAGAAACTCACAGGAAAAGCTTTGTGGGGGTGTCAGAAAATCTTCTATAGTGCTTCTAGTCTGACCATGATTCATGAATCATCATAATAAACAAGCACGAAAGCCAGCACTTCTAGTGAGGCTTTACAGTTTTGGTTTCTTCTTAAACTGAGTTTAGTCTTGCTGATAATCAGGTCAGTCAGTACCAGGCTTTCTTTCCTGTTTAGTGTGTGCCTATGTTCTTTTACTTTTTGTTCTTTGCAGCCACATCTAACGTGCTGCTATTGATGCAAACAGGCTATATGAGAACAAAAACATGAGAGAATACTATAAAAATGATTTGCGATGCGCAGAAACAACTTTCTATCAGTGCTGAGGCTAATACCAGGTACCACTCTGGACAACTGTGTAATGTGTCACGTGAATAGTTCTGTGGGTTTGTGAATGCTTGTCACCTGAAAAGGATTTCAGCCCTCAGATAGTTCCCGATACCATTAAAATACTTCTGGTTGAGCAGAGCTTCACAGATGGGCCTGTCAAAGGCGCGGTCGGACAGGTTCGACAAAACTTTCTCCCTGAAAAATGATAAATTGGTGAGAGTGGCTGTGATGATTTGGTTGAGCAGGTGACAGAAGTGACAGTCTTGCTTGCTTTATTACCCACCTGAAGCTTTGGTACTCGAACATGATGCAGGGCCCTCTGTCAGGTTGCCAGCTCCCACTGGGATGCCAGCTGCCAAACCTGCGTGCATCCACGAAGCTCAGCACTCTGCAGGGCTTTTCATTGGAATAGAAACGCAGATGGGCGTGTTTTGGAAGCTCATCCTCTGTGGTGAAGCGGAAATAACCCGACATACCGAAGCGGAAGACTATGTCCATTGGCTGATCGGCCTGTCCTTTCTTCACCCTCTGTTTTCCATCATCACTTTTTATGGGTGTGAGAGTGAGCTTCACTTCCTTTCCTCTGGAAGTGGCTGTGATGCGATAGGCCTCACAGGTGAAGGGCACATCAGGACTCTTGCTGACTTCAGACTTTCTGACCGGTCCAGTGAAAATCACTCCATTACACTTGTTATTCACGAACAGGCTTGCCAGGTGGAGCTCTGGTCCCTCAGGCATTTTGTTGGAACAAATGAATCTGTGCTGCAACTGCAGAAAACAAAGTGACTTGACATAAATAACATCTCAAAAAAACATAACATCCTGGATTGTGGCCACCTCTGAAGACTCTAAGAAGGAGACTTGTTGCAACCTTGGGAGAGTTTAAATTTCTACATTGAAAATTTACATTCTGAGTAATTTTGAATATTATTCCCGTATTTTCATACCTTATGTGTTTATGCATATACATTATACTTTAGGGCCAACAGGATAACATGAATGCAACTTTTTATTCCCAGAATTATATTCTTAACGGTGTGTAGGTAGCTTTGTCAGCATTCAGGCCTTCATAATAGGAAATAAAATCTGCTCTAATTTCGGAAAATTCCAAAGAAATTGAACTATGTTTATGTTGTTCAAAGTGTGTTGGTGTTCTGTGTCATCAGTATTTCTAGAATTGACATTTTTGTCCTGAATACATCATGTAGCTCGGCACGACCACAAACCCACAACAAACGCACGTACATCCCACCAGACGACCCACACAAACTAACAATAACAATGTATCACAGTCATCTCTAGACCACACAGCATGCAAATCAGTGTTTAGATTTTGCAGCGAGGCCCAAATCCTGCCACAAACGACATTGTGTCTGCATTGCAATGGCCATGCGATGAAATACCTACTGGTGTATAAACTATTGAAAACACACTAAAAAACGGGTAAAAGCTGCCGTTTTCACTGAGTTGAAGAGGGAAATCAATGGGCAAACTTACCCAAACAAGGAAGTAGACCTCACCGGCGATTAACTAACCTTTTGGACGGACTTGGACTGTAATTACGTAACCTGCACAGTTTGAGGGGTCTTCTCCTCTTTGAAGAGCTGCAGCAATGGGTAGGTGTGGTGCCAAATCCACATGCTTTTACAACATGCATGTTACTAAACATGTTGTGTAACGTACTTTTATTCAATACGAAAATGTCGCGAGATTTCCGGTCTTCCCATGTTATGTATGATCAGGTATTTTTCATGTTTTCCTAAACCCTTCGGTTTTTTTTTTTTTTTGTATTTTTCGCTGTAATTAACTGACAACAGTGAAAAAATACGAAGCTTCTCTAGGAACGCTTTTTGGAAACACAACACGAGCAAACAGTCCACCCCCGTGCATGCTGGGACATGTAGGCGTTGGAGAAAACAATCCAGGAAACAAATAACCCTGTGTTTCACTTTTTGTTGTTATTGTTTATCATCATATGAAGGTAAAAGACACATTATCAACACAAAAAATGCAAATTTATGTACAATATTTCACAAAAATGGTCAATTCAGTAACTTTTTCACGTTTCAGTTACGAATCAACCATTAAAAAATACTTCTGTCAATGAAAATAAGAACTCAAGTATTCACATGACCTTTGTGATGACTAAATACATTTTTTAAAAATTAACTGTACAAGATGTTGTAATGGCACTTTTGGAAGCCTATCAGCATCATTTTGTCCAGCTCTTTATAAGACATTCAGGTCCAACTTCATTGGTCACTCTTCACTGCAATGCATTCATCATAGCCTGGGCCTGTTTGAGCTCTATAGAAACACACAGAGGAAAAGAATAATTAAAGCATAACTCAGGCTAATAAAATATTTCAACAAGGAGGAACCGTGTAAAAAGACTTGCAAATGAACAAGATGTAAAACTAACCTGTAAGCAAGACTCTGAACTTGTCAGCAGAAACAGAAACAACAGTGGTCTCTGCAGTGCCTGGCACTGGTCCTTGCGTCTGCAGTTTCAGCTTAATCAGTGGTTCATTCACCTCTCTCAGCTCGCTGGAGCTCAAAGTGTAATCAACGCGCCAGGACACAGAGTTGAGACGTCCCACTGTAAGTCATTGTAGGGCAGAATTGATGGCGCCACTCAGTCAGCACTCAGTCAGCAACATCACACAAAATAGCTCTCATCATCAGTTACATTTACCCTACACTTTCATGGGAAATAATAGACAGAAATACTCACATCTTAGGCTTGTTTCTCTTAGTTTGTCTTGTAGTGCAGAGTGCTTGTCTTCATAGGATTTGCAGAGGCCCATGGTATGTTCTAAAGGAATGGATGTGTTAGTGTGAAATTAACAGTCAAGCTAAGATTTCCCTTAAGTGCATCATCACATTAAAGTGTCTCAGCACACTGTAAGAAGAAACAACACTTTAATGCAGCATTAAGGGATCAATAAGAGTAAAAACGTAATGGTCACTAAGTAACCAAAAATTTAACATCTATCAAATAAAGAGGTCTCATCTCAACACTGAAAAAAAGAACACAGTCTGGCTGCAAGTTACTGCAGCTGTTTCATACTAATAATGGAAATAGAGCTGGTCGTCTACCATTTTATGGTCTGCATGCTGAAGTGTCTTTAAGGAGCAAACTGAACCCAAAATGGCCGTGTTATTGCTGTGTTATTGGTGTGTTATTGTGTGTGTGTGTGTGTGTGTGTGTGTTCCTGATGAGCAGGTTGTAACTGTATTATTCTTTATTATCAGCACTTCAGGGGTCAAATAACTACAAAGGCACCATACAAATGCATTCCAATGGAGTGCTATAGGGACAACGTAATTTTGAAGGCTTCCCTGGAAGTTAGGATCATTAACTTTTTTCCCTCGACAGCTTCACAAATAAAAAACTACTATTATGATTTTTGGAGCACAAGCACAATCATAGACAGAAAAAAGGTAACTCTAGGCTTTTATCAAACACCAAGATTGCATGACTTAAACGTTTCTTGTATAAAGCTTGCTAATACACTATACTATTTTTTAAGACAAATATTACAAATTGCTTAGTTTACAGATTGAATAGTTGAGTTCAAACAGTTTTTGTTGCAAGTATAAGTATTAAGGCTGTAAAGGTGAACTTCTAAGGAGACTAATACTTGTGTTCAGCATGATGATGTTGTACGTCCTAAACATTCTCTCTCATTTAGCTTCTTGTAAGCAACCACCTTTTTTATAAGACCGGCAAAAGCTTAGAAAAACACGAGTAGAGTATTTACAATTGTGTTTTGTGTCACAAAACAAAATGTGATAGTCACTCAAACTTGTGTGAAAGATCTTGGTAAAAGTATCAAAATCCACTGAGTCTGAGAGGAGGGAACCAGAAGTTTAACAATGTTAACTTATTTAAAGGTTGAAGGAATCACATCGCACTGCGCAACCCCTTCATTCAGCAATGTGCACATACAATGTTCCTTTCAATTGCCTAAGAATGCAGTCTAACACCACACTTTAGACAATAGACAATGATACAGTGCAGCAATGCAATGCTATAATAAAAACACAATAGACTGTAATGAAGGATATGCAAGTTTCAGGAAATGATACAATTCTTTGCGTAACTGCCTGTTATAGAATTTGATTTTGTCTACTTGGTTTCACATTCTGGGCACAGTTTAATGTATATATTTGAATTTTTTTTTTCAATTATAAAATGTAAAATGTGCAAGTATTGTTTTTGACTCTCAAACTCACAAGTTGAAATGATTGCAGACACTGCTCTGAAATATGAGCAGTTAAAAAAATATGCACAAGGTTTTTATAACTTTCTTTAACAACAAGCACATCAAAGCACAAGTACTGACAGAATGTGAATGTGAGCCAAAAGATTCTATCATATTAATGTTTTTAGAAAAAATGCCACTCACCTTTAGGCAGACCAAGCTGCTGCAGCTCACTTGATAAAGATTCACTGTCAACGTCATGCTTTGCTGCACTAGACAAAATAAAGCTGAGCACCGCCACACTAGCTTTGATGTCTCCGCTCTCTGCAAAGTGAATTAAAGTCATGAATTAATGTTATACAACAAAAAATGCAATTAAAATATGACAATGTTATAGGCCTGTATGTTAAAGTTATACCTGAATGCAGTATCTGTAGTAGGGGAATATATCAATATGTAGTACTCTATTTGAAAATAACTTTCAGGTACATGTACTTTCTGTTTTCAGTCTTCATTTTCAATCTTTTTTATGTGTCACTACATTTCTAAGACAAGTATTCTCTATTACTGTTACATCTGTTGGACAGCTGCAGTTAATATGTTATAATGAAATACCCTATTTTTATACGTTGCTACTTTAACTTAAGTAAACAGCTGAATATTTTTTAATACTGATCACTAGTATCAGAGAGACTTACCAAACTTTGCATCTGCAGTGAGCTTTGCAACTTTGTCATACTAAAAAAGAAAGAATGAACAACACTGATCAGTGTTCGTGAATGTGTATGTGACCATCGATTTGCTTGTTTGACATGTATTAAACTACTCACATCAATGCCCTCCCCAAGCAAGTCCTTCAGCACTTGAGCACACAGAAGTTTCATTTTGACACTTGACTGTTACATTAGGGAAGCAAAAGGCACAAGTATTGGTATAAAAAACGTAAATTGACATTGAAAATACATAATGTTGCTTTATTGCATTGGTTTTGGACCTTTATATTTACTCACAATCTTCGCTAACGTGCTAATTTCGGCGAGCACCCAATCCGGGCAGTCCAAGTCTCCACAGAAACGGAACCGCTACAACAGAAAAGACAGCATTAAAGTGCTATTTTCTTTTTTAAAAAAGACAGTTTTTTAACTCTCTAACGCTGGCATTTGCATTAGTTATCCATCATTAAAGCAACAAGCTAGCTTAGCCTGCTATGCTAGTTATCTAAATATCGGATCAAACATTGAAAGTGTCAACTAAATAATGCCCTACGACAATTACAAATCATGTAACTAAATATCCTACAGACAAACTGGATGATAAATAACTAAATTAGTGCTAAATAGTACGTTTATTGAAATGATTTACCATGGCTGTCAGTCAGCTGAGCAGCAGCACCAGGAAAAGCTGAATGGGAAGAGCTAATATCCCATTGGACAATGGAAAGGAAGGGGCGGGACTTTTAAAGCAGCAATGCACCAAAATGTATTCACCTCAGTTAAAACTCTGGTTTCGGGTCTTTTTAAAATGATTTTTCGATTAGACATCCAAGGGAGGGGTTAAACAATTCGTCTGTTTAGGCTCTCGTAGATTACAACGTGGTCGACTACATGAGAATAGACTGTAATTTTCTCTGTGTTGGAAACTTAACTTAGGCTAAAGGAGTGCTTGTGCACCGACATAGTAATTAACCTGAAAGGCCTTTTGAGAGTCCTTCACACTTGGTGTGCTATTTTAAGAGGCTCCGGGTTTCCAGAGGTTAAGATAAAATGCAGACCTTGTAGATGTTCCAGACTGCCCTGATAATATTGAGAGAAGCGACACTGGCCAAGAGTTTCCCACATTGTTTAGTTTCCTCTCTGGTTACTTGAATGTTCACGACTCTGTGTATATAAATATATATATATGTGTGTGTGTGTGTGTGTGTGTGTGTACACACACACACACATACACATATATATGGAATAAAAAAGAAAATGTCATCTAACCAACTTTTCTTAAAATAGTACCTGCAGCTCTGTGCTAATAAAGTATAGCCTATCTATATAAAAAATGGGGAAGGATTGTTTAGTACAATGGAATATATCAGTATATCCGTCTGTTCAGAGATGTTTTTAATCAGATGAGTCAGTTGATCCAGGAAACACAGTCTGGTTTTCAAATCAGGAAGCTACATTTGACCTATAGATTGACTTAGTGTAATGCCTCTGTCTGTTGACATCACCGCTAATGCCCTTACTGATGGCTTTTTTTCAGACAGAGCAGGAAGAACCAATGCAAATTGCACAGACTGCAGCTGTACCATGTCTCCTCTCCATAAATGCCAAGAAAGCAATCAGATACGAATTCAGCTATATTAATGAGTCCTATCATGATGTTTTATTTTGTGCTAGGTATTATTTTTTATTTCAATAGACATATGTTATCTTTCCGAAAAAATGCCCATTTATGTTGTTCTTGTATTTTTTCCCGTGTAATCTACCATATTCATTTTTCTTTATAGGCCAACTAAAATAAAACGTTCCTGCCCTGTGATGCAAAACCACCAAATAGGGTAAGCGTTAGTCTTTGCAGACAGGCTATTTGCATTCATTTACATGATGTCATTTCAATATCTTTTTTTAAGTTCCTCATTGCTCACATCAGCGTTTTTTATTGAAAGTCTGTTTTACATTTTTATGACATATTCATATATGCTGTTATTATTTATTAAATGACGTTGACCACTAATGTTGCGGCAAGAGAGCGGCATTGAATGAGCTCCTGTTTGACGCTTCTCCCCTGCTTCTCTTGACGTTGTTAGAAGATACTCTATGCGCAAAGGAAAAACTAACGATCCAAAAAGGAATAGGGGAAAAACTGGAGGGAAGCTGTATGTATGCTGTTTTTGTTTTCCATAGGAAAATATAACCTACCTACATCTGCGTCAGTTCTATAGCAGATTTAAATGGGGGCGACTTTTGCGACTTTTTTTCCGCCTCATTACTGACAACGCTTCAGCCTTTTCTGTTTGAGACTGAGGATAGTTTTATAGGTATATTATGTATATTTATAGGTTTTATTTCTCAAGTTTATTTTTTGCTATCAATTGGATTTTTATTCTGCACGACGAGCAGGAGGACAGGAGGTGTCATACATGGGGAGGAGTCGCAATATAAAAGAGAGATCATTTGAACTCGAGGTAGAAGGCATCTGAGGACAGCACATATTAAACCTATAGAAATAACAGACATTAACATAAAACATTTAGCAAAATGAGGCGATTTGTTTTTGTGAATATATTTCTTGCTCGGGATTTCTTACTTGTCCTTAGTGTCAGTTTTAATGACACACCGACTCTTGGACGTAAAGGCAACCCCAGAGTGTTATACAGAGGTAAGTTTGCTTGTTTATTTTTACAGTAACTCAGTTTAATCGATTTTTGTAGATCTAGATGCAGTCAGTGTGTAAAATCACAGTAGACGCGTGGAAACATTATTTGTAGAGTTAATCCTGTTTCAAATCCTGTCTAAGCCCACTAAAAACTAGTTCAGTTAAATAAAACAGTGTCTAAAATGTGTTTATGCGACCTTACTTCTTCCCTCAGATATGATAAATGCTGGATTTGAATACCAAGTCCTCCAGAACCACAGTGTATTCTTTTATCATGAGAACTCTGATGATTTGTATGTTGGAGGGACTGATTTTGTGTTCAAACTCGATGTGGATCGCTGTCATATTATAGAGGTGAGTGTTTTTACTGCTGTTTTTGTCGTTCCACGTTCCCCTGTGCATTTTTTTTAAATTTAGTTGTTTGATAATTGATGGGCTCCCAGCATGGTTCATGAGGGCAACTGTAGATTTTGCACAGCAGTTGCACAGATGGTCAGACACTTGTGTTGTACAAAGAGACTGTCTGTCTGCCTGCCAGTAGCAGCTGACAGATATAGCCTTGCAAAGCTGGGTAATGTGTGGCTACAAGTCAAGAAATACTGCTGGTGATTAATGCATGTCACAGACAGACCCCAGTGACTCAGGAAAGTTTCTATAAAAGTCTAGAAAATTCATTCAAATGAATTCTCTTATGAATGAAAGAATAGTGGACTATTGATTGTTTTCTGTTTTCTAAGAAATAAAGCCAATGTGGTATCATTGCTGACCATGTGTTAATCTTCATCATCCATCTAATGGATAAGAGCATCCAAAGCCAGTTGAGCTGTTGAAGGAAATAAGTTTTGAGATCAAACAGAAAACCTACTTTCAGATTGACAACGCTTGGTTAATGTTTACCTTTCATTTTATCTGTCAGCTATTTCAAACACAGAACAACCATCCAGAACAACAGGTTTTTGGACAGAGCTTTAAGTGCAACATCTTTTATTGTTATAAGTGAATGTTTGAACCATTAGTTTTCTATTCATAATGTCATACTTGTGTTAATTTGTATACATATTAATGTCCTTTGCAGAAATTTCCTCTAAAAACAACAGGACTACAAAAGTGCAAAGAGGTTAGTAACTGAAAAATAATGATTTTATGTGATAAAAATAACTGGTTAACAAGTTTAAATTATATCTTTTCTCACTTCTATCTGGTAATAACAGCTCCTGTGTTGCAGGGCCCCTGTGAAAATGTTATTACTGTTATTGAGCAGTTCCAGGATAGTATATTCGTCTGCGGGACAAATGGACACAAACCCCAGTGCTGGAAGCTTGTAAGTGTTTGCATATATCACTAGATATGCGTTGCACTTAAAGTCACATCTGTGGAACATACTGCAGCTTTTGTGGCTGGGTAATTATTACTGGCAACAGCAGAGCAAAGCTGATTTAAGCATGGGCTTTATAGTGGAGATAAGTGGCAGTGGTTCTAATTAAACTTAAACTAGCACCCTGTCTGTAATTTCATTATAACAATATAATGTTCTATAATATTCTCTTGACTTTCTGTTGTTCCACAGTTTTCTTCAGTGAACAATCAGTCTCGTGAAATAATCGAGAGCTATGAGGGGACAGGCATCGCACCGTTTGTGCACACACAGAATTCCTTATCACTCACAGTAGGTATGTTAAATACAGCATCTAAGCACAGTAAAAGACTGTGTTTGAAGGTTTTAAAATGTGCTTCACAGCTGCAGGCTTAGTCAAACATGTGAGATAGCAGAGTTGGCCAGGCGAAAGCATTTTACATACCCAGTAAATGAACACTTTGTTTCATTTTTCGTTTGATGTCTCTCTGGTATTTTTAGAGGGGGATCTATATTCAGCAGCACCTTTGGGTACAGATGGAAGTTCGTTACAATTCAGAAGGAAGGCAGGCAGCAGAACTAATGTCTGGATGTATGACAACTGGGTCTCAGGTGGGTAAAATGGGGTAAACGACTGGAGGCAATTAATAATATATGACAAGTACAAATCTGTAAGTCCCAGTGGTATTGTGATGTGACAGCAGACCAAATTAAACACAAAAATATCTTACAAAAAGGGAAAATCACCATATTATTCTTGTTATATATTATTGTTATCATGTACCTATTCAATGTGTCCACCTCAAACATGAATTGTTTGTCCACTCCCTTGTGAGATTTTATCTTTTGTTTTGCCTTCACATGCCAAGCTTTTGCGTCATGTATTATCTGTGTGCATCACATTGCACTCTACACACTAAAACACCTGGTTAAACCATTAGGGTAAACATGTCTCTCTCTCTCTCACAGAACCCACTTTCATCTCTGCGTCCTGGATAAAGCGGAAAGACGACCCTGATAACGATAAAATCTATATTTTTTTTCGTGAGAAGAACTTGGACAACAACCCAGAGGCCGATCCCTGGATATCAAGGGTTGCCAGAGTTTGTAAGGTATGCTGGACACTGAAGGAGACTCAGCTTACGTAAGCGAAGCTCTCATATTAAGAGGTTGCTAAAGGTCATTCCACAAAGCTCTTTAGCCAGGCTTCAGTAATCAAGCCAACAGCCATCCAAATATTGATCAAGAAACATTGACAGCGGATTTTGACTCAAGTAAATCAATTTTATAAAAGTGAGTATAAAAGCCAGTTTTGAAGGTAATAATTTGAAATAAAAATTGTTTATTTTTTTACGAGAAATGAAACAGAGGTTATGTTGGTCCATGATGCTAAATTTAGCAAGTGAGGGGGAAATGGGAATGAGTCAGCCAGTGATTCATCTTCAATTCAGATGCAATATGAAGTTGTATCAGGACCAAAACCAACATTCATTCAGAGAACATTCATACAGTGAGTGATGTATCATGACTTACCAGGTGAACAAATACAGCTGTACTGAGTAGTTTGAGGCCCTGAGTGTAGTGTGTGTGTTGCACTGAGCAGTCGTTCATCTGATATTGGGAGTTTTTTGAGTGGAGAAAAGGGGGCCCTACTCTTAGTGGGTGGGCAGCCAGAAAAGAGACCGATACTGGTGTGTATTCCGGCTTGTGCTATCATTAGTCTCACTTGTTATCGACCGCTCCCTGAAGAAGAAATTCATTTTACATGGACGTGCAAAGAGGAGAAGGGAAGAAGAAAAGACTGAAAGAAAATAGCTGAGGGAGCCAGACTTTAACATTTCCTGCTTGGTAACTTCTGGCTAATATACACAATTTTGGCTGTTTGGCACGAATAAACAATTGATCTTGTGTGAGTGACGTGAACAAAAGTTATAGGGAAATAGATGCAATATGACAGCCCTGAAAAATAAACCATTAACAGGCTTCCTCTGAATACATTTTCTTATATGGGAGAGATATGTCTGACATTTTGAATTTCTCTTGAACTATCAAGGTGGTTGCTTTGCATGTGCACACAACTACAGCAGGTAGGCAGACAGGGCCTTTACAAAAGGAGTGTTCAGCCAGAGACAGAAGAAAATTTTTTATGGTACTTTTATGGCCCTTAATGCATGTGCTGGTAATTCAAAAAGGACTTCCTGTTGTTGTCCACCTCTATAAGAAAACCTTGGTCAGGTAGGATGTAGGCACAGTATAGACTGAGGGGGGAGCTAAAATTGATTGTGTACCACTTAGACCAGGAACAAAAAAAACTCATCTTGAGCTCCATTCAAAAGGCGTTTTGGAGCTTTCAATCATACCCCATGGTCCTCCTCTCTAGATGGAGTTTTTGCAGTTGTCATGGAAATATAAACATTAGAGTTTCTAGTTTCTGATGAAGGTTTTATGATATGAACGATAGCAAAAGAAAAACTGCTAAATGAACCTTGCAGGTGAGTTTATTACTGTTGGTTGTTACTTGAAACTGGGACTTTTTAAAATGAAAGAAAGTGCATTTACAGAACAAAGTCTGTGGATCAACTTAACACTTTCCTCAAGATTGCATCATATTCAATAGATTTCACATGATAGTTTGGGACACATTGATTTTCTTCTTCAAGTTTATATTATATCAAACAGAAAATGAATAGTGGGATACTGAGGGGTTTTTTTAATTGTTAAAGTCTGTTAAGAGTGTCTGCAGTGTCTCCTGCAGTAAACCCTTCCTGTATGTGCCAGACAAAAGAGATTAAACGCCACCGTCTGCCAGCCAGTGGTGTTTGATGTCGCCTTTTATCCTTGTTTGTACCAGGAACAATCATGACGGTTGGCCTCTATTTATAGTGTTTTCATTTGAACAGATCCAATTGATCTAGTGTTCATACTGAGGCTGCCAGCTGTTGTTAAGGACAATAATGATATCATGGAAAATTAAATATTAACCTGCACTGTTTCAATAAGATAAAGTGTGATTTAAAAAAAACAGTGGGCAGAGTCATATCCTGCAGTTCTGTTAATGAAATGCCAGACTTTAACCAAAGTATAATTAGAGTGTTTAACCTGATTAATGTGGTAATGCAACCATCTGCTGCAGGGTGGTCACATTTCCACCACCTGTACCAACAAACCAGGCCTCTTCTTCCTGGAATAATCAACCAGGCATACTGTTATTGTGGTGAAATTCATTTTTTTAAAATGTCCTTTTCAATATATTTTACATCTGTACAGAACAAGACTTGCCCCAAAATTGCTGAGGTGTTCTGTTTCAGATATCAAGGTCCATTTCAATGCAGTGCTATCAAGTAACACTCAGTTAATGCATGTGAGTTTGCAGAAAAAGTGAAAAAGCGTCTTCTTGGTATAATTAAATGGTATCATTTTGCAGGTAGATGAAGGCGGATCAAAACGATTCTTCCAGAACATGTGGACCTCTTTCCTCAAAGCCAGGCTCGTCTGTGGGTTTCCAGAGGAGTCATTGTATTTCAATCGTCTCCAGGACGTTTATGTGATGCACGCGGAGGACTGGCGCGACACCAGAGTTTATGCTCTTTTTACAAGCAGCTGGTTAGACACTTTCTCTTCCTTTATTGTTAGCAACTAAGCAAAATAGAAGGGTAACACGCAGACAGGGTGACACAGAGTGGCTCCCACTTAAAACTGATGGCTCAGCAGTGTGAAGTTTTTTTTCGTTCATGGAGGCAAAACTTTGACCCACACAGTGCGAAACCAGAATAGGTTTTTACACGAATTTCAATAGCAAAGATCACACCATCAGCAAGATGCATTTACACTTTATCAAAGAAAAGATTAAAGAGACATCAGACTGCTTGAGGTTTCTGTGATTTGGAAGTTTCAGCAGGAATCCACCATATGTCTCGAGTCCACTGTTTACACAGATGGAAAAGAGAATAAACATGAGATCAAAACAGGAGGAGAGGGTTAGGTGTGTATTCTTCGGAATTTGAAAGAGGGTTGGTCCTGCTACTAAAACTATGCAAGATATGCTTTAAAACAAACACCAAGGAGAGTGGGTTGGCCCTATGACAAATCTTGATTGATAAAAAAAGAATGTTTTTCAAAAGACTAAATCCAAATGTGGTCTGAAGGTTACTGAGTGCACTGCCTTTACCCTTGTTACCAATGGGAGGGTCCAATTTTCAAGACAAGACTGAATTTTCATTTCCTTCCCCACCACCTTTCTCACAGTAGAAGACATATTTTCATGATTGTACATTGTTAAGCTGATGGGATGCTCCTGCAATGTAATTTTTCACTTCTACAAAATCAAAGGAGCTGCAAGGGAGTGAAATGTTGAGAATTTCATTTATTCTGTCAGATAGCCAAACAAACTTCGATTGGTTGGCTTGAATTAAGGTGGTATGCGGCATTTTGTGAGCACGGCACCATATTTGGCCAATATGTTAGAAGTTATTCAGTTATTCAGTTACCTTTGCCAAAAAATTAGTAATCAGTCATTACTGCTGATGATGATATTCCGCGAACAGACAAACAGAATGAGACAATGGGACAAAGTCATAACCTTAACAACCATCGTGTTTAAGGAAATTACAAATACAAATACATAGACATAATACATTTTGCTAATTGTGGCTATTTCTCTTGTAGGAACTCCACAGCAGTTTGCATCTATTCAGCGGGAATGATTGAAGACATATTTGAAAACTCAACCTTCAAGGGATATGACAAAGTAATCCCTAAACCAAGGCCAGGAACGGTACGGGTTTGTTTTCTTATTGTGTTTCCGTGGGAGACAACATACTTCCTCTATGGGTTTTCTTTTTGTTTTGAACCTCCTATAAATATACAAATGTGTTCACATAGTTGTGGTTGGTCCACTGTTTAACATGTCTCTAAGTAGGACTGTATGTTTGAAAACACATGTTACGTAAGTGGGTGGACACGTGGAAAAAGTGCGTCTGAATTATTTATCTCCCTCATGTGTGGTTCAGTGTTTCCATCTGTAGTTTTTTTTTTTACATGAAGTCACTTTGGGTTCAGCCCTGTTGTTAGGAGGCAGAAGGGGCCCCACAAAAGACAGAGAATCCCCTCTCATTGTAGTAAACAGTTTACAGACTTAGTGGGTAATGACTGCGTTTCCATGAAGAATGTGGATTTGTTGCTATGTCTTGTAAAGAGAACCGCCCATGCCTCTCCTCTATTCAGCTCAAGGTCCATAGAAAATATTTGTCTTTGATTTGTTTAGATACAGTCTTAGATAACTCCAGTTTTGTATACCTGGAATGTCCTCCTCACATCCATTTTCTAGAGTATGCTGACTACTTTGTATCTATGTTTATTACAGTGTGTAAAAAACAGCAGGAGCCTGCCGCTGTCCACTGTCAATGTGGTGAAGGATTACCCAGAAATGACTGACTGGGTTCACTCAATTCACTTTACAGCCCCCTTTTACACGAGCAGCTACAACTACACCAAGATAACTGTGGATCAAGTCCAGGCGGTGGACCAGCAGATGTATCACATCCTTTTACTTTCCACTGGTAGGTTCTGGGTGGAAAAAAATACACTCTTTGACATACAGATGGTCTTCAGTACTTTGTTTTGCAAATTACACCTGGTGTGTTTCCCTGTTTACCAGGCTTGTGATCACATATTGTCTGTAAACCTGCAAGGAACAATAGGCCCAAAATATCTTTCCTACATAATCATTCCAAAAACAACACTTTGACAAATTGCTGTTTGTGTGCTCCTCCCGCAGATTCCGGGAAGATCCATAAAGTGTTAGAGGCTGGGTCTGAACCTTTCATCATATCTGAAACACAACTCTCCAGCCAATCAACCGTCCAATCGATAAAACTTGACTCCAAAAAGGTACAGCTCATCTCCAATGTTATGTATTATGTGTTCCAGTGTGATCCATGGGTTTTTTTGTTAACCTCAGAAATTTAATTCCTCACACTTAAATATTTTAATGATGCACCAATCAATATTTTATAGAGGCTGGATCAAATAACTGTGTGCAACTTGATAGCTGCCACCGGTCGAAACAAACCCATAGAGAAATACTACCAGGCTTTCTTAAAAGCTCTAAAAGCACGTTAGCACCTGGCCTGTATTGGTCCAGTGCTCCAGCTCTCATTTATCACACTTCAAGCATTAGCAGATAGCTCCAAAATACACCCGTCCTGCACAAACATCAGACAAAGTTAGCAATTAGTGGATTAGCCATGTATTAGCCAATTATGTGCTAGTAGACCTCCATAACATTTTTATAAGTTAATGTGTCAATGTTTTGTTCACAGCTTGTTGTGCTGCACAATAGCAACCAAAAAAATCTATTGATGCAGGTTAATGTGAAGTTATGTTTCTGTCTCCTTGCCCTCAGAAAAAGTTAGTGGTTGGTTTCTCAGAGAAAATTTCTACGGTGGATCTTCAGAGGTGTCAGGACTACAACAACTCCTGTGAGGAATGTGTCCTGGCCAGGGATCCCTACTGTGCCTGGACAAAGTCTGGATGCACGCCGACTGTCCCGTGAGTGTGGACAGCAGAGTCTGGCTCTTTATCTGACTTCTAAAATACAGTTCAACACATTTTTATGTTGCAACGTGTTACTGTCAACAATATTAAAATAGCTGATCTCTAAATGTTGTTTTTTTTCACAGTGGAGGAATTCAAGATATTAAGGATCGGAAAATAAGTGTGTGCCATACATCAGTTGAGGGTAAGTAATAGAATGACTTTTATTCATGAGGCTTATCTGTTAAGGGTTCAAAACATTTAGGTGTTTTATCTTGTTTTTAACCGTTTAGAACAAAACCACGGACACCGGACCAAACGGGAGACAGTTTCACCACAACCAGCAGATCTGAGCACAGTTCACAAGGTCCCCCTGGGTGTCCCTTTTTATCTTTCCTGTCCTATAGACTCTTACCACGCTGAGTACACCTGGGAGCATGGAGACCAGAAAAGGCCCTGTCTGCAAATGCAGTCTAACTGCTTACACCTCATTCCTGCCATGGCACAAGAAAACTATGGCAGCTACAAGTGTGTTTCCAAAGAAAAAGACTACACCAAAGTGGTGAAAATTTATCAGCTTACAGAGCAAAAGATCCCAGATACAAATACCAACAGACATTATCCCTTTCAAAATAAAAATGATGCATCAGCTGTTGTGCCGCAGATATGGATCTACCTTGGACTAGTTATGGCAGTGACTTGGATTTTCAGATAGGGTATGCAGTGATTACTAGGTAATAAGTTCTTCCACCTTGAAAATTTCTGTTGACTCATGTAGCATCAGTGTTTTCGGGCCCTTTGTCGTTGTCATTGCTAACTAGGCCAGGCTGCAGAAAATCCACACCACCAGTGAAGCCTGCAAATCAACAGTTCAAGCACGAACTCCCTCACCGAGAACCTAAAACCTCATTTGTGTGAGTGGTCACAAAGCTTGAGCCAAGTTTATTTTTAAAAGGAGAAGCTGGAACAGGAAAAGGATATCTGAAGGCAGCACAGTCTGTCAGTAGGAGAGCACAGCTTGAATGTTCTGAAGAGTCCTGTTGAGTGTTTCTGGATCAATAGTTCAAGCATCCTGCAAGAATATCGGCAATACTTCAATGCGTAAAATGGAACATTCCTCTCGCTTGTAAGAGAAGGAGAGCAATGGAAAGGTGTTAGGTGATCCAAAAGACTTTGCTTCACAGTAACAGGTGATCAGTCTGTGTATGACTGTAACACTATTGTGATCAAGAATGCAAAGCTCTTGGTCAGAGAACCACAGGAAGAAGACAGTAAGAAGATGTAGTATAGTTGCAGTTGTGTGGTAGCTCAAAGGAAAGCTCGAAGCTCTTTGAACCATTAGAAGTAAGAAAATGTAAAGTTCCTGTTCAAAATTCCATACTAATGAAAGATTATTTGTACCAGACTGTTGGGGAAGGGTGGAGACAGCCAGTGCTCCTTTGATTTTTTTTTTTTTTACCCAGTGACATAAGATCTATGATGAACTGGCAAAAGGGAACATTTTTCTGATGAATATTCGTAGCACATTGCACTTGAGGTAGAGCAGGTTTGAGGTTATTTGGTGGTTATTTAAGTTGATATTTTTGACATCCTCATCTACACTGGTTACTTATATCTGTGAAATAAGTTTTATTTAAACCACTTCCTCTCTATTTATATTAAAGCCAGACTATGAAACATCTGTTTAGCAGAAACCACTGTCTCTGCTAAAGACAAATATGGGATGCTGCTAAATGCTCAAGCACGAGGCAAATATATAACAGTCGAGAAAAAACAGAGAACTTATAATATAATATCACTTATAAGTGATATTATATTATAGAGAAATACCCGGCTACAGTCTGCTATTTTAGCCAGGTATTTCTAGCACAAGTAACATGGTCTAACTTAAAACAAAAACTATTCTTTTAATATGTGTAAGATCTACTTAGATAAGTGTATTTTTTATTTAACAATATTTTGGTACGAACTAAGCTGTTATTTCATAGCAAAATCTTTGCTTTGCACTGGAGATTTTTGTACACATCTGTCCATTTTATGTCTTAAAATCAATAAAAATAGTGTATTTTTATACAAGAAATGTATGACAATACCACCTGAAGTTAAGTGAATGTTATTGATTTCTTATTACTAAAATAAATTGCGAACAGAGCTGAAAATCTGTTGCACTGTTCACAAGGAAAGTACTCTTAAATGGTTTCAAGTAAGAGCTTTTACCATCCTTAGTGGTTCATGCTTCATGTAAACCACGTGCAGTCTGAATCGGAGCACAGCCAGCACTGTAAGGATCTTTAGTTTAATCTGTTTTATTCCTGGCTCTAACGTCTCAGCCCAGCTAATGATTACAAAGTTAGGACATCTTGTTTACGCAAGCAAAGGAAATCACAACAAAACTGTGTATCTTCGGAAATGACTCCACAACCACTTGGACTTAAATCCTGGAATCCCATCAGACTTTCTTTCAGATGAATTCATTTCAGTTTATAAGTTTCATTGGAATTGAGACAACATCTACATTAGAGTCATCTTGGCATGTTTTGGGCCATATCCTGCTGTTGCTGTGTTTGTCTTGTTGTGAGGAAAATATTTCCGTACAATACAGCAATGACTTGATATTATGTCTACCACAAATTGTTGGTTATGTATCCAAGGTTAAAACAAAGACTTCTGACAGATGAGTTTGAAACTTGATTTGTTTTCCCAGCAGTGTAGGCTGCAACACTAACATCCACCTCCTCCTGTGTCCTGTCCTTTTATGAAGATGATGGCTTTCTCAAATTTAGATCGGAGCTAACGTGACACCCGACTTGATAGCCACAAGTCCATCTGGCATGTAGACTGTTTGATGCTGTGTTACTCATAGTCTAGGTGGAGATAGGAAGCACTTTATGGGATCAGTGGTTTACTTAATATGTCTGTAGCGTCTGCATGAGTCATTGCTTGAAACACCCAGTTTAATTAAATCCAGTCAATCTCTGTTCAAACTGTAGGATAAAAGCAAATTTGTGTCAAGAGGTCTCTGGGCGACCTTTTATTTTGCTTCAAACTGAATAATTGAGGATCACTGATATAATGTTATGTAAGCCTAATTTAAGCCCTGATAGTTTTCTCTATCTCTTCACTGCCTGCAGCTGTGAGTCAGGGTGGCGCCACACCACGTTCTCAGCTGTGTGATATGGTGACCATGAGCTCTGTCGCTCTTTTTTCTGAGTTCAAGTGGACCTTGATTTCCAGAGGACCAGAACCGCCCCTTTCTTCCTGTTGTGCTTATTTAATAGGGAGGTCTGCTGGAGTTAAGCCAGAGTGGAACAAAAACAAAAACAAATCATTTCTTGAAAGTAATAAAACCAAAGACATAGTTCTTAGAAGTAACCCCACCCTGTGGTTTCAAAACAAAACCCCAACCGTTATCCTGGACTGAAACCAAGCTTAAGTGAAACTGTCATCCTGAAACCATCTTAAAAGATATTTTTACATTTTTTAAGTCAAATTTATCAAATTTATAATAATTCTCAGATACCCATTTGAACATCTAATTAGTCGTTGCTTGCTGTAACTATTCTTTCCACTTAAAGGGGCCATTAAATGATCCGTTCTCTGCAACCTCAACCTTCTTAAAAGAAAGGATGCTGCATAACACATAAATAAGAACACTTGTCAACATTTGCTAATGAGGCCCATGTAGAAATTATGTTTATGCAAACGTTTATCATAGGTGGTGAACCTTATCCCATCCTTGTTTGACCGAACATTTTCCAGGATGCTCCTTTTCGTAACCAATATGATACTATATCATCTCACCGGTGAACCTGTTTTTATTTGTGTAATGTCACAGACAGGTGTTTTTTCAGTAGTTCACAACTTTTCCCAGCCTTTGTTGCCCCTATCCTAACTTTTTGAAATATGTTGCTAGCATCAAATTCAGGAAAAGCATTTATTTATAAAAATCGATGAAGCTGATGAGGTAAAACATTTATTATGATGTATTTCCAATTTAGAGTTTGTCAAAAAATAATAGGCAAACTACCACATTCTGTATAATTATGCTTTTCTCACAATGTCCCAACTTATTTGGAAATGTGGTTGCATGCATCCGATATAAGTGATGGGAGCTCCTCCCATCCTCCATTTTTTTTAAAAATAAATCTCACCGTTTATTAGATTAATGTGAGATTTTAACATTCTTAGTCTATTCATTCAATTATTCCCAAAGTTATTTTGATTGTAATTTAAAAACACTGGAAAACTCTTTGAAGGACTCTTGTGATCAACGGCTGTATAGCTTTAACACTTTATCCACAGGGTGGCAGTATAACATCAGATATACTGGCATAATCAAATGAGTACAAAGTGGGCAGCTAAACCGAGAATTAAGAAAGTTTATTGTTAAGTATTAACTTCTAACATTCAATCAGTCACTTATTTAACACAACCAAACATTAGGGCTGAAGAATATATATGTTATTTTAGACATCTAATGAAAAATGATTATTTAATAAGCTTATGTTTTCACTTGAATAATTAGCAATTCCATTGACCTGTTGTAAAGCAAGTTATATTCAAACACTGAGAACCCACTCAAACAATGAAGGAACACAATATATAATAATTTAGTATGTGCTATGTGGCGCAAAAACCTCTGTAACAGACAAGCATAGCTATTAAAATTTTTGGAGTGAACTGGCACACAAAGTAAACAAGTAATTAACAACTCACAGGCTCATACATGTTGTGCAATGAACTAAATGATATGTGAAGGGTGCTGATGTGTCTGGAATTTATCTGCAGAACCTCATAGCAAGATATAGTCTGCCTATCTGTGGTGGGAGGATATAAATAAAGAGGAAAATTACTAACAAACATAACTTTGGAAGATATTCAGTGGATCTGGAATTTATTTTCAGAATGAGGACTGTAGATTTTGTCCTGCATTGCTCTCATAAGAAGGGACGGTTTTATAACAGTTTCATGTTGATATGGGCAGCTGACAGATGTGAAACACAGTGAACCTACCCTTTTAAAAACCCTATGGAGATCCAGAAAGTGAGGAAAGGCCAAAATGTATTAAGCACACATGCACAAATGTTATGTTAAATATTTGAAATTTAAGGACCAAAACCATGTCAAAGTTTGATTCCTTAGATGTATCAATAATTCTCTCACTAATTTGAGGAGGTGTGTTGCAAACTGATCATGCATTATTATGGCCTTGTGCTCTGCTGCTTTAACTGCAAGAGACAAACAGAGTTTATACTGCAATACACCAGAAGATGGGGGTATTTGAGAAGGAACCAAGTCTTTTAAAATACTTACATTGATGTGACTCGAGCATTTAATCTGAAAATAAGATATAGGGTTAATTTTAAAAAAAGTCTTTAGGTCATAAGCGACCACAGACATTTAAAACAAACAAGTGGATTAGAAAAAGCCCATGTATGTGTGCAACTGATTTTTTTATTTAGTTAGGAGGTTGAAGATAATACAAAGGTCAGTGCATGAAGTATATACAGGTTTGTGGCTTATCTTAAATCCATTTTTCTCTTTCTATGCATCTTCCCGTCATAACACAATAACTAAAGCCTGCCAATCAATGCAGACATCTTTGAAATGATCTGGATCCAACAGGACTCTGGATTTTGAGTGTTTTCTTTTGTTAGACTCCTCTGAATTCAGCATCTTATCAGTCTGTTTGTTTGTTTGTTTGCTTTTTATTAGAATTTTTTTTTCGCACAGCAATATTGGAAATCGGTACCTTATTCAGCCAACGGAACTTAAAACCCACCATGCGTTTGGAAACTCTTGGCCTATAATTAAAGACAATAGGCTGGAGCCAAACAGAATGAGGTCAAAGATTAGATACGGGTCGGCGTAATAAATTAAACATGAGATCCTAAATTATGAATTTTCTTTGAGGGTGGAGGACCCGGAGCTTCTATATCTTTAATAGTGAGGAGAGATGGGAGAGGCTGCGCGTTCACGGTTCCTTTTCTCGCTGTGCGTCGCGGGAACGCGCAGTGGCTCTCACTCTCGCCGGAGAGGAAAAAAGCTCCGTCCGTCTGCAACAGCGACTCACCGGGGAAAATGTTCCCTCCGCCGCCCTTCATCAGCGCTTGTGATGCCCGCAAAAGTCATCTGAAAGGATCCACAACATATGAGGACTCGAGTTTTTCCGACCATTGAACTTATTTCAGAGGACTGTTAACTCCAGAGTGATTAATAAAACCCAGGAATTGAAGTTTACATTGGACAGGTAAGACG
>JAPZDV010000023.1:15282505-15304253 GCA_029814665.1 Acanthurus lineatus
TAAGACGATTTAGTCAGCTCGTTAATGAGGCTTTTACTGCAGGTAAAAGATAAAAAACACAGACTTTGAGCAGAATCCAGACAAAAACAAAGGTAAAAAAAAAAACAAAACATCGTCATGTAGGTCAGTTCTGTGATGAATAACAAGGGCATAAGTTATCAGAAAAGCTAAATCTCTATGTAAACAAAAAAAGGAAATATTACAATTTTACTAGTATTAAAAGTAAAATATTCGGTCTGATCGGTTCAAATCAAAGGATTGAACGCGATAGAAGGCGCCTGTTTGTCGCACGCGCTGTGGAAACGCGCTCAGACAAGGAGAGACCGACTGACCCCGAAATTGCTGCAAAAATGATAACACGAGATACGTTATGCTTTAATTAAGCGCACAGGTGTCCACAACGCCCAAAAATAAAAACAGAAAAACATACAAACAAACCAAAAAACTATGTGAGTTCTTTTTGTGCAGTGCATGCGATGCACTGTGATGTGGGTGCATGTGATACAAAAAGAAACTTTGCATGTGATGTTCTCAGGTTGTATAACAGCAGAAGCAGCAGTGACATTCACTTAGTGATGTTTTTGTTTTTCAATTTCTCTGTTTTTAAGAGTCTGGCATTGCACTTTTGAGTTGTGTGTTAATGAGCTCTAATGTGCCTTTAAAAAGCACAATCAGGTCAACAAAACACATTTGAATTGATAAGAGATGTAAAAAGCTTCCACAATACATTTCCGCTGTTGTAATGGAAGTAATTGCTTAATTTTATGTGACTGACTAATAGAAATTTCACCCTTGGCTAATGTCTGGTTATTGATACTTGCAGGTGCAGAAAATGGCGAGAAGGCTCCTGCAGCTCTTTGCCTTTTGGACTATTGTTGTTGGCATTGTGCAGTGCTGTCCAGAGCGCTGCAGCTGCCAGGATAAATTTTCCCACCAGTTTGCTGACTGTGCTTACAAAGACCTGCTGGTGGTACCTGTGGGTCTCCCCTCCAATGTCACCACAGTAAGCCTTTCTGCCAATAAGATCAAAATACTGAAAAGTAAAAGCTTCATCAATATTACACAAGTCACCTCTCTCTGGCTGGCCCACAATGAGATAGTTGTCATAGAGATGAACACCTTGGCCCCCCTGATTCAGCTCCGCAACCTGGACATCAGCAACAACAAAATTGTGCACTTTCCATGGGAGGATTTGCGCAACCTGACAGCCCTGCAGATGGTGAAAATGAACAACAATGAGATGGTGAACCTTCCAAAGGATGCCTTTTCTACTCTCAAAGACCTGAGGTCACTACGCATTAACAACAACAAGTTCACCACCATTGTGCAGGGTACCTTCAATGCTCTCTCCTCCATGTCCCACCTTCAGATTTATAGCAACCCCTTCAAATGCTCCTGCAGCCTGGAATGGCTGAGGGATTGGATTGGATCAACTAAGATTTCTATCCCTGAGCAAGATTCAATTTTGTGTGATTCCCCTGCACACCTGAATGGTACAATGGTCACAAAAATGCCCAGACTGGACTGCACAGCCCCTACTGTCACGATAACATACCAGCCCAACATTGAGAACACAGAGATCTATGAGGGATACATGGTCATCCTAAACTGTGAGACAGCGGGAAGCCCAAAACCGCAAGTCAGCTGGGAGGTGAGTGCAGGAAACCAAAATTATCTGTTCCCCTTGCCCTCTGCTGGAGCGAGTAATGAGATGCCAATTAATGATAAAACAACCAACAATCGATTCCTCGTCTTTGGAAATGGCACTCTCATCATCCCTCGTATGAGTAAAAAGGAGGATGGAAATTACAGCTGCTCTGCAGTGAACGATGTAGGCAAGGTGGAGAGCAACGTTAAAGTGGCTATGGCAGCCACCCAAAAACATGCCACAGACTCAAAGACCGATTCTACAGTGGACAAGATCCGTCCGTCTGCTAAAAAGCCTGCAGAGCCCAAGATCTCCAAAAACAATGTGATCAACTGGGCAAAGCCTGAAGAAAAGACAAAAGGCAGACCTGAAGGTTCATCAGACAAACATGACGACGCAGGACAAGCTGGTGGCGTTTTGACAGGCCCCAAATTTGCCAGCAAATGTGGTGTGAGAGACAGTGTTGAATACATCTCCAACCATGCCTTCAACCTGAGCTTGGACGACCTGAAGCAGTACACGTTTGATTTTGGTGTTATTGCCTTAGAGGTGTCAGAGACGGAGGCCAAAGTGCAGCTGAATCCACTGCAGCTTCCCAGCAGCAAATCCAACCTTCATCTCAGTCAACCTGATAACCTGGAAACAGTGAATAAAGAGCCTCTGGATGTGTTACAGTCCTCATCCAGTAAAAGCAACGTGGACATGATCTATCTTTGTGTTAAAACAGGCAACGGACACTCTGTAGTTGAGTGGTCCAACATACAGGAGGGGGTTAATGCCTACCGCTTCCGTGGTTTACAGCCTGGCACCAATTACACACTTTGTCTCACCTATGGGGGGCAGGACTGCCAAGTGCAGGTAGTCTTCACAACTAGGAAGAAGATCCCCTCCCTGCTTATCATCGTAGTTGTTAGCATTTTCCTATTGGGTCTGGCCACTGTTCCCTTGCTGGGGGCCACTTGCTGCCATTTGTTATACAAGTACCAAGGGAAGACCTACAAGCTGATCATGAGGGCTCAGAATCCGGATCAAATGGAGAAACAAATGACTGGAGATTTTGATACCAGGGCATCTTTTGTGGGGTCAGAGAAAACCTTCAACCCCAGCGAGTTAGGCGAGGGGGAGGGAGAGGCCGAGGCGGAGGAAGGAGACGCGGAGGGAGAGGCTGAGGGCAGCGTGGTGACAGAGTCCATCCCCGGATCCTCGTCCAAAACCAACCAGGAGGAGTTTGAAGTGGGCTCGGAGTACAGTGACAGATTACCGCTGGGGGCAGAGGCAGTCAACATCTCGGAGGAGATCAACGGCAACTACAAGCAGCCAAGCCGCTGAGCTCCGCCGATGTCTGCGAGTTTATTGTAAAATATTTTATTTTCAAGTAGCCTATATTCAAGCAGGTAACCCACCCACCCAGTACTACACGTGAAAACCGATGGCTTCTGATTTTTTTTAAAAAAAGGTGGATCTTTTCATGTTTTACCTCAGAAAGTACTCAGTCAAACACTTGAGATTGTGAATTTAATTCATGTGACATTTGTTGTCCACTGTAAGGTTAAAAAAAGTGACTTAACGTTTACGATGCAAGCACAGCTTTATAGATTTTTTTTAAAATCAGACCTCAAAACTCTAAGTAAAGCAGAAAAATTGTCTTTTTTCAGCAGGACACACTTAGATGGGTATGGGCGCAAATTGTGCAAGCGGCGAGGCGCGGGGCTCGCCAAGAGGCAAAAAATCTTATCGATTTTAGATAGCACAACAACAAAAAAGCAAAAAGTGCCATAGATCGTTTTTTTAAAAAAGCCATTTTGAATAAACTAACATCAGGGACAAATAGCTCTTTTCCAACCTGTGTGCGTCTGTGCAAAGACGCGTACGAGCAGCGTTCAAAACCGACCGCTTACCCTCCTCTCAGGTGTCGGTCCTCCGGCTCAGTTGTCGCAGATTTGAATGGTGATAATATTTGATCAAATGATGATATTTGGTTTTGTCTGACCCGCCCGCTGTCCTGCGAGTCGAAAAAAAGGGAGAAATTTCACATTGAGCTGTGTTGTGCGTAACAGGAAATCACAGGTTATTTACCAACAAAATGTTGTTTGACGTATAGTAAGGCTTTAAAAAAAATGCGCGACTTTAACCTCTTAATCAACGGGTGCTTGCTATCTTCTCGCTTTTTACAATGAACGTGTCCATGGCATGTCACACGTATTTCCTTGTGTGGTTTTTCTTAGTGTAGTCTAGAGGACTTTAGATGTTACTGTCTAACTGTGATGTAAAGCCATGTGAATTCAAAATATTCTTTTTTATTACGACGGTAAGTAATGAAGCCTCAACAAAAGGGCGCATGAGTGTCTGACGGCTTCACTGTCTTGTACTTTGATGCATATAGTGAGTTTTTTGTGAACTGTTGTAAAACGAAGAGACGAACCCGTGATCTTTTAAGATTTTTTTATATAATTTTATGTAAGTGGAATTAATAAAACATATGAAACTATGCAGACGATTTCTGGATCTGTCATTACGGACTGAGATGTTTCAGGTTAAAAAAAAAGTCATCAAGGCTACATTATTTTCTATATTCATCGGTAATAATAAAAAAAATATATAGTGAAAATAATAATATTTGATATGACAAATTTAAGTCGGAAATCGAGGCTTACAAAAATTCAGCACCCGGTTTTATTCTTTGTATTTTTTCCTCATTCTTCTTTTGATGCCTTTTATTGTGAGAGCTTGTTTTGATGTCTTTATCTCACTTTCTATAGAAGAAAAAAAAACGTAAAAATAAAGGGTCTCTGAGATTTTTAAGGAGTGTGTTAATGCTTCAGATTTTAAACTGCTTCGTTTAAAAACGCTGATCAACACAAAGCCCCTTTGTCTTATTTTTCATTTTGGTCCAGTTCGTTTCGCTTTAGACAACACAGCAGCATCTCGCTATGCACATCCATAAATGATGCACAATAATATATATTTTAAATTAACCAACTCTAAAACAAAATTTTCCATGATTATTATTCAAATGATTAAAAAAAGAAAACTTTTGTTTCAGTTTTATTTTCGCAGTAATCAGAAGGAAAATTCTGGTGTTCATATTTTCTCTTAAAAGTCGGCATTTTAAATGGAAATACAAGGAAAAATGATGCAATATTAGTGAACATCAGAGACCAGGAAAGAGTTTTGACACAACATTAAGAAAAAGCTGGTAGCAGAAAGATTTAGACTTAAAGATCTACAAATAAAACAGAAAATATAAACAGTTTCATTTGTCTGGTGCTTCATATTCCACAGGTTATTGTTAATTGCACAAAATGTGTACAATTGAAAAAAAATATTATCCAGTCTGAGAAAACAGCTCATTCTGTAAATTCATAAATAGTGAGATGCTCTACATATTAATATTAACCTCTTTAAAAGGATTCTTCACTGAATTGCACATCCATGTGTTTAGTTTGGGTGACTACAAATTTGCATTTTCTGCACTATGTGATGTTAACAACTCACTGGAAAATATGTGATTAACCTACAGGTCGAAACACAAAGCAAACAAGTGCTATCCCAAAATAGGCACATGAAAATTACACATAATGAGTGTGTTTGGACGGGAGATCAGTGCCGCACACAAGCTTTTCCACCAGTATGGAGACTGTGGCCCTCATTTCAAATTAACCAGGGGAACAAGAGACAGGGAAGGCCTGGTGAATCTCTCTCCATGCGGCACTGAACTATAAGTGCACTTATTTCACCAAATGCAGACACATCTACAGCAGGTGTGGAAAAAAAAATAGAATATGACTGTAGAATTTTCCCCAAACCAAAAGAGACTTTGTGGCCAATCCTTAATCAGTGTCACGTTTCTGTTCAGTTGCTGGCAGCGGCCTCCGCCTCTTTGGATGCTGCCTCCTTTTTGCTCCCCTCCTTGATGCTGCGGTTGAGGCTTCCATTCAGAAAGCTCTCTGCGGTCTGACACTGGAAGTGCTTCCTGGTGCCCACCAGGGAGGGGTTGTTGACCAGGGTGTAGAGGAGCTGCCAGTGCCTGCGGGCTCTCTTGGCACTGGACACTTTGTGCTGTTTCTTCTCCTGCTGGACCAGCTGGATCCCTGAGGACATTCAGACATCATGATAGCAATGATGATATCATGTAATAAAAACACACACAAGTCCTATAGTTACAAGAATAGATAACCTTTTTTTTCCATCTTAAATGGAATTGGGGAAAAACACTCTCGAGGACCACCCAGGACCAGCTAGATACTACAAAAAGAGTAATAATAGAAAGCAATCATATTCTAATCCTCTAAGCGTGGTAGGAGCATATTGGGCTTGCCATTATCACAATGAAAGCTTAAGCCCCTTGGGCTACATGAATATCAAACAGGCAATTAGCATAGCTCATGTGTGTAATCAGCTACTCAGGAACTAATCTCTGCATTACAATAGATTATTCCTGATAATGCATTGTTCTCCAGATGCAAACAAGCAACATCTCTGTACATCTCTGCACATCTGTAATTGGACTCAGCTGTGACTAGATACAAGACAGAGCTGGATTCCACAACAACCAGTGAAGCCTGATACAATTCCCTGCTAATCACTCACTATAATGTATGTCCTCTTGTCACCAGGCATGTAGGCGACCATCACTCACCTCCTGTTTGAGTGAATACCATCAGCCTACCCACCAGCCTCAAAGTAGCCTTACATCTTTTGACCAACTACATATATTCTACATCGTTTTCATTTATAATATTTAAATAAGATTCATAATGGCTACCTATTAGACTACAGTCTCTTGGTGACGGAGGCTGAGGGCTCAGGCGAGCGTGGGCACACCGATTAGTTTATAAAGGATTAGATTGAGACCAGCAGCAAGACTGTAAATTATTGCACAGTAAGACTCAATTTGCTCTTGACATATTAAATCAGAGCTGCAGAGCTTTTATTTCTTCTGCTCGTGAGAGACAATGCTGTGATCTGATTATGTGTCACAGTGACCTGCTACTGAATATCTGAACTCCCTGGAGAAATTAAAGAAGTCACACAGCTTTCAGTGTAAATATGAATCTATTGTTTCTATTTATATATGATATTCTGCATTTTCTTAGTGTCATGAAAGAACAAAAGCAACACAGTGGTGAAAACAGCTGAAATGAGCCACATTGTTGCATTGGGTGATGGTTTTTCATTACTAGTATATTTTAATCAATGCCACATACATTTTCCTTTTCTGCAGCAGGAAAATACTCAAAATGTATGTTGATGTGGGATTTAAAATTGTTCCCATCTAATCCACAGTTTTCTCCATTTGAGTAACATTTGATTACATTACAGAGACTATCGGTTAAAGGGTAATTGCTGATACTTTTTAGAAAAATAAGCTATTTATTTATCACATGGTTTAATTGTTTCTTTAGTAGAAATGGCAGATTTAAGGTTCAGTGCCTCAGAGAAGTCACAATGTATTAGAATAAGGACTATGGTAATGTTGATATTGGTCTTTTCATGATATTTGTTGACCATAAAAACAATAAATACATAAGCCTTATCCCTCATCCTTTAAATATACATATATATTATGAATTTACAACACATACAGAACCAAGTCATTGTGAGCTGAATCATTAGCACCTGAGAAATAAACAGAGTGTGTAGATTATGATGTAAGTTTTGTACTACAGACCCTCTTCAGCGTCCCGTGACCTCTGTGCGTTGCTCTCCTGGCTCACGGACTGCAGCAGCATCCCGCAGAAGGCCTTCATCACTGGGTGAGACTGGCTCACCTCAATCTTCAGATAATGAGCATAGCAGCGGTAGGCTGCAGACAGACACAGGGAGGGGGCATCACTCTGACTGGGCAAAGGCAATAAACACAGAGGACTACACCCCATATTGGCTTTGAGGCAATCACGCATAATGGCCACACAATCACACTTTTTTTTCCCCCTTTTTAAACCACCTGCTTTTCCTGACAACAGATGTCTTGAATCTGCAGCCATTTCAGAGATCGGTGTACAATTACAGTCCCGTGCACTGCACAGAGTACAGATATCATACTAGCTGCAGTGAGCTACTAGCATGGTAAAGTGGATAGGATACACATTTCTGGCCTCTAAGTGGGATCAACAAAGGGCATTTGCTCATAGAGAATTGCTTCTCTTTAAGCCTCCCAAATGACAATGAGGGAAAAAAACCCACAGCTGAATTGAAAGAGTAAATGCATAACAGTAATACCACTAAATATGTTAACATCATATGTCTGAGAATAAAAAGGGGGAAGAAACTGCAGAAGAATGATTGGTATCATCAGCAATTAGATTAAAAGGTACTGAATGCCTTAATGTTTTTCCATTTGAGCACATATTCAATAGACCCAGAACAAATTTTGCAGTTGAAACAGACAAAGTACAAGAGATATTATTTTTAAATTAGTGACACTGAACTGGACTTTTGGCCTGGTCAGCATTGACAGTGACTTTATGGATGTGTTAAATAGAGGGAGTAGGGCTGGGTTTGAAAAAAAACGACATTGATTTTCTGATTCAAATTTATCTTCATTTGAATGATCTGATATTGATTCAGAAAATCCAGAGATCTGTCTTGTGATATATGCCTTTTCCTCTATGTACCTGAAAGGATCAGTTGTAAACAGCGAAAAATGAGGGTTTATTTTCTGTTTGATGAGTAGATCTCAAAAAGTCAGCATCTTTTCAGTAGGTAAATGTTTGTACCAAAATAATCATGATAAAAAAAAACTGTGCTGAGAGTCTTGACCTTCATTCGATGTCATTTACGGAGACACTGCTTCTGTCCTCTGCTGTTTGTCTGTGTCAGAGCTTCTCACACACAGGAGCAGCAGACATCAAGGTTCACTCAGAGCAATTTGTGAATTTAGAAATCTTAATTATAATGTCTATGAAGGTTGTTCAAAACTGAAAAGTATTTTTTTTTCTATTTTTCTACAACTTTCCTTCCTTTTATTTTCCTTTTTTGCAATTTTAATTATTTGATGCTGAAATCACACAATCTCCCAATAAGCTCTACACTGATCTCCAGGGTCATTACATCTGATTCACAACGAAATATGCTTTTAATAATACACCAGGTTAGAAAGTGCCTTGATTAATTTACAGCATTAGTTCATTAAAAATCTCTTTCATATCAAAGCAGCATTGGTACTGGAACTGAAACATCCCTAATCTGATCATTTTTGGAAATCATTGGTGTAAAACTCAGCCCTGGCACAAAGAGCAGGTGATTGGCTCACCTGGGTCAAACGCCTCCACATTGCGATTAAGAAGACTGATGTCCATGCGTCCCATGTGGACGATGTTAAACAGGGCTGTGATGATCATTCGCCACACTGCCAGCAGCACCCCGATCAGAACATTGACAGGGAACAGCAGGTATGTCAGCAGAAACAGACTACCCCTACAGTGAAAGAAAGAGTGCATAAAACAAATAGTTATATTCTGCACTTAACAACGGTAAAACCATAAGTTAACATGAGACAGTATGTAGCAACAAACACAGTAAATCACCTGCTGTCTAGGTCTCGTGTGCCTGCTGTTTTTTTAATGAAGCAAAACCTGCCGGTGATATGTTGAATCAACACTGCCAAGAGAATCATCAGCCAGAAGGGCCTGAAAGGACAAAATCAACAATCAAACATCTTCTGTGGTTATTTAGGAAAGAAAACAGGAAGACATGAACTATTTGGTAACCAACAGAACAATATATGACATAGATCCGTTACTCATAAAACACATGGAGCATTAATTACAAACAGCTCCAGATGTCATGTTTACTAAGAAAGCATCAATTCAGCTTTGACAAACATGGATTTTTGTTTGGGAAGTGTTTCCAAGACAATTTTATAGTCAAACCATTTAAATAAAGTAAAATGGAAAAATTAATATTTATAACAGCGACATTACAGCAGGGAATTGTGCTGTAGTCATGCAGTCTGCGGTCAGCGAAGTTGAATTAAAAAGACGCGATGATGCTCACCACATGCTCAGCAGGATCTGAAAGAGGATCAGATTCTGTCCGTGCAGGATGGGTATGATAATGAGGAAGACGGCGATGAGAAGGCAGAGGAAGAACACCATGGTCTGAATGATCATGCCTGCAGGGGAGAGATCAGAGCTTCAGCTTACATCATGTCCAGCTTCAAAACAAGTCTACAGCACACACCCACACCTCAGTCACATCACACAGTAAAGGGAAGGATGAGCTATAATTTTTTCTTGAGGGGCATTAAGGACAGAACTTGAGGAGAATCCATTCATGAACCTTAGGACAAGTCTTTATTCTGGCTAAGTAAACTGGTCACTTTTCTGTTTTAAGCGTAAACAGAGAACTATTAGCATGACATGGTGTTAAAAAAGGCTGGCTGAGGCTATTTGGCTCAAGTGAGGATTTAGCTCCATATTAAAGGTTGCATTGTTGTATTTCATTGTATTAAACTAATCAAATCTAATGCATAGCAGCATTTCTGTAGTAATGACACAAAAATAAAAAAAGATCCATAAAATAAGCATATTTGATAAATGTCTGAATAAAAATCCATAGTCTTTCTAGGGCCTTTGTGTTTATTGTGTATCTGTACCGATGCAGATGTGAGCTGCTGTGAAGCTGGTGTATCCCATCCAGCAGACCAGCGCTGGACGCGAAGCCCTGATACTTCTCTGGCAGTTGTAAACATTATATATATCTCCTCTGTAGAGCCCCTTTAGGTTTGACCTGCAGAAGCAGAAACACAATCAAGTCAATGCTGGCACTGTGTGAAGCATGAACTGACTCATCAGTTAATGTACAAATTACATCATTAATTACAGAGGTAATTTAGCATGGGATACAAGCTAAACGCAATTAAGTGCCCGACACAGAAAACCATTTCTTTCAATATGGCAGAATTTATGGTAATGGCTCTGTGTTTCATCTCTTATCTTAATAGCCATTTTTAATTCTAGCAGCAGTTAACGCAGAGTAAATGCTTTTCTGTCTGTCCGGATGATTAGTACCCTATTATGTTATAATAACTCCTCCGTGCACCATCACATTATAATGAAGGAACCAGAATGCAAAGCACACTTGTGTGATTGATGGAACCTTTGGGGAGAGAACAGAAAAATATGAAAAAGACTGAAAAGCTTTAACACTGTTCCTTTCTCACAACCTACCGATGCAGAACCATGGACCTCATGAGTATGGCCAGGTTCACCAAACCAGACAGGGTCATTGCAGAGATGTAGCACACTGCAGGACAGAAGCACAATTAGCTTGTTATTTTACTTTCTGCAGATATAAAGCACTTCATACAGAAAAACATACGTGCAACAAGCATGAGAGGAAGGCCATGTTACTGTTTTGAGGGTCTAATGTGATTTAACTAAATGTAAATACATGTAAAATCTCTATGATCATTATGTGGCTGCTTAAGTGCTCTCTGGTCTCGCTCACCTTCTACACACCACATGTAGTAAACCACAATCCTGACCACCTCGTGCTTGTCTGGAGACAGCACGATCTTGAAACCAGCTAAAACGTTGGCGATGTCCTCATCGACCCCAGAGCGGGCAGTCTGGAGTGTCGGTACAACTGCAGAGATCAGTAGAAGTCCCACCTAAAAAACAAACAAACAGACAGGACTTTAATTTTTTGATGAAAAAAACTTGTATGAAAATGTAATGATTTTAACAGATGTGGATTTTAAAACTGGAATGTTCTTTTTTCAGATAATCAACCTACTTTTTACAGTTTGTTTCATATTTGGTCTACTAAATTCTTAGTGATTCAACAACATAAACTGTAATCTACTGTCTGAACTAAAGTTATTAGACCAAAGTCAGTGTTACTGTCAACAAAGTCCTGATAGATGTTTGAGTTTTGACTCTCAACTGTGTGTTTAGTAGATCTAAAGCAGAGTCAGTCACATCTCATCTAGTATATCATTATCACTTTGTCCTTACATGTTGTGCAATGGATTTGTTTGGATTATAAAGTCTGATAGTCGATATGGTGGTTACCTGATACAGGGTTATAAATGACACTACACCAGATATGGCCAACTTCAATGGAAATCGGAAAGCTGTTTGAAAAAAAAAGAGGAAAGTGTCATAAAAGTTTTACAGGTGATAACACTTGAAGGCATGACCAGGCATAATGCAAGACTGGGATGATTTACCTTCCTCTGGTGTGTAAATGTACGACTTCACAGCATCAATCATTCTTTGAGGGAGCTTGGGCGTCTCTGTGCTTGATGTGCTGAAGCGAAAAATAAACAGTTAAAAATTTTAATATGCTGCACTTTACACAACACTTCACAAACCAACACACTGATCATATTCCTCAGATAAAAGTGTGTCTTTCATGAAATCAAGAGAGAAATAGGTGCAAATACAACTTCTAGAGTGGCTGAAATCCATCAAAATAAGTTTAAATGTCAACTTAAAGAGTCATTAAAGCAAGGCAACTGGACTATGTTGAATTTTTTTTTTAAAAATTCAACATAGTCCAGTTGCCTTGCTTTAATGACTCTTCAAGTTAATCATGACCTGGATGAATGAGAATCTACACAGACAAGTTTAAATGTCTTATTTTAAAGCTCCCTTTTCAGTTGCATTAAACATGAATCAAGTTGTTTGTTATATTGCAACACAACATTCAAGTGATGTCAAAATCCAGATGACAGGCTCCAAGTCTCACCTGATTTTTGTGGGCTTCTTCTTCAGCATTTTCTTCACATAGTCTTTATAGTAGCTGCTGCTCAGATCCTAAAAGAAAAATAGACACCATTTATGCCGTGAACCAAATAATAAAGTAAACAGTAAACAGGCTGTAATGGTGCTGTAAACTGAAAGGGTCACAAATGCTTCAGCTGGGCCCACATATGTTCAAACTCCTTTAGAAGAATGAGGCATTAGGCAATAATTCAGTTTGGCCTTTTTCGTATTTCTTATTAGTGGTAAAAAAAACACTGCTCATATATTAAGCCTCTTTACACCTTCTTTTATTTTTTCATCTGTTCTGACACATGGTGTCACGTACGTTCCTGTGGGGTGCAGCAGAGAGGACGGCTGAGTCAAACCTCGGGCAGTCACCTCTCCACAGCTTCGTAACACCAATGCTGAGATTAGCGTCAAATAAACACAGCATTGTGTCTCCTCAGTGAAAAAAACAAAGCAACCTTTTCATAATCTGATCAAGAACATAACGTAAACCAATTACGTCAAATCTACTTAAAATGATTAGGCAACTGGCACGCCACGCTGGCCGTCACATTTTCCCTCAGCCTCAACTGTGTGAGCACAATAAGCCCCTCGATTAGCAGGAGGCTTATACTGGTTTCCCACGTGCACAGATTCAGAAGAAATGTGCGTCTTAGTCAGATTTTACTTTTTGTTAATAGTTCAAGCTTGAACATATGCTACTAATCAACATTTGCCTCCATCTTTGTTATGTAAGCAAACCAAGAAATAAGTGCTTTATGGCCGCAAAACCACCCGGAAATAGACATGGTAGAGGAACTGCGCTTGAATCAAAACTTACCTCTGTGGCGTTGTTCTTTTCAGTGCCCTGCAAGCCCTTAAACAGAAGCAGGGGATACTGGAAACTAAGGAATGCCAAGCAAGCTATCTGAGGCAGGCTGGAGAAAAGGGAGTAGTGTTTGTGTATCTGCAAAGGAATAAAAGAAGACTTTAAATCACCAAGCAACTTGTTTTGGGAGTTTTCAATACACTAGGAATATGTTAAAACTTCACTGAATTAACAGAAAAAAGCAGCACACAAATGGCTCTGTGTGTTGTGACAGGAGTCTGCTTTTTGGCCAAACGGGATTCTCACCACAACAAAAACTTCTCAGACCTAAATTGACCAATTCTTTACAATCTATTGTCAGCAAAATACAAACATATTTAAACTATTTGTTAGCAACACACCAAATAAATGCATTTTAAATTGAGTTTTCTTTCTCTTTTTAAACGTTAGCAAAAAAGAACTATGTTTAACAGAACTCATAGTAAAAGTTATTATACTGTTTTCATGCAATTAAGCTAGCTCTTGCCGATAAGCTTAAGTGCTCCCTGCAGCGTTTGGTGTGCGGCAACTCATGGTGGGATAAAAAAAAAAAGAGACAGGCATCGCTTCTATTAAACAACAGACAAACCATCCAAATCCTGGATGTCTCTCTCACACGCTAAACTGATTAACTGCGACAAAGGCTCTTGATTAAGATCAACAGACAGTGGAACTAATGGTTTGGAGTTGTAGCCATTCATCGCACAGAAAAACTCCAACTCCACTGTGTGGATACAGTACAAAATCTGGGATTGGGTAAGTTTTTTAAAGCTCTAAGCATGTGTCCATAAACCAAGCTGAAAAGCCTGATATTCATCTTTTCAAATCACATCTCTATACACAGAACAGACCACCTTTGTGTGGTAATCAATGGGTTTTCAGAGCAGAGCAAATCAGCTTTGTTTTTAATCCTTAAAACTCAGACAGATGACACATTACAGAGAAAGTGAGAATTATTCCAGTGACAGTTTACAGACACACTGAAACTCATAATGGTACTGAGAGTTTTTTTTGCTCACCAGAGGTGTTTTGGGACAGTCGATTTTCTGCCAGACCAGAACACCGAAGTGCGTCCAAGACAAGAGGCTGCCAAGTACATAGCCGACTTTATTATGTAAAGTGCCACAAGCCAGGAGAGGGTAGTATAGCGCGGGGTAGTAGAAGACTCCCAGAATCACCCAGTTCTCTGCAAATGCAACAAAAGTGTGTGAAGACACAGAACAAAAAAGAATTAACGAAATATACTGCATGCTGATTTGTGATTTACTGACCATGTGACACAAGATTGTAACTTTAACATCTAATTTCTGCTTCACTTCTACGCTTAAAGCTACTTTTTCCTGAAAAAGTAGGAAACTCTAAGTGATTTAAGATATAAGTCAGCTAAATGCCAATATAGTTCCTACTCGGCTCAACCTTTTACACAATGCTTAGGAATTGTGTAAAGTAACAGGTACATGACCCCTTACAGTCACTTCTTATGTAATTTAATTCCAAAGAAAAACAGCTTCTCGTAAAGCTTAGAATCAAACTCTTAAGTCCAAAATAACAGAGACATGGAAACAAAATAATCCAATTACATAATACTTATTTAACAAATAATATTAATGGATTTAATTCTATCCATTTGATCCTCAAAACACTTGTTTAAAAGAGGAGAAGTGACACATTTACACTACAAAATCATAATTAGTTTGCAATCAATGTAAAAAAGTGGCTGCAGATGGCCTGAAGCTAGTGCAGGAAGAACCGAGATGACCTCCTCACGTTTATTCTCTGTGTCCGTTGTGAAGGGGAGGGGGTTGTGTGATATGATCAGGCCCCACAGTTTGCACAGGAGCACTCCAAACACTGCCACTGCGAGGCCCTTGTGCTGCGTATGGTCCAGGAAGTTGACCGGACTGTGAAATCAAGCAGCAGGTATTTAGAGCCCACATGTTATCAGCCTCACATTCAGGTGAAACGGTTATTGAGCAGAAAGGCCACACTTCAAAGGAACATATAAGTGTTATTAAAGTTTTAGCCCCCACAAACTAATTAATACTGACTTAAAGTATATCAAACATTTTTAGTGTGATTTCCTGCCTTCCAGGCTGCCCTTGGCTTTCATTAATGGCAGTATGCTATAAAAAAATGAGGCTAGAAAATCCATCAGTTTTCAACCTCTGCTAATCCATGAACAGTTCACTGAGCATGAAATCCCTAACCAGCACCCAAAAACACACAGTCATGCCTTAAAGTTGGCCTTTATGACCACAGTTTTATGTGTTGGTCAGTGAGGAACTCCACTGGGTTAACTGCTCAAGGGCACATCAGCCAGTCAAAAGATAAGATTATTAAGGACAACGTTTGTCATTTGGTTGAAAGTATGTACTGCTGTAAAACTTTGCCCACTAGTGTGTTTCACTGCTTTTAGGAAACACTAGATTTGCTTGATCTGAAGGTCCAATGTGAAGGATTTAGTGGCATCCAGTGATGAGGTTGCAGATTACAAGTAAATGAATAATCCTCAGCTCATCCTTCTGTTCCAAGTGTGAAAGAGAACCTTCATAAAAGTGCTAAAAAATTGCAAAAGGCTTTTGTAAAGCTGGTTTGACGTGTTTATTTTCAGTTACTGTAGACACACAATGGAGCAATATGGAGGACTCTATGGAAGAAGACCTGCTCCCTCTGTAGAAATAAGAGGCTCATTCTAAATTAATTAATTTTTAAATTAATGATTTTCAGGTTGTTAAACACTAATGACAACATAATTTAAATGTAAGTTTCATTTCTTAAATCCTACCACCTGGACCTTTAAAAATCAACTACAAATAACTCTTTTAAAATGTCAAGTTACCATACTGGTGATCTCTTACTTTCACTTTACTGTGATGGATTTTCAAATCTTTATCAAAGTGTCTGCATGTGCAGCAATCCATACAAAAATGAATGGAAGTCTATAACTATCAGGAAATCATCCAAAAATCTTCAATATGCTTTTGAAAATAGCCATGTGATGTGAACTACAAACAATTTGTGGGTGAAGTGGCTTTGATTTGAAATCATAATTATGAAGTTTGGGTCATTTCAGAGGAGATAAAAACTAAATACAGCCTCACCTGAGTAAACCTGGGAGGCCTTTCTGTCGGTCGCCCGCCTTCGTGCGTCTGGCTAAGATTGCTAGGATCAGCATAACAACAAGCTAGAAGGAGAAGAAACATCAGTTAGCTTATCTTCAGAGTTGTATACAGCTGTAGGTCCCCAAGACATCAGGCTTCTCTCTGATGCTGATTAAAAATGAGTTGATGCCACAAAAGGCCAAACCGTTGTCTCATTAGTGCTTCCTTTGGATGAGGTCTGATTGAAGTGTCATCAGTCAGGATAACTGACCACTGTGAGGGTTCAACGACCTTCTTTGACCTGTGACACATTTAGGAAAGACAAAGCTGGGAAGTCTGAAGCTTTAAACTGGGCCAATGTGGACCAACTACTGTGACTTTCTTTAAAAACAGACATCAAAAGAAGAGAAAGTGAATGTGGTGTTAAATTATTGTGTGAATGAGGCAGAATACAACAGAAATGTTATTTTCAATAATTAGTGAAATGGTAATTATAGTGAATATTATTTAATGTAATTAATATTACCTCAAAATTGTAAATATCACTAGATCTTGCACAAGTTGAGTTTAAAAGATTCACTAATAAGGATTCTAATCTTTCAAAATATCTTTAGTTGTGTTACTTGGCTTATTGACTAAATGGAATAGACTGAGTCATTTTATGAATGATTTTTTTTAGATAATGTTAGGACTACTACAGCAGGACTGAATGTCATTTTCTGGCATCTGATGCTTCTATTGAGGTGTTTTGACACATATTTTATAATGTCCTCACACTCCAAAAGAGAAAAAACAGCCTTTCTTGTATTACACAGGATCATTGGTTCAAGGGTTGAAGTGAAAATGTATCCTGTCGTTGATCCCCAGTTTTAAAAAATGAACTTTGAGCTCTTCTCTTGCCAGTAAACAGCTCAAGATCAGTGAGGAATCATGTGGGACTCCAGTCTTTTCCTCCTGAAGCTCCAGTTGGCCTCCAAACCTTTCGTAGGTGTGATCATCAACAGCAGGAGCTCCATCCAACTACCACAACTCACACACACCCACAATACACGTGATAGCCTTTGCAATTCAATGTCCGTTAGTACTATCATTATGAGTTAAGTATGTAATTTTTAAAAGATTTAGGAAAATGAGATTTTTAATTAGAAGCAAAATGTTCAAAACTGCTTTGTTTTGACACGTGAATCATCCCTTTTTCTCTGGATCAACACCTGGATCTGCATTAAATCCACATCATTACTTCTTTGGATGATGACCCAACATTGGAATATATTTTACAACGTTTGAAACTACAAACCAACAGACAAACAAAAAAAGAGAGGACTGAAAAACATCAGCCAGGGCCAGTTTTAACGGCCAAACCTAGCATATGTCACAGGGTAAACCATGATTTACGTCTGACAACAAGGTGTGAAATCATACACCTGGTGAAGACATGATGGTGTAATGCTGTGTTGCATTAACCACACAGTAAAGTGGACTTACAGATATAGCAGTGATGCATATATGGTAGAGCATGTCATCAGCAGTGGGGTCACATGGAGGGATAATTCTGAAAAAAAAAAAGGAACAAAACATTCACATGTGAGCATAACAGTCGAGGATTCGAGTCACAGATCGTCACCTCGGTAAACTTTTCACACGTCACTGTCAGGACCATTTGTGGCTGAAAAACTTTGTAAGTAAAATCCTGCAGCAGAGATTTGCATTTAAACGGATTGGTATCAGCGTGACACAGGAGCAACATAAATGCCTATGCGCACGTTTCCGTACACTGGACGAACGGGAATGCCTGGTCATGAGGAAGTAATTACAACTCTGATATTCAGAAGAGGTCCCACACATGAACTTTCAGAGGCTGGGAGACTTATTTAGGAAAATACCCAACTATATTTTACAGTGTGTGAGCGTTGGGATGGCAGCTTTTCCCAGCTGTCCCTTACCTGTCCAAACAATGTGTGAATTTGTATCTCGGTACTCAAAGAGCCGACCAGTTGTAAATTTAATGCAATGCCATAATTCACATTTCTGGAGTCAGAGCTGGCTGAGGAGGAGACGCAGCAGGACATTTTCGTGTTTACAAATCAAAAACGACCACACAAAAGCTTTTTAGAACACAACTTAACACAGACTGTTAATTAACGTGACAGTCAGACTATTTATTGGCTAAACATGGTGAGTGGAGATAAATAACACTTGTTCCATCATATTTCTGTCATTTTGTTTTTATGAGGCCATTATTAAATACCATTTTTTGTTCTATTATTCCGTACTTATGTATTTATGGAGGTACTGTGACAATTGGAAAAGAAATAGCTTGAAATATTGCATGTGCCCTGTTGCATTGTGGGAAAATAGCAAAGACTGATGTATCAAGACTGTCAGTATAACTTTTGAATCTAACGTTGAATTCTGTGGTAAAACATCTAAAGCAAATGTACAATAACACTAAACAGTGAGTTTTTTAGGTTAAATGCATTAACTTTTTATATACTTTTGTACTTTTTCTAACAAAGTCTATAGATAAAACCTGCCAGTGTCAAACAAAGTTTATCCTTAGGGCATGAAAATGAGATGGACTTTACTGTTTAATACAAGTGAACTGAGCTGAAATGAGATCACAGAGTGACACTTGCAGTGTAGATGTGTGCCAAATGTCACCTAATATCTTACTGAGAGCTGTTTCTCAGACTTAGATCAAGCTGAAGAATCTGTAATACACATTAAACTATGGACAAACTGACTTTTAGAACCAAAAAACACGATAACACATTCAATAAAGTACATGGATAACATTTGAGTTAAAAATAACTAATCTTAAATTCTTTAAGACTGTAAAAATGAACTTACTCTGCTTCAATTTTGGATGGCACATTATCAAATTCCGGGTACTCATAGTCCAGCAGAGCATCCTTATCCATTGTGCCGTCTCTTTAATGAACAGATCCAAATGCTAACAAAGTCACCAGATTACTTTTAACCACAGTCTTGAGCAACACACAGCTCCAATTCCCTTGACTTCAGAGGAAAAAAGTGTCTTCTTAGTCCCAAGGTGGACTCTGTTGCTGCTGCAGAGGCGTCCTTCTTCCCTTGTGTTTGGTCTGGTCTCACTCACACTCTCTTGCGCTCCCTCACAGGCTGTATTCAGGTGCCCTCGTCCCACTGTGGAGCTGAGAGTAATGTGACAGGTCTTGGCTGCAGCGTGCTGCCTCCACCATGCAAAGGCCCTGTTTCAGCTGAGGGTTACCACCAAACTGGGAGCCTGGGGAGAGAGTGAGAAGGGGGCAGTGTGTGAAAGGAGGGAAAAATGTGGAGATCTGGGCGGCCAATCTGAAAGGCCACCTGCGGCTTACCGGGATTACATCTGCTTTTGGGTTTGTGTTATTGGACCTGTTGCTGCTGGCTGAAGGGGTCAGGTGTGCAGAGTTATAAAACTCCAGCTGAGTCTGTGTGGGTAGCTGGAATCGACTAGCCTTTCCTATCAGTGTGGAAACCCACGTAGATAATAATAGGGAAATTCTCCTGTTGTTTCCTTTAGTCATGGTTCACTTACATTTGCAAAAGGTCACTGAAACTAAATCCGGCTAAATCAGCAGTACAGCAACATGGAACCAAATGGAGTGAAATGGAAGAAATGGCATGTTTTCAGAACAGTTAGATTACACCTCGTCCCTGCATATAACTCTGCACCTTCAACTTGATAAGGATCAAGGAAGGGTTCATCACACCCAGTACTTTGTCTTCAGCAGATAAACTGAGATAAAGATGTCCAAGGGCATAATCATGTGAAAAAAAAAGTTTTCTAAACCAGACACCTGCATCTTTAGCTCACCACGCTGATATAAAGTTACATTATTATGTCGCTTAGAAGAAACTTTCAGAAAATAAGAGATTTATTAGAAATGTGATGACAGATCATTTCCAAGTAGAAATCAAAGTCATCCTGTGAACTACTAATAAAGATCATACAAATATTATTTGGAGGGGGTAAATTTTATGTTTTCAACATGATACGAGTACATGATATGTGAGGACATGGATTTAACAATGGGTGTAGTCAAACTGCCCCGAGGACATTAAAGCTCATACCAATGGTGTCCTTTGTCAGCTCACCAGGCACAAATAATATCCAACACAAATGTGGACAAATCTCCATTGTATGAAGGAGAATATACCTCAGAATATCACAAATTTGCCTCAAGAGATCAACTTGTGACTGCAAACTTTTAAAAAGGTTCTAACACCTGTCTCAATCAACACAGAAATACTAAAGCGTAATCTGGCCAGGGAATCAAAATGTAGTTGTTGTGTTTTTTCTTCATATTAACCAACACTAATGCTAGTTTTATTAGCTGATTTACTCATTAGGTTGAGCAAATGAAAATGACAATTTTGATGATTTGTAAATCATCAAAGTCATCTAACAAGCAAAATGGGTGAACAGTTTTAGATTCCAGTCTTTCAAATGTGGGAATTTGCATATTTTTTAATACTTTGCACCACTGTTCATAGAATATGTATAAAAAATGTTGAAAAATATCACATAGTAATCCGACAAACTTACTGACAGTTTACAATCTGCTGGTCTGACAACTGATTGATTGGTCAATTGAAACAAAATCTGACAGATAACCAGGACACTACAGAATTTTATGAGTTTTTCTATACGTCCTGCACTTCATATGGCAGTGTGACACGGCTCATCTCAGACACCGAGTTGGATCTTGACTCCTGAGTCATGACAAATCTCTGTTACATATTAAATCCAGCAGCACAGGTGATTCACACATAAAACACTACTTTTCTTACCAGCTTTTTTTGGGTTGATTTCCACAATATTGCAGTTTTATTTATATCATTTTTTCCTCTTTTATTATGCCTTACATATATTCTTCTTTTTGTCAGGATCTCTACTGTTGTTCCTCACGTTCCTAAACAGTCAAGAGATCTTGAAACAGGAATATGACTTTTCCTCTTAAGAGACATAAAGCTGATTTGGGTAGCAAGTTTTTTTTTTTTTTGCTTTTAGATTTAAGAGTATTAACAGTACAAAGAGAGGAAAATGATCACAAAGAGCCTCCAACATAAGTAGAGGACACAAACAGGCTAAGGTCAAGTGGTCATGCCAACACCCGAGCTCTGGGTAATTTGTCAGTAACAAATTTAATGAAGCGACAAATGCATCCATATTTCTATGTTTACATGCACCACTATAAACACAAAAGCTTGTGGCTATATCTTGTACAACATTGTCTGCTCTCCTGCATTCAGCTGCATCGGGTTGAGACTAAGTCAGTTTTGCAACACCGCCTCATGTCAGCATACACTCATTATGGCAGGATTACAGTCACACTCACACTAAAAACTGTTGGGTTATTTTTTCAACCCAACAGCTGAGTTGAGACTGTTGGTTAGTTTAATTGGGTTGTTT